>CAUJNA010003675.1:382500-405000 GCA_963377175.1 Effrenium voratum | reverse complement strand
TGTCCCACATCTCCAACCCGATTTGAGTTACAAACAAATGCCACCAGGCTGGGGGCATGTTGGGCGTCTACACCACTGTTGAAACAGCCGTTCGGTTTCCCTTTTGGAGATAACGTGTAGTGTTTTGAAGCATCTTTTGCCCCACCCCGATCCAAACACCCGATTGCACGTGCCATCAGCTTTTTTGTGCGCTGTGCTCGTGCGACAATCTATCTTGCAGTAACAGCCTGGAATAAACATGACAATATTGAACTTGAACAGCTTAAGTTGAGCAGTTATGTTGGCCGTAGCACTTGCAACCTTGCCCAAACTAACCAAATCGCAAAAAGACAACACACAAAAACATCAAAACCGTCTTCCGCAAATGTAGCAATATCGGCTCAATTTTTCTCGGTAGACTTTGTGTCTCAGCCTTGCAAACCTCAACCCTCTCTTTGCCTCAACACACATTGCTTGTGCAGCCATTGCCGCCCGTTCCCTGGCAAGTCCAAAGCATGTGACTTGTGCGAGGCTCGCCAGCATCCTTCCAATGAAACAAAGTGACCTTGAGTACACTCCCCAATTCCAAATTATACCTGTGAGTGTGCCCCAGTTGGTTCCGTTGGCTAAAGAAGAAGATGAGTCATCACTATTGACCGTTGGCTGTATACCGTTCAGAAACTAGAAAGTGAGTCAGCCTTCTCACTTCCTGAGTTTCGCCACAAAAAGCCCGAACTTGTTGCTTACGACTATGGCCATTCAAAAAGCAAAAGCAGGAACTTGGGAAGTCAGACTTAGAATCAATGCACTCGACGCCGTTCCGCCCGTTGCGCCAAAGGGCGCCCGCCTCGCCGTTCCGCACCCGGCAGGGATACCTCGTGGAATCTCGTGCAAGTCTTGCCAAACAGCCTGCTTGCTTTCAATAGCCAATGTGGCTGAACTAACAATTCCAACTCCATACAAGAACCCTTCCGCAAGGTCCATGTGTGACGCAAGAACAAAAAGGGGTCTCATTGGAGACATACCGAGCTGGCCCGCTGTTGCAGCCTCCCATATTTGTTTGTTTTTTTTTGCCAGCCTTTCCGGTGCTGCAAAAATGTTCAGCAAGCGGCAAGCTAGCGACCGAAGACTGTTGGACCCGTGAGGGATGAGATTGAAATGCGTACGGCTCCCAAATGACTCCCGCATGGTTTGCCCTCACACATACCTTGGTTGACGTTGAAAGGGGAGCAACACAAATTTAAATTTTGGCAGTCAAGGGGTTGGATTTCAACCACTCAACCACCACAAGCAAAAATGGTTCAAATGTTTCCCAACAACCAAGATACAGTCTGCAGGTCTCCGGCTGGATGCCAGCTGTGACAATCCCTGAGAAACCAAGGGATAATCACCCTCACTCAGCTTCCCTCACTCAGGCGGTGGTTTGGATTGGTGGCTTGGTGGTTAAGGGGAAAAGGGGGGGGTAAATGGTTCCCATTTATATAGCCAAAAGAACCAGGGATTCAAATGCAAATCCTAAGAACCAATCCAAACCGCCAATTAAGCGTTACCTGACACCAAGCAACCTCCAAAAACACTCTGGTGGGTATGGGTCAAAAAACACTCTGGTGGGTATGGGTGAAAATTTTGCACTCCACCAGAACACACACACACATTTGTGTTGGTCCTTGGTTTCCCTTTTTCAGGGCAACCCAATCGGGGTACCTGCCGATCTTTTGACCCAAGTCAGAAGCGCCGAGAACCCGAGGGCCCGGCCAAGTCTCATCGGGCTCCCAGAAGCCTTCAGCCCGTTGGGCTCGCCGCATCGCGCGCGCGGTGTCCTAGAACGAAACGCGTCGATCGGAAGGGCACACCCTGCAGAGGGCCTGGAGGGGGGGGGAGGGGGAGGAAGACCGAACTAGCACCAACTATGGCCTTAATAAGGCCTTAATAAGGGCTCAATAAGGGCTTATACCTCCTGCCCTCCCTCCCCCCCAGCCCCCATAAGTGAAAACCCAAAGAGAATCATGCTTAATGTTTGGACTCATAATGCTTGTTGTGTGGAACCCGCAGTAACAGCTGACGATACAGGAAAACTGCACAGTCTCTTGCTTTGTGATTGAACCATGATTGTCTGGTGGACTCTCGATATTAAAGTTAAGGATCTTCAGTATGTCATTTGTAACAACTTGCAATTGAAGAAAGGTCAAATCTATGCCAGAACTTCAATAGCTTGACATTGAACAATCTCTATGCTTTCGCCGTTGCAGTGCTTCCAAAAGTTGAACTTCCAATTCTGGATCTTTCCGGATACGTTTTAAAGGAAACCAGCAATTATACCAACCACTTGTAGAGGTCGCAACCGAAGCACAACACGGCTGGATTGGTCTAACTGATCCTGTGAGAAAGTGTCAAGCTCACTTACTAAGCGCTTGAAAATTGGTTTCCTTCGTCATGTTCCGAAATGACAAAAGGTTGAATAGGTCAAACCAAAAAGCAGCCAAAACAACTCCACTTGCCAAATAGAGGCTGGAAGAGCAATCATCTGACAAAAATGATAATCATGCAGAGCAGTTGCCTTTGCGAGGAAGCAAACATTAAACGCTACAAAAGGGCGCAACTGGGGCCCTATTCTCGACAAGTCCCACATTATGGCGCGTCACATGGAACACGTATATCTTGTGAGCACTCCAAGCATATTTGTTTGCCAATACTCCGTCTTCGCGTTTCACTTTTGGCTGACCAACAGAAGCAGGCAGCAGAGCGCTTCGAACGTCTTCCACCAACCAAGGCTTCCTTAGAGGAAAACATAGCGAACCATCATGCACCAACCCTCCCGGCAGACGAATGCTTATGCATCATCCGCTATTCACCATGCATACTTGTGAGATGGGCCGCTATCAGTCAAGTGCCTCATGACGTAGGTCGGATACGTCAAAATGACCGCCTGTGAATTCGACTCTACTCGTTGCTCCTTCCCAAAGCCGCCGCAGATCCAAAGCCCGAAGAAGGGGCAGCGCGACAGACCTGGCTCGAGAAAATCCATCCACTCGAGTCACTCGAGCGCCGAAAACACACAACCTTTGGGTTCTATGGTGGTGAGAAAGGTTGATATATTATACAGGCTTCAAAAAATCACAATTCCCCCCCTAAACAAATCATGTTTCCAAGTACCTGGATACTGTAGATAGACAAAATCCAGCACTTGAGATGGACAAACACCTGTGAGTACTGGGATAAACGAGCAATCCCAACCACTGCTAGACTTTGTCCATCCGCAGATGTCAGAACCTGGGCCAACACCTAGCACTGAAAGGCCTTGCCAGCCGCTAACTCTTCACTTACAGGGAGTGCAGCGGGGCTGTAAGCCGTGCTGCTGCAGGAGTCTGATCACACAGACCAAGGGTGGATGGCATTTCAGACCAACCGCTCAAGGTGACTCGACATGAAACGTGTTGGAGTGCAATTCAATCCCTCTAAAAGGCGTAGAAGAAGCTGAAAAACAAGCGGCAGGTGCTTCTTTTCATGGCTGCTCCATGTCTTTGAGCCGCAGCCGCAGTGTCCAATGGCTGAAATAAATTCGGCGACTAGCGCCAGGACCTTCCTCCAAATGGCTGCGCTTGCGCTGGGCACAACTACTTCAACATCGATGTGCTACTTGAACGTTGCGCTGGCCATGCCAACCTGAAACATGCAGTTTGAACATGATATGTGCGAACTCGACAGAAATGCGTATGGCGATTGTTCACGCATCGCATTTGCAGTTCCAATGACACTGTGGACAAAATGCGTTCCCGTGTGGGGATCTAATGCGCCGCCTTCGGGCGTCCTCACCCCTCCCAACGTTTTACGGACCATGTTCGTGCAACCTTGAACCTCAACTTTCCGGGCCGTCGCCACAGGTAACACCTGGTGTTTAACAAGGGCTCTCTTAGTCTGAGCACTCCTCAGGAGTCAAGTACTCTGACGCAAACAAGCGCGAGTTTGACCAATCTTCCCCACCTGCTCCCTGCACATGGTCGAAGTGATACTTCTCCTCGGGCCGAGAACCCGATCTCACAAAGTTGGAAGTCGTCCCTACAAATCGACTCGCGCGTCCACCACCACGCATATATAGATAATTTAATCATTGGTGACTGCAATTCTGAAAAAAAAACAAAACTGAGACTTGTGTCTCCCTGCGAGTTCCCTTATGGATATTCCAAGTTAGAGTCCACTTATGGCAGTTGGCCACAAATCGGACCTTCGACTCTGGAGCTGATGATGATGGCTCTCTATGTCTGGTGCAAACAAGCTGCTTTTCATTGATTTTGTTTTGTCCAACTCCAACAGTTTGTTTCCCCATCTTTTCAAACAGCGCGGACAATGCAATTGCTCACGCAAAGACCTCCATGTCACCATTGCGTAGTCCGAAGAAAAGGCAATACTTGGTTCCCGCTGATCCAATGAATGCGCTCTGATTGTGTCTTTTCATGCATCCTTCTAAAGGTCGATTGTAGATGCAATTCTTTGTGCTTGACCCTCCCACATGTGGGAACCTCTCACCAATAGCATGGACGGCTTCTTCTTGATTTCCTTTTAAAAAAGGGGAAAAAAAACAAAAACAACAGAAAGACGCTATTCCTTTCACCGCTTTGCAGGCCGCGAGTCCGGCCGACCCTTCGGACCTCGCCGGCAGAGGTAGAACCTCACCGGAAAATTGGCATTGTCAGTCGTGGAAGCATCTTCCATGTGTGTTTTTGTCTGTCCTTTTTGGACAAAGTGGATGCGTTTCCCTGGCAAACGGAATGACACCCATCCAACCCAGTGCTGTCTATGTCTCACCAAACTAACCCGAAACTCACTTCCTGAGTGGACTGACCCACCAAAAAAAGGCATACTTTTTGCTTGCCACTAAAATGCTCCAAACCCAAAAAGTGGCCCCAGTCCGAAACGGAACTCAGTGAGCCAAAGGACGCGGAATTAAAGCTCCAGGCTGCGATCGCAAGTCGCGAGGCTCTGCAACTGGGGAACTTGGGTCGCGGTCTGGTCTGCAGTTCCATTCGATTCTCGAGGCAAAAATTGGCCCGAGCCTCAAAAGAGCCCAACAAAAATTGGCCCCTTATCTCGACTTCAACCCCAACCCTTGGCAAAGATTAAATTGGCCCGAGCCTTATCTCAACTTCAACCCCAGCTTTTTTGGGGCTCCATGCTTTGGGATCGGATTCTTGCGGGGAGGCGATTTTGATTCATGTCCCCATGGAATGATCTGGGGCCGCAGGGTCTGGCTCAAGCTGGTCCATGTAGACTGATGAGACCGGGTTCGTGCCACTTTCTGGGGAGATTCGGAAGACCTCCAGCCAATCTCCGGCAAAATGAAAACAACTTCGGAACATTTTTTTCGGCAAAGTGAACTGCCAAGAATTCTGACCCTAAAACAAACTCACTTGCTGAGTGGAACGCCCAAACACAATCTGAGCATTTTGTTGACCACCAAGCTGGTTTTCCCAAAAACGCAAAGTCCAGGAACTCAGGGAGTGAGTCTAAGGAACCCTTAAAACAGATCATTTAACCTCGCCTTACAGTCCGGATCCGGATTCCAAAGTTGCCAAGCATGAGCTCATGACTCGATTCTGGGCCGCCGACACCTCCGCATCCTCTTCACTCTGCCCGTCCTCACGCACCCCAACGGTGCGCAGTTACTATGTCGCAGGCTTGATGCTCCATTCTCCCCACCCATCCTTCTCTTCACCGCCCAAAGTTTACCAAAGGCTGGCCCACTTCCTGAAAAGATTTGCATCTTAATGGGCACGGTACAGCGAAAATATGGACCGTGTCCAACACGGAACCCATGTTTGGTCCATGAAGTGAAAGCCACCAAAATGATCTTGCGGGGCTCCCAAAACCTCAGCTCGCTTGCAAGAAAGGGGTCCGCGTGCATTTGTAGCAGCGAGGTTACATATGACACCTGCGTCACCTTTGTCGCAGAACCTGCGATTTATCCTGCAGCTCAAAGCAGTCACGCTGAAAACAGAAAGTGGAAGCAACAAACAATGTATCTGTCCAAGCACGCTGGCTTTTCGACACTAATCCTACGCCTACATGGAAGCCGGCAGCATCCAGCTGCGCTGTGTGTCTTCCAGCTCGATTAGCGGCTGACATGTGGTGTTGCTACACAAACTCCTCCGCAAACACTCCCTGCATCCGGATGCAAGCAAAGACATCCGCTCCCCAAAGCATCTTTGGCATCCCCCGGCCTTGCAACGGACTCCTGATGCCAGATTGACCAACCTTCAACAAACACTGTAGATATCGCCAAAAACGTCCCACAGCGGCCGGAGTCTCCAAAAATGGGTTCGTTTCCTTTTGGTTTCCCTGTAAAGCCATCCAACACGAGTAAAAGACCTCCGAGGGTCCCCATGAGGCCTTGAGGCTTGCCAGCGCTGCCAGGAAGCTGCGGAAGAATGCCTTGCGGAGCGCAAGACGTGGCGTTGCCAGCTGAAGGGATGCGATGCTTTCCGACAAAAACATAGTACTCAGCACACTTTCACCTTGCTTGAACCGAAACAGGCTAAGGAGCACACAAGACAAGGCGCAGCATGCTTTGCACTAACCTTCGAGAGGAAAGCCAGTAAATCCACAGAATCCGCCGACGCCAGTCGAGCGTATAGATGGTAGTCCGCAACTTGGTCTTCCTTCGGAATCTCTTATCAAAGCCGAAGGCTTTCGCGACTGCTACTTTTTGGGCATGCTGTGCTGGGTGTCCAGAACCCTGTATTTTTCGAGTGTTTTTGGGTCTTGCGTGCTAAAAAAATGTGTTTCGCCTAGGTCTCTAGGTGGGGGTTCCCCCGGACGCGCAGGATCTGCATCCCCAGCATCATCAGGGTGGGTTATCTTGTTGCCATGAATTTGTCTCTTTTTTTGCAGATACTAGTGGCGTTTTGCTGTTACAAGCAATGTTGGAATTGGCCTGTTAGGGGTTTGGGATGGGGCCAAGTGCATTGATACTTTGAGGAACTGTTGAACTTTGCAAAAATGAGTGTTGTTTTTGCAATTCCCCACCTGTACGGAGCAGTTACTGCGAAACATCCCCTGCATTATCGTGCGTTTGGAAGTCTATTTTTAGGAGAAATGTATTTTCTGTGTTTGGTCAATTTTGCGTGTCTGAAAGTCTTAAAATTTTGGATGCGAAGATTGGGTGTGTTTTTGTATGTTGTGTGGTTGCATCCCTTGGATTTCCAGCATCCTCAGCATCTGGGACATCCCAGTTTACTATTAGGGGACTGTCCACTGGCGTCGGCAGATCGCGTAGCCATTTCAATACCTCTCCAAAAGCTGCCAAGAGGTCAATCTACATCCCAGCAATCAGTGACAAGCACTGGAAAAAGCAAATCCACCAGAGGCCAGCGTTTGAGGCACCCAGTTAGCGGCTTTCTGGCAGCTATGGCTGACTTTTGTTTGACTTATTCACATCAAGGGATCAATGTGAACGCGATGAAACAATGCACTGGGCCTGTCTACGTCTTGGGCCGGTGCCGATTGTGTTTCTCAATGGTTGGCTTCCCGTTGGCTTCCCTTTCGAACCAATCTGGGCTCCGAGTTCCATTTCTAGGTCCTCCAGTAGAGAAGTTAGAATAAGGGTGCCAACTTTCTTCGGTTTTGTCTATTTTAGTAGGGGAACCCTCCCAACCAAAAAAGTTGGTCAAAGGGCACTACTGAAAAACCTAGCTAAGGGTAGCCGGTTTCAAGCAGTTTTGCAGGTCTCAATGCACAGGTGTGCGCTCATTAAAAGCAAAAAACACATCGAAAACGCGGCAGAGAGCTGGGGCACCTAGCTGGGGGAGGAAGGAAGAAAGAAACTAAGAAAGAAAGAAAGAAAGAAAAAGAAAGAAAGCAAGAGAGAACAAAATAAACCTAGTCTTTTGCGGCACTCCCTGTGATTCCAAACCGAACCGCCCCGATCGCCCAAAAAACCAGACCTTGCCCACAGTCCAAGACGGCAGCAGCAGCAGAAATGGCTCCGCAACCTCCTCGACGAGCGCATTCGGGCTCGTACGAGCGCACCAGCCCTGGGCCCCCCAAAAAGGCCCCCCAATCCCCCAAATCCAAATAGGGGCTATCCGCTTCCTGTTGGGTGCCTTTTTTGTTTGGGGCCGTCCTGTCAATTATGGGACAGGTCCGCCCAAAAGAGACCATTGAATAGTATATGTGCGATTCATATTTGGCGCTGTGTCAAAAAACTTCTCCCTGACCTGATGGTTTGGTCGCCCCAGAAACTGTCCCCAAGAGGTGATGGCAAACACATATTATTGCTCTGAGAGGCAGCCAACCAAATTTGTCTCTCAGCGTCATTTCTCCGGAGTCAAGGTGAATGTTGACTTGTGAGTGAGGGAAACACGAGGTAGAATTGCTGAAGAGGTTCGCTTATCTCCTGAAAAAGCGCCAAAAAGCGCATGGTCTTGCACCTTTTTTTTGCAAGGGTACCTGTTTTGCTGGCTGAAAAAGGGACACCCGGCGTTTCCCCCGCCAATTGGAAAATCCACTCCCACCTGGAGTCCTCTGGACCTCCGAGATCCGCGATCCGGGCCTCAGCTTTCAGCCTCTGGCGCCGCAGGATGAAGTCCAAGAGCCGCTCCTGACATCGAGCAAAGAACACCCGCCGGCGGGAACAATCCTTTGGGCCCAAGGGGGCGTGCAACAAAGGGACTTGGGGACTTGTTTTATTCTTGCTTTTTGCAGCCCCGTACTAAACATGAACAGAACCCCAAAAAAGCAAAACACTATAACAGAACAGAGAAGAAATGCACCAAATTGGCGCCTTGGTAAATGGAACCTAAGACTGCAACCTGCGGCTCCCTAGCTCATTCCTTTTGAGTCACATATGGCATATGGTTGGTTCACGAAATAGGTGTCCTTCTGGGAAACGCGAAAGGAAACCGACGACTTGAAGGGGTCCCTAAAATTTAGAAACACACATGTTTATATTTTTTTATTCCGGCGCATGGCCTTTCAAATTTATGCGAAGCGAGCAACATGTTCGGAAAAATCCATCTTCCCCACCAAACACGGACTGGGCTGCAAAATGGAAATTCCCTCTTCCCCCAGTTCTATTTGTACGGAAGTGGAAACAGCCATACCATTTGGCTAGACAAGGATTCACACAGTCAAAGGGCATTTTCATGCTGACCTTCATTCAGGGACCCGGATGTCGCAAACCAAATCCCTTGAGGTCGCTATGCTTTGATCTAATATCGTCATGCCAATTGTACAGTCCGGGCCCATGCAAAGTGCCCAAAGACAATCATTGGACTTGTTGGGCACGTGCTCCCTCCCCGGCATGGCTCAACTCGTTTCCGGCAACTAACTTCACGGCGGGGAAAAGATAGATGTATCCTGAAGTACGGAAATATATATATATATATATACCGAAATACGCTCATATTGATGCACCCCCAAAAAAACGCGGGGCCCCCCAAAACAAAAACCGCCTGAGACACTCCCTTTGGCTCGGCGCATCGCTTCCCTTTTCCGCCCGCGCGAGATCTCTTTCGCCCGGAGCGGGGCGAAGGCGGCGTCTTTCTCGAGGCCGGGGGAGAGGCCGTAGGCCATGAAGTGGTCCGGGATCAGCTCCTGAGCCGAGACGAAGTTTGGCGCAGCTCGGAAAAAAAAATCCGCCGCCGGCCTCAAAAAGGCGAAAAACTCTTGGTGTTTAGGCAGGGAATGAGTTGGAATGACCCCGAGTGAAGCCATCCAACTGGTGGCTTCCTTTAAGCGGCAGTCTGGGTTCATTCCCTCTTTCCCGCGATGCACTTTGACGACCATTATGAAGGTGCTCCCTCAGGTTCAACCTTGACCGAGATTGGATGATGAACATCCAAAGGACAATAATGGTGGTTATATTAACCCCGGTTGTTTTAATGGTGGTTCAGCTCCTAAGCCGAAGAGCTGCGCCCGGCGAATTCGAATTTTCGACTCCAGAGTCCCCCTTTTTGACCTCAAGATAGGCTTAAACCTAGAGGGTCTCCTTTTGGGGGGAAGGAACCAACCTTGGCCTACTGTGGGGGGGGGGAAATAGAACCCTGTTCGACTCAGGTCTCGACGTTGGCGAACTCTTGCTGGTGCTGAGTAGGCAGGGAATGAGTTGGAATAACCCCGAGTTAAACCATCCAACTGGCGGTTTCCTTTAAGGCAGTCATCCCTGCATGGGTTCCTTCCACTCTCTTTCCCGCGATGCACTTTGACGATCATTATGAAGGTGTTCCCTCAGGTTCAACCCCCATTGAAAAAAAAAGAGGCGACCCAAATTGGATGATGAATATCATTAGGAAAATAATGGCGGTTTTATTAACCCCGGTGGTTTTAATGGTGGTTTGAACCCCAGGGTGCTGGTTTGACTACTGTCCTGTTTCCGCTGAAAGTTTTGAAGCCTCGATGTTTTGCGGCTCCGGGCAGTGTCGGATTCTTGAAGGGCTCAAGAACTTGGGCCGAAAGGTAGCGAACACCCAACCTCCCATTCAGGATTCCCTGATTTCATCCACTTGCAGGCCCATGCTGAGCTTCTCAGCATGCAAAATGTTTGACACGGTGTGCCTTCTCAATCCTCCTTGTTGGGAACAAGAACAACATCAGAATGGCAGCTCTTCTGACCGCAGCGCCCAAACAGGTCTCCGTTGTGCAAACAGTATTCCAATCTCAAATCAGGGATCCAGGAAAACCCCGGACACCACACAACACGCGCACGCGTGCCCGATAATCAAGACCGCACCGAATTTCAATTAATAGCAATACAGGAACCACGGCGAGAGGCAGTCGCCCGCCGTGATGCAAGGCCCAAGCTGAGCCCCCCCCCCCCGCCCATCCCCACCCATCCCCAGCCCCGGCCGCCCACCGCCCCGCGTCCTGCGGGTGCGACCACATCTCCCCCTGCCACGGCAAGCTTTGGAGACGCCTCAGCACCTCTGCGCCGTGCACCTGAAAACGGCACCGGAGATCGCAGCGGAAATGTTCGGAAAAACGACGACTCGTGCCTCCGAATGGAACCCCAAACTCACACTGGCTCTTTTGAGTGGATTGGCACCCAAGCTTTTCTTGTTTACCACTAAAATGGTCTACTCAAAATGTTTCAAGCCCAAACACTCAGGAAGTGAGCTGCCTCTTCAATGTGCCCTTCGCCCCCTTTCGTGAGACCTGAAGCTCCTCAAAGTCTTGCAAGCCCTTTTTACTGGGCTGCCCTCAGATCTCCCGCTAAAAGTGACTAACTTTTAGTGGGTTAAATACGGAAACTACCACTAAACACTAGGCTAAAAAGCTACGGAACCGGATGGCCTTCGGGAGCCACCCCATTTTTTAGGTGCCGCTTTGACTCCCAGCCCGCGCCCTCTCGAGGGCCTCCACCGCCAGACGTTGCACCCGCGCGAGCGCCTTGCCGAGGCCCAGCAACGCCTCCTCCTCGGAGCCCTCGATGTCGCACTTCAGCAGAACCACCGGCGCCTCACGAGTCACGGCAAGCGCTGAAAAACAGAATAGGGGCATAAGGCATTTGGCCATGGGCATAACCTATGGCTCCACTTTGGGGTGGATGAACATCCATTTGCACCTATTTTGATGCTCACCAGGGGTACAGGGTTTTGACCCACAGCCATTTGAACACAATGTAGGAACTTAGGAACCCTCTGCGGTGCCGAAGTCAAGCTGAATCAGTTTTCGCCAAGTTTTGCTTCTTGACTTCCCTCTTGCAAAAACTGAAGGGCCCCCTTTCAAAGTGCAGAAACCCACCACCAACTTTGTTGGTCCAAACCGGGAAACGGTGACCAACGGTCGCTTCCTCGCTCCCACTTTGCCTCGTCAGTCCCCTTGGCCGCATCCAGCGCTGCGAGGACCGAGTCAAGGCGCACACAGGCGACGCGCTCCATGCGCTCTGCGGCAAAGAAAATGTGCACCTGGGACTCGCCAAAAGAAACGGCGTGGGGGGGGGGGGACTTGGTGAATAATAGGGCACACTCTGGTGGAAAAAGTGTTTATCAACAACAGGGGTTTATCAAGAGCTTACTTGGGGCTTACTTATACACAGCTTCTTTAGGGCGTGGACCGCTGCGCAGAGTCGTCCACATGGCTCGTCCTGGTCTTATCCACGGATGGACACCAATCCTCATGGGCCATGCATCCATGGCTCACACCAGTTCCCTTGATAAGACACCTCAGAATAGTTGGCTTAAACACGGACTCAATCATGAATAAACTATAATTATCTATCCTCCAGAAACCAGGTGTGTTGCCAAGCCAACACTGGTCGTGCAAAAGTTATGGAGACCCACCACCAAGAAACTTGATAAATCGAAATCACAAGGGACTTGCATCCTTGAAGAATGAAAAAAGCAGTTGTAAGGTTTATGCCATTCAAATTACACCGCATCAACACAACTGATCTTCGCGGCACAATTGTGATCGGGGGCGGACAAATTCAATCACCCCAAATAGCTTGAAAGCCTTGTTTGGCCTTCATGGTTTCCTTTTGTCGATATGACCATCCGGGAAAAACTGACGGTGGCAGGTTATTTTTCTGCCGAGGGATTCCACGAAACCCGGGTGTTAGCAACATACCCTGCACCATTCCAAGGCATGCACTGACATGTAAAGTGGAGTCTGTATGTAATGACTAGCGCCGTTTCAATCCAAAAAGCCGCACCCCAAGCTGTACGGCATGTACCTGCTACTTTCCAAACAGCTGGAAAACCCGAGGAATAACCCAAACAACTGGAAACAACTGGAAAACAACCGGAAAACCAAGACATACCCGACCCAAACCATACTGTGGATGGACGAAATCCTGCGCAGCCTAAAGAAACCTAAAAATGATTCTTCCCCTGTGAATACCAACAAACGATGGTTTGTCATGGTTTCTTAGGTGCGATCGGATTCTGTCCATCCACAGTATGTCCAAACTGGAAACACCAAACAAGTCACTGTCCCGCACCGCGCCCACACCCCTCACCCCTCATCCCCCGTTTCGCAGGAGCCGGGCGGCCAGCCGGGGGTCGAAGCAGCCGCTCTGCTGCGCGGCGTCTTTGGCCGGGCGGTGCCGGGCAAGCGTTGAGCTCGAGGTGAGGTACGGAAAGTAGCACAGGCTGTCCTCCCCATCCTGCGGAGAGGAGTGTCCAGCCAAGATCTCAACTGAGCTGAGGAAGCCAAGGTTCCAATAATTTGGTTGCGATAGAGAATCAAAGTGTCACTTCGACTACTCCGCGAAAAAAACAAAACGACGCGGGGGCGTAGTCACGACTTGCTTTTATCGACTCTGCTAATAATAATAATAATAATATTAATGTTACTAAAAATAACAACATTAATAATGGTAATATTAAGATTAAAAAGTAATATTAATAACATGAATAATAATAACAACTCTAGTTTTATTGTTAATAAACATACTAATCTTGTAAAAAAAAATGTAAATAGTATGAATAATAATATTTGTAATATCAAGAAAACCATATTAATACAATATATAATATTACCAATGATAATGTCAATAATTAATACTAATAATACTAGTAATAAGAATATTAATATTAATATTAATAATAATATTGATGTATTAAGAACACAAATAGTACTAATAACAATAATAATATTAACAATAATAATACTATTACTAATATTAATAATATTAATAATAATATTGATGTATTAAGAACAAAAATAGTACTAATAACAATAATAATATTAACAATAATAATACTATTACTAATATTAATAATATTAATAATATTAATAATATGAAAAATATACATACTATTCATAAGATTCAACAATATTGGTAATATAAAAAATGATCATACTGATAATATTCATGATAGTGCTACGAATATTCATATTAGTAATAATACTAATAATATTAACAATAATAACAGTAGTAATAATTAAAATCATATTAATCATACTAATATTAAAAACAATATTAATACTATGGAGAAATAATATTAATACAATATTATTAGTATTCATAAATATATAATACTACGAATTTTATAAAATGAATAATAATAATAAACATACTAATTATATTAATAATTTTACTATTAAGGATAATAATAATAAATATAACAGATTACTAATATTAATGATATGAACAATATACATAATATTAATAATATTAAAAAAAATATCAATAATAATGGTAATATTAGTAATATGATTAACAATAATATTTCTAATATTAAGAAAATGAACAACATATAGAATAGTAATAAGATTAATCATGATGATAATAATATTAGTAATATTAATAATATTAATAGTAATAACATTAGTAAGAATAGTGTTTTTAACAATAATGACAATAATGACAATGTTATTAGTAAGAATAATCGTGCAAATGAGTCGTGGGTACGTTTGTTTGAGTCGTGGGTGCGAAAAAGTAGTCGGTGGTACAACCCCTTCTCGACAAAAAACGACAAAAAAGGCACACACTATCCTTTATAAATAAGGGACTCCAATGTAAAAGACTGCGCGTTTACCCCCGGAAAGACGGTTAAAATGTGGAAATGGTTGGTTTCTCTTGCTTGTCTTTCCTGTTGGACAACGACTTTCAGTGTGTCTCAGCCGCTCTGGGCAAATATATTGGACGTGTCAAAATCCCAACACACTCAAACGTAGCCACACACACACACACACGCACATGCACGCGCACACACACACAAACAATGATGTGAATGTACCAAAGCGTCCTGTCTACTTTGAACGTGTGCACAATCAGCAATCAGCGCTGTCTGTGTTTCCCACTTCAACTTCAGGCTGCCCTTGAGATGGCAAGTTCTAGCATGAATAAGTGGCCCTTGGGCCCCCAACAATCTCAGGCACAGCTTGCGCGGATTTGCAAGACATTGATCCATGACTGGATGCCCTGCAATCATTCATCTGCCCGAGTGCTATGGAATGGAGAGGCGTGATCAATGTCGAAACAATGCGACTAATGATGGTTTCTCTATTTTCGGTAGACCCAAGGCGTGGTTATGCATAGGGAGCAAAAGAAACATGCTGTTTTGCAGCGTCCTGGTCACTCAACGCCAGCTGGAAGCAATGCACCACAACGCCATCGACTCCGAGATGCTCAAAGCTCACTTCTTGGCCATGGTCCACCTGGGCCAAGGGCCAAGGGCCTGACCACATGTTGGTCAACATGAATCTGCAGCTAAATGATGCGCCCCAAAGGGTCCCCCATTAAATTGCACCCAAGTAGCAGGTGTGGACAACTTAATTACAGAATGCCCAGCCCCTTTTGGCTTCCCTTTAGGTAGATAGTTTAAACACTTTGCACCCGGCGTCCTTTTTCGTGGCTGTAGCAAACCTCCTAAGGATAGTCTCTGCGCACAGGAAGTTTCAAAGTCTTCCCGAAAGGCGCGTCAGAAGTCAAATCCTGCCGTGGGGACCTAAACATGGAGCTGGGTATCCTTGACATATTGAAGCAGAAGCAAAAGCTTGCGAAACCTTGGGCTCAGCCAGCGAAGCCAATTGACTCAACAGGCTGAAGTGTGCAAATCCGCCGACTTTGTTCGGCGTGTCGCGCAGCAATTTGATGACGTTCTACTAACACAGGGTCCCAGGCTCGAATCCCCCCTGCCGGCTCTTTGCGGGTTCGCGTTGTCCGCCTCCTTTTGCCGAAAACCTGGAACAACTCTGTGTTTTTGACGTCCTTTTTTGCGAACACGTTGAACACTTACCGTGTTGTTTTCGGAAAAATACATGGGAATGAAGGGACATGCAAGGGAAGTGCAGGGAAAATGAAGGGGAAATGAAGGGGCATGAAGGGGACATGAACGACAGGGAAACGACGGGTGACTGGCAATGGAAGGGACATACATGGAAAATGAAGCGGAGATACCGAGAAAATGACAGGGACATGAACGCGGAATTGAAAACAAAAGAAGGGGACATGACGAGGAAATCCTGGAAAATGACGGGACATGATGGGGAAATCAGAATTCAGGGGTCCTGAAGGGGCAACTCAGTGGGGACATGACGCTGCCATGCAAACAGAGAGAGAGAGAGAGAGAGAGAGGCAGTGCCTGGGGAGGGCGGGGGGAGAGGAGGCAGAGACGCGAGGTGGGGAGAAAAAGGCGTAGAGAAGGGAGAGAGAGAGAGAGAGAGAGAGAGAGAGAGAGAGAGGGGATGGGGATGGGGAGGAGAGAGAGACAGGGAGAGCGGACGAGGAAACAAAGGGGGGAAGGGAAAAGAGAGAGGAAGAAGGAGGAAAGGGAGAGGCCAACGGAAGCCGGAGGCTCTAAAGTTTGAGGGGGATCCTTGCAGGTTTCCATCCGCAGGTCAGTCAAGCGGAAGGACACATGGCACTTGGCATGAACCCGATGCAATCAGCAAAAGCACAAAGAGCTGACAAGACGAACACTACCTGACAAACCAGTTTTAGACAAAGCTTACAGTCACACAAACACAAGCCTACCGCAACAAACTTTGGCGTCAGGTTAGATCACGGCCTTGAACTGACACTTCAAAGGAACCCCCTCCCTGTTGGCTGTCATTTGGAAGGGTGCTCTTTGAAGGGTTCCGCTTTCGTCGGAAACGCCCCGTCGGATGGTAACAGGACCTTGCAGGACAAGTGGAACCCTAGGGTATCTGTGTTGCCCAACTGGGACACAGCCAAAGTGATTTGGCGCACATCCGAATCGAGGCACCACGCGCACACCATGGTGGCGGAGGTTCTGCAGCGCCAAGTCGTAGGTCTCTTTTGCCGGCCTCGGCCAGAGCTATGCAGCTTTACGACTCTCACACAAACCGGAATGTGTCTGTGTGTGTCTAATTTTCTGATGGTACCCCATCTTTGGCGGCTTTAAAGGAAAACCAAAGGCACAACCACAATTTTCGGCTAGGGGGAAGCCTAAAAAAAGACACACTCTTGAGTTCCTTTTCTACATGGTCCAGCTTGTCCACAGATGCTCCAACTCTGTTTGAAGTTCAGCAGAACATTCATATGTCTGTATATACTCATATACACATGTATGTATATATATATATGTATTGAATGTAGGTTGGTTCCGACTTACCGCAAGTGGAAGCAGCAATGAACAACCGACACGTGCTGCCAGCAATAATGTGACCCGTGCCGGCGAAAACATGGGCTAGACAGCCTAGTATCCGAGCACGAACGGCAAAACGTCCAAAGGTCAAACCTCGGTTGCTTTATGCTCCCCTGCAAAAAGTTTAGCGTTTAGTGGTTTAATGGAAACACATTCGTTGGCAAAAGGTTATAGTCCTAACATCCCTTGGCAAAATGCAGCTCTGAAAAGGCAAAGTCAACTTGGGCAAGTGAGACTTGCGCAAATTGACGCGCATCAAACGCATCGCGGGTGTGGGTGACACAACGTCTTTTTGTCGGAGTGGCTCGAAGGCCAGGACCGTCAGCTGGCTGCCTGACCACTGGCGCGCCAAGACCAGTGAGAAGAGGCCCAGGTTCAGGCCGGCATCCTCAGCGCGCAGGTGTTGTCCCCGTTGCAACTGACATGGGGGGGGGAGGGAAGGGGATGGAGGGAGCCCAAACCACCTTTAAAGGCTTTGTTCACGGCGGCTTAAGAGTTAATTTGGGCTCCCCACGGAACTGTGAGACCAAAGGCCTTGACTTCATTGGGTCCCTGGTACAGAAGTGGGAATCAACCGCCGAGCCGCAAGGAACTCGACGACTGAGACTTCTAGTCTATGGGGGCTCGAAAAGAAGAAAGGCTCAACTGCCAGTGCATTTCAGGAAGGAAATTGAAGAAGCAAGGTGCCGGCAATTTGTGGCAGGTGGATTTGGGAGGGAGGCCCGCATTCAAAAGAAACCACAACAAAGGAGGTCTTGTGCTGAAAGAAAATGAAGCTTGAAGACCATCACGACTACTGGGTGCAAAACTCCCTTTGAAAACGTTGGTGCTCGGACACTCCATGGTTGCCTATGGTGGCAGCAAGACCTAGTCCAAAGCCGAGCGTCAATGACGATGCCCGGCGGGAGCTTCTCCAGGTCCCCGTAGCACCGCTCTGTCGCGATCTCCCGGTGGATGAACTGCACCTGACTTCTCTCCATGCCGCATGGAAATAGGTGACCCCTTGGCGAAAATCGATGGGTGCCCCTGGTAAATGGTTTATATAAAACATGGACCTACTGTGGATGGACTGGACGAAATCTCTCCAACGCACCACCCAAGAAGCGTAAATAGCAACAAGCAGTCACTTTTCCGATGGATTGAAAGTAGTGCAGGGTTTCGTCCATCCACAGTAGGTGACCTTTTGGAAAAAATCGATGGGTTCCCCTGGTAAATGGATGGCATAAAACCCATCCCCTATTGGTTTCCCTTTGGATTTTTGGTCAAACAAAAATGGCTATCCAGCACCCTGTATTTCATCACACATACTTTCTTCGTTGAGGCTTTTCCTGTAGCCAAAAGGGACACTACCAATTTGGGTGTTCCTAAATTTCGGACAAACCCACATCCTCATGTGCCTTTGTCTTCTACCCCAAACCTTGGAACCAAACATCAAACACCTCTTGGAATTTCGGGAATGGCCGCTCGCTCCAAAGCTCGTCCTTTGTTTCCCTTGAAAACTCACCCAAAACAGGGCACCCTCCAACGCCGCACCCAGAGAAAGACAAAAATAGAGCCATGTTTCGCCCTGGTTTTTTTCTTTTTGCCTGTGGAAAAAATGATCAGGCGAAGCATTCCTTGGGGTCGCCCGTTTTCTCTCAAAAAGACCCCCCCTGTTCGCTGCAAGGCACCTCCCCCGCGCTGCGGCCGAGGATCTCCAGGCCCTCCACTTGGATGCGCTGCACTGGTCCTTTCGAGTCGCCCCGAGGGCCCCGAGGGCCCCGAGTTTGGGCCTTGAACTCCTTTCAAATCCCAGAGCTCCGTCAGGCGACCTTTTTGCTTTTGGTTTCCCTTTGCAACCCTTGGGCTTTGCAAACGTTTTTTTGGGCAGCCTGCTAAAAGCTGACAGAACCACAGAAACCAACAACTTGCCAAACGACGGGGAAGTTGCCCAAATGTTCCAAAAGGGATCTGAGAAACGCACGAAACCATAAACAGCTGCGAAACGAAGAGGGGTGTGTGTGTGTGTCAAAGCGAGTTGGACAACTCCCGGCGGTACGTTTTATTAAGTGGCTCACTCTTCACCCTTTCGGGAACAACATGAGATCAGATCCTTTACAGCATCTAGCATGACAAAAATGTACTGCAAAGTGGCCCAGAAGCAGCCTAAGCCCTCTGCTGAAACAGAAAAGACTCACTTGTAATCAGGCCGCAGCTTAGAGTCTCAAACAGCTCCGCGCATGCGTCTCTGCCTTGTCCAACATGGCACGGATCTCCTGCGAACGAAAAATGGGAAGGATCGAGAGGCCAATGTTTGAACGGCACCATTGGCGCTGGGTCTTTCGCTGTCAGCTTTGCAGGCGAGGCTTTGGCAAAGTCTATGAAATTCTATGTGGAGGTATCCTTTCGTGCAACATTCAATGCGGACCTTCTCATATCAAAAGCCTTGAAAACCAGACTAGAAACCAAAGAGTGACACAGCCCAAACTGCTGAGACCAAGAGTGAATCGAACCACCCATCTTGTAATTGTCACGCCCGGCGACTAAAATCCAGGAATCAGTCTACGCTTGGAGAGTCTCTCACGCAAGCGTGTTGGAACGTTCATGATTGGTGCACAGACAGCGGGAAAACATGTGCATTCCATTCTAGTGCGATCCACTGGCGAGCCGCTCTGGCGGGACACTCGGCGGGATCGAGCAGCTCTGGCGGGATACTGGGCGGGATTCACTGGCCAGCTGCTCTGGCGGGATACTTGGCGGGATTCACTGGCGAGCCGCTCTGGCGGGATACTCGGCGGGATCCACCGGCGAGCAGCTCTGGCGGGATACTGGGCAGGATCCACTGGCCAGCTGCTCTGGCGGGATACTCGGCGGGATCCACTGGCGAGCCGCCACTGGCGAGCCGCTCTGGCGGGATACTCGGTGGGATGCACTGGCGAGCCGTTCTGGCGGGATACTCGGGGGGATCCACCGGCGAGCAGCTCTGGCGGGATACTCGGCGGGATCCACTGGCGAGCCGCTCTGGCGGGAACTTGGCGGGATCCACTGGCGAGCAGCTCTGGCGGGATACTGGGCGGGATCCGCTGGCGAGCATCTCTGGTCGGATACTTGGCGGGATCCACTGGCGAGCTGCTTTGGCGAGATACTCGGCGGGATCCACTGGCGAGCTGCTCTGGCAGGATACTGGGTTGGGGGGCGTGGTGTAGAAGCATCGCAAACAACAACCCCTTCCTGTCGGGTGGGGAATAACCAGAGAAACAAAGAACCAGGCAAGCACAAAGAGAAACAAGTACACAAAGCAACGCCCTCCTCCACTGCTGTTGGAAGGCCATCTTCTTCCTCCACTTGGCACCCAACGCGACGCACTGCCTCTGCCACCTGGCTGCAAGAATTTGTGTTGCGAAAGGCATCCATTCGAAGTGGGCGTGCCAGCAACCGAAAATCATAATCTCCAGAGGAATGACAATTTTTGGACCCTCGTTAAACAACTCCATGCTGTGCTTTATCGGGAGTAAACCAAAACGGGACACAGATTGGCCACATTTGTAGTTGGACAAGTTGATTTCAAAACACATGACATCAAAACGGTGCCATCTTGGGCGCGCATGACTAAGTCATAGGCTTGCGGAACAAGCAACACCTTCATGGATATTGCAGCAGAAGCGAGGATTCAAAGGACACTTGAGCTTGTTGAGGCACATGCGAGCCACAGTCAATTTTCATTGCGTACCCAATTTACATGTTCGAGGAGCTCCATAGCCTCTTTCACCGATGTTGACCTTTGCGCAATTCATTCGCATGTCCGAGACATCGAGTCATTGGACAAAATAAAATACAACGGGTGTTCGAGTGTCAGACGACCAGACCCACACCCAACAAAGAGATGACACACCCAACATCCAGCAGCATAGGTGTCCTTTTTTGGCAAAATAGATGGCCCTTGTAGTTGATTGAACCACCAGGTAAACCAGGGCCCTCTATTTTTGACCAAATCAACCCAAAAGGACACCCAACATCCAGCAGCCACATTGTGCAGCAACAGGGATCGAACCACCCCGCCAAAACAGGGAGTGTGCTTTGACCATGTTTGGTTCAGCTGAACCATTGCTTTCTAGCAAAAGCGGGATTCTATCCCCTCCACAAAATCGTTAGAAAGCAAACACATACGCACATCACACACACATGGCCCACTTTCGGGGTAAGAATCATATTCTCCGATTCTTCTTCATACTCAGTCAACCCTGAAATGTGAATTTGTTCTGGAGCTGTGTCTCAAAACTAGCGACCCCCCCCAGAAACAAAAAAAACAGAAACAAAAAAACCGCAAGCTGCGCGTCTTGTTGGCTTCCCTTCCACTCCAACTGCAGAAAACTGGGATCCAACTTTAAAAGCCTGGGGCCTCCGACAAATTTGGGACAAGATCCGCTGAAATTCACCAGACCCAAGCCAAGAGACTCACCCTCCATTTGCTGAGAAGCTCCCTGGAAAAAATGCACAAACAACATCCAGTAGTCATAGATTCCCTTTAAAACCAACAGGGGAAAATACGAAAATATTCTTAACCAAATGGAAATCACCCGTCCGCCTCCGGTGACAGCAGTTGCCGTAGCTTCCGGGCCAGCACCGGCACCGAAACGCGAACCTCGCCCTCCAGCTCCGCCACGTCCCCCACGCCCAGGTCCTGACGCAGGAAGAGCCCAGAAAAGAGGCGGCCGCAGAACTCGCTGCCTGAGTAAAAATTGGCCACAGCAAAACCTAAACTTCTTGCCACAACAAGTCCTTTTTTACCAGCAACATGCTCTTCTCAAAAGCATAAAGTCCAGAAACTCAGCCGGTCGCTGTGGTCTTACTTTTCAAGTTCTGGTCGTACTTGTCAGTTTCCGGTCTTGCCTTTTCAACTCTAGCGCCACCCTGCAGGCACTGTCACCCCAGGGCGTGGTTACCCCACACGCTTAGAATAACGCCGTGCTAAAAAGTAGACAGATTCAACTCGCCCGGGGGCAGTTTGAGGCTAACTCCTTCTCCTAAAGACAGATGCCGATCCCGCGAAACTAAAACACATAAAAAGGGTTCGAGGCAGTCTCATAGGAGCAACTTTGGTCCGTGCAAATGGTGCTCCCCCTTTGCCTGGCACTAAGATCATCAGAATCGTCAAGTTAAAATTGGTTTTGCGTGAATATGTAGATCAAATCAGGATTCTGACACGGTTGCACGTGTTTGCAATTTTGCAAGCTCACCCGCCAGAAGGTGCAATCTACAATTATACACAGTGGTCCGGGGCTGGATAGGGGTCTGATGAAAAAGCACTTGATCAAAACGCTCGAACTTAACAAGTAGCGGATCAAGCACCCCATAAAGAGTATCACACACTGACTTGGGACACCTTCACTGTCCATTTTCGGCTAGTGTCCAAAAGGGGTCCCAACCCATTTCCAAATGTGAACAACATGAACAAAAGTCTAGAGTGTTGTAACATCTTTAGCGAAGCTTTCTG
>CAUJNA010003675.1:365000-377500 GCA_963377175.1 Effrenium voratum | reverse complement strand
TGACTGGCCGTGCCATCCACTTGGCAGTGTCCAAGAGTAGCTTGGTCACCTGAGGCCGACATCAATCAAGGGCATCTTCAGATACAAACAAATAGCCCGTGTTGGCCGCGTTTAAGAGCAGCTGACACAACCCACTTGAGCAATGGTTCTTGAAGGCAAGTCGGGACAGTAGTTGTAGCTCAGCTTGCCTAAACAACTGTTGGTCTTTGCCCCGCTTGTGCTAAATGGGAAGTCTGGAATCAAGGAATCAATCTCCGCTGAAAGTTCCCCCATGGAAAATCGCATCATGTGCTTCGATTTCCGGAGGCTACGAAAGAATACTTACAGGTGATAAGCCATGTCTCTTTAAGCCACTGAAGAACTCGCACTCGACTTGTGTTTATCCCGAGCCCCAAACTTGCCTGAGTGCATAAATAAGGGACAGGAAAACTTGAACTTGGGTGTGTGTGAAAAATAGATACCCAACATGGAAAATTCTAAATGGAACCAATGAAACCTCTGGTCCATATCCTTCAATTTTGACCCATACCGCAATTCCGCCTGCGGAGCATCGGGGACCAAGCCCTCCTTGCCCATGGATCCAAAGCCGATGTAGATGGGCAATCCCGACAGCTGGCCCGTTTCCTTGGCAACAAGGCATGTTGCCCGAAGGGAGAGATGCCAAACATCAAGAAACCATCTCCGGGAAATTCGGTGGGCGAACTTCCTGAATCTTCTGGAGACGATTTCGAGGGACAACTTCAAATCTTGATTGACCCGAAAACGGTGCTAGGTCCTCCACTGGAGATAATTTTGGTACCCTTTTTGCTGTAGTCTATTTTAGTAGGGGAACCCTCCCAACCAAGAAAAGAAACGGTGAGAGGTCGGGCACCATTCGCTGGGGGGGGCCTAGGAAGCCGTGTGCCGTGCAGCTGGGTCTCGACCTTGGCACGGCAGTTTTGCAGGAAGTCCGTCAAGTCCGGATCCTCCGGCCCGCTGGAGCCGCACGCCTTGTGGAACGAAGGAAGGTTTGGCATCGTAGGTATCCTTATCTTCCTGGTTGCTTTCCTTAGGCTCCCTTAAAGTTCTACGGAAAACCTGTGAGTTGACCAAAAGTTGAAGTCCTAACATCCCTTGGCCAAATTGTCCTTCTTGGAAAATTGATGGGTCTCCCTAATGGTATAATCTCAGCCAGTGGAACCCAGCTATTTCTAGTCAAGCTCACCTAAGGACGCCAATGCCGCTGGTTAGGAAAACACGAGGGGCTGTGGGAAGCTAATCCACTTGAAGGATACCACAAGGGACGGTGTGGAGTGAGCGGGTACTCCCTCACTCCCTGAGAACCAGCAAGGATGGTCATGACCACTTCCCTTAAAGATCAATATGCAACGATATGCATGTTTGCAGCCAAAGCAATCCAGGCAATGTTCAGACCACAGGCAACCGTTCCAAAAACAGGAAGCCAATTCAGCCAATGGAAGTTGAGCATTTGGGTGTATGCTTTTTGAGTGTACCCTTTTGTTCGGTTGGTGTCTGGAAAAACTACGTGGTTTGTTTCCTGTTGGCGTCCTTCCTTTAAACCAACCAAGAGGGGGTTACCCCAAAACAAGGCACACCCACATGGTGGTTGATGAACAGGTCCTTCACGAGGGATGTCCATTAGGGGAAACTAAAAAAACAAGTTCCCACATGGGAAACATAGCCATTGGGATGGCCCTGGTTTTTGCAGCCCCCAACTTAAAATCAAAAGACCCCAACTTCAAATCAACAGACCCCAACTTAAAATCAACAGACCCCAACTTCAAATCAACAGACCCCAACTTAAAATGAATAGACCCCAACTCCAAATCAACAGACCCCAACTTCAAATCAACAGACCCCAACTCCAAATCAATGTTCAGACCCCAACTTCGAATCAACAGACCCCAACTCCAAATCAACAGACCCCAACTTCAAATCAACAGACCCCAACTGAAAATGAACAAACCCCAACTTCAAATCAACAGACCCCAACTTCAAATCAACAGACCCCAACTTCGAATCAACAAACCCCAACTTCAAATCAACAGACCCCAACTTCGAATCAACAGACCCCAACTCCAAATCAACAGACCCCAACTTCAAATCAACAGACCCCAACTTCAAATCAACAGACCCCAACTCCAAATCAACAGACCCCAACTCCAAATCAACAGACCCCAACGTCAAATCAACAGACCCCAACGTCAAATCAACAGACCCCAACTCCAAATCAACAGACCCCAACTTCAAATCAACAGACCCCAACGTCAAATCAACAGACCCCAACTTCGAATAAACAGACCCCAACTTCAAATCAACAGACCCCAACTCCAAATCAACAGACCCCAACTTCAAATCAACGGACCCCAACTTCAAATCAACAGACCCCAACTTGAAATCAACAGACCCATCCTTAAAATCAACAGACCCCAACTTCAAATCAACAGACCCCAACTTCAAATCAACAGACCCCAACTTCAAATCAACAGACCCCAACTCCAAATCAACCGACCCCAACTTCAAATCAACAGACCCCAACTCCAAATCAACAGACCCCAACTTCAAATCAACAGACCCCAACTTCAAATCAACAGATCCCAACTTCAAATCAACAGACCCCAACTTCGAATCAACAGACCCCAACTTCAAATCAACAGACCCCAACTTCAAATCAACAGACCCCAACTTCAAATCAACAGACCCCAACTTCAAATCAACAGACCCCAACTCCAAATCAACAGACCCCAACTTCAGATCAACAGACCCCAACTTCAAATCAACAGACCCCAACTTCAAATCAACAGACCCCAACTTCAAATCAACAGACCCCAACTTCAAATCAACAGACCCCAACTTCAAATCAACAGACCCCAACTTCGAATCAACAGACCCCAACTTGAAATCAACAGACCCCAACTTGAAATCAACAGACCCCAACCTCAAATCAACAGACCCCAACTCCAAATCAACAGACCCCAACTTCAAATCAACAGACCCCAACTTCGAATCAACAGACCCCAACTTCAAATCAACAGACCCCAACTTCGAATCAACAGACCCCAACTTCAAATCAACAGACCCCAACTTCGAATCAACAGACCCCAACTTCAAATCAACAGACCCCAACTTCGAATCAACAGACCCCAACTTCAAATCAACAGACCCCAACTTCGAATCAACAGACCCCAACTTCAAATCAACAGACCCCAACTTCGAATCAACAGACCCCAACAAATCAACAGACCCCAACTCAAATCAACAGACCCCAACTTCAAATCAACAGACCCCAAATCAACAGACCCCAACTTCAAATCAACAGACCAACCAACTTCAAATCAACAGACCCCAACTCCAAATCAACAGACCCCAACTTCAAATCAACAGACCCCAACTTCGAATCAACAGACCCCAACTCCAAATCAACAGACCCCAACTTCAAATCAACAGACCCCAACTCAAATCAACAGACCCCAACTTCAAATCAACAGACCCCAACTCAAATCAACAGACCCCAACTCCAAATCAACAGACCCCAACGTCAAATCAACAGACCCCAACTCCAAATCAACAGACCCCAACGTCAAATCAACAGACCCCAACTCCAAATCAACAGACCCCAACGTCAAATCAACAGACCCCAACTCCAAATCAAAGACCCCAACGTCAAATCAACAGACCCCAACTTCAAATCAACAGACCCCAACTTCAAATCAACAGACCCCAACTCAAATCAACAGACCCCAACGTCAAATCAACAGACCCCAACTTCAAATCAACAGACCCCAACTTCAAATCAACAGACCCCAACTCCAAATCAACAGACCCCAACCAAATCAACAGACCCCAACTGAATCAACAGACCCCAACTTCAAATCAACAGACCCCAACTTCGAATCAACAGACCCCAACTTCAAATCAACAGACCCCAACTTCGAATCAACAGACCCCAACTTCAAATCAACAGACCCCAACTTCGAATCAACAGACCCCAACTCCAAATCAACAGACCCCAACTTCAAATCAACAGACCCCAACTTCAGATCAACAGACCCCAACGTCAAATCAACAGACCCCAACTTCGAATAAACAGACCCCAACTTCAAATCAACAGACCCCAACTCCAAATCAACAGACCCCAACTTCAAATCAACAGACCCCAACTTCGAATCAACAGACCCCAACTTCAAATCAACAGACCCCAACTTCGAATCAACAGACCCCAACTTCAAATCAACAGACCCCAACTCCAAATCAACAGACCCCAACGTCAAATCAACAGACCCCAACTCCAAATCAACAGACCCCAACTTCAAATCAACAGACCCCAACTCCACGAATACCTTAATCCCTGCTCCAACCACAGTCAAGGGCTATGAACCTGGGCTTCCATCCCCTGACCGGGGCCCCCGGCCCAGTGCCCACAGAGCTTCGCCGCCTTCGGCACGAAGCTGCCGGCGCCGGATAGCAAGGCCTGGGGCAGAGGCGTGGGGCAGAGGAGGCGTGGTTTCCCTGGTAGGTGAGAAAAAACCAGCTGGTAAACCAGGGCCACCTAAAACAGAAAACAAAACAACCAGAACAACCAAAACAAAAACAACCAAAAACAACCAAAACAACCCATCGTTTTTCGACCAAAGCAACCAAAAAGGCCACCTGCCTGGGGGAGGCCCAGCAACAGCTGGGCACCTCTCAGTTGCTCTGGCGCCAGACGGTCCTACGTCATGGCTCAAAATCCCATAGGGGACCTCCCAATCCCCACAATAGGCGTCTGGCCATGGGTCAAAATCCCATTCCCGAGAACCTCTTAATCCCTGCAATGGGCAACATAGTACCATTGGTTCAGTGAAAATGGCTGGTGAATTCGATCACCTGCCTTTCAAAATGGGATACCATTGGTGTTGACCCGCAGCCACATCTGGACTTTGGGTGAGCCACGGAGTTTTTCGGAAGCCCTGGTTGATTGAACATTGGGGAGTGGTCCCGAATTTAGGGATTCATCGCTTGTGCAAGGGGAATTCCTTTTGGGAGGGTGCCCGTTTTTTGGCTTGGCGGTTTTAAAGCGAAACCACTAGCGAACAACTATTTTTGGGGGGTCCCCTAAAAAGGACAGACCCAGATGTGGGGAATGGGAACCATGGTCGGATTGAAAATTGGAGGGTGTCCCTGTTGGATTTTCGGAAGGTCTGGGGCCTCCCCTTCGTCAGGTAGATTGAAAAGTGGAGGCCCTTTGGAAGCGGTTTCAAGCCGTGTCCATGGCGCGCGGCATGTTTTCCATGTTGACCCAAGCGCCCTGAGAGCCCAGTCGCGGCGGTTAGGCGGTTCATCGCCTGAATGTGACATGCGGTTTCACACTCCTATAACTTTACAGGTGTGAAACGCTGGCCCCTCATTGTGGTTACGTGCAACGTCTCCAGCGCCCGCCTCAGGTCGTCCCAGCGCATAGCCTTCCTCATGCTGTCCGCCAGCATGTCCTGCGTGGCGATCCAGTAGATGTTGTCGGTCGCGTCCTCTCCTGCACCTGGACGTCACCTACTGCGCTTCCTCTGGACCTCCACAGCTCCTGGCAAAGTGCCGTGAGGTCGATTGCCAGCCTTTTGTTGCGGACAGGCGCTGCCTGGGTGCCGGAGAGGTAGTCAAGCTCCGGCAATTCGTTACCCGGGCTTCAGCGCCTTCACTGGCGAGCCCATACGTGACGGCTCGTATAGTCTCCGCCTGCAGCGTCGACCGGCATACCCTCGTGGTCGATGCCCATTCCAGCATTTACCTGGCGTGCTGGACATCAAGAAACCATCCTCCCTGACTGAGTCCACCCCGCTTGCCGTTCTCGTTGACCACTTCCTCCGCCGCGCGGGATGCGTCGGTCAAGCTCAGGATCTTGCAGTCGTCAAAGTCGACCATGCTCTTGTGGAACCTGATGCCGTAGGTGCTTGTCTTCTGTGCTGAGCTCAACAGCTTGTTGGATTCAATCAGGTCCCCGACGTTGGGCTTCCTCTGACGGCTCTGCAGCGTGGCTCACTTGTAGCATAGCCTTGCCACATAGCCTATGCTTCCCACTGCTCTCATCTGCGATGTCTCGGCCAAAGTGGCCGCCTCCTGAAATTTATTCTTGCGCTTGGCATCGATGCGGATCCTTCACCTTTGGCGCCGTGGTCTCTATGTAGTCCTTATGGTCGGAGATGCTTCCTCCGGCAATACTGGAAGGTATCCTGCTCCTTTGATTTAAAGGTATAGCGCCTCTGTACCACTTCCATGAGCCGATCCATGTATGTGTGGTTGCCATCCCTGGGACCTTGCCAGTCTCCTTCAGGACGTACAGCACGGGCTCTCCTCGTAGCTCGCACCATCTCCTCCCGCAAGGCCAGGTACAATCTTCGGGGAGCCTCTGCTTCCGTCCGCCGACATCTCTGCCGTGTACAGATCTCCTTCACCTGCTGCGGTACCTGTGCCGTCGTCAGGGTCTCATCACCAGCGTCCCACGGCGGTCACCTGGAACTTCCAGTCCTCCAGCAGAGGGTTGCGAAGGCAGCCCCTTGCCGGATCAACAGCCTGGCGCCTAAAGGCATCCATCCAGGGACATGGTCAGCGGGTAGCAAAAGCCTTTTGCTGCTCCCTGGCGTTCTGTGTGTAGCTAGGCCCCTGATCGAGGCCGCTGCCAGTTTGAAAGCGGGTTCAAGCCGCGTCCATGACACGCGGCATGTTTTCCATGTCGACCCAAGCACCCTGAGAGCCTCAATTGGCATTTCACGGGTTGCACAAGGAAACCAACCAGTTAAGGGGACCATTATTTTGAGAAACCCACATTTGGGTGGGTCTGAAAGATGACCCCTACAAATCAGTTTCCCTTTGAAAAAACAATTGCGGACCCAAAAAAAGGGACCCAAAAAAAGGGACCCAGCAAAATGTTGATTCGCCCACTTCAGTTTGCGTTCGGCCCCACCAAAAAATGGAGAACCAAAAAAAAGCACAAACCCATTTGGTCCTTGTCTCCGTGGGTGTCGTAGCCGGGCACCGGACCTAAACCCAGCAGCTCCTCTCGCAGAAGGGCGTGGCTCTGGGTGAAGACCGGCCACAGCCATTCCCTCGCGGCGGACCAGTTGAACTCGTCACATGGACCTGACGAGTAGCCCAGCGGCCGAGCGGCGCGGATGGACCCTCTGCGGGGATCGGCGTGGTCGAGGTGCGTGTTTTTTTGTTTTTTTGGCGTTTTTGGCGGTGCCCGCGCGACCCTCTGCGGGGATCGGCGTGGTCGAGGTGCCAAAACTCGCGGTTTTTTTTTTGCGTTTTTGCGGTGCGCGGATGAACCCTCTGCGCGGATCGTGCGTGTCGACGCGCTCCGCACCCTCTGCGGAGATCGTGGCTGTGGCGCCGTGCGATTTTAGTACTCGCGAAATGGCCTTTTGAAGTTGTCTCGTGGTCTGCGCGCCTGCTTTCGCAATCCCGCGGTCGCGGGTTCGATTCCCCCCTGGTCCGCGGCAGGCTGGAAAATCGCAACTTTTCAGCATGAAAGTAGTACGCGAAGTAAACTTTCGCTGCTCCGGCTGGACTATCGCAACTCTTGAGTACCGAAGTAGCACGCGAAGTAAACTTTCGCAGCTCCGGCTGGAAAATCGCAACTTTTAAGTACGAAAGTGTTTCGCGAATAGAGGAAACTTGTTCAGAGCAACTTGCTGAGAGAACTTGCTTGGAGAACTTGCTCAGAGGACATCGCGCCGACAACTTGCTCAGAGCAACTTGCAAAGAGAACTTGCTTAGAGAACTTGCTCAGAGGAAATCGCGCCGACGACTTGCTCAGAGCAACTTGCCCAGTGAACTTGCTTGGAGAACTTGCTCAGAGGAACTCGCGCCAACAACTTGCTCAGAGCAACTTGCACAGAGAACTTGCTTGGAGAACTTGCTCAGAGGAACTCGCGCCAACAACTTGCTCAGACGCGCAACTGCGCGGAGAACTTGCTAGGATTGCTAGGAGAACTTGCTGCCGCTGCTAATGCTTTCGGACCACCCATCTTCTAGTTTTTCCTGTGTTGCTCTTCCCACATTGATCCATTGAATCCCTTCGGCCTGCGCGGCCGTCTCGGCCCCGCAAGAGCGCCAAGAGCTCAGGCATGGCCTTCCCCATCTCCTGCACGGGCTCGAGCGTGTGTGGTGGCGGGGGGGGGGGTGGCAGGGAAGATTACGTACAATGTCTGGCATTTCGGTTGACAATGATGTCATGCACAAAAAGGGGCCTCAGGCCTGCATCGCCTTCATGGCCTTCAAGTCTCCAAAAGTGATGGGGCAATCGCATGCATGGGCCTTTCAGGCCGAAACTCACACAATGTGCCGCCATGCGCCTTTAAGAGAAAAACGGCTCATTGTTGCACATGGACTCTTTTGGCGCAATCCCAAGAGTAGAAAGGAATGTCTTGGCATGCCTCACCCTGAATCAGAACCAGCTAGTTTGTAGTAATAGAAAAAAGGGTGAGGGGTGATGAAGACCAGATGTTTCCTCCCCCTTTCCTTACCAAACTTCAACCGATTCAACATGAAAACAAACTTGACCCAACAAAAAGCCGTTAAGGGAAGGACGGTGATCAAGTTTTATCAAGTTTACAATGTTTACACCTTTACTTGTAAATTTGGTAATTGTGGACCGACTTCTTACAAACTAGCTTGTGCAATTTTCAACCCCCCAGCAATGTTTGTTCAAATCCAGTTTGTAATTCTAGATCGGATGCTTTCTGACATTGAAACTTACTCTGGGGAATTTGCTTTCCGGGGAGATTTGGCTGTAGTTTTTGCAGATTAGTTTCTGAACTATGCCAAATTCCAACAAATATGGTTTAAAATTCAGCCATTTCACAAATTTCGCAAGTACATGTGTAAAAAGTGAAATTTCCAGATTTTACAAATTACATTGACAATTTGAAAAAATATGCTCCAAAATTACAAATTGCACAAATATTTGTTTTGAGAAAATGGCTTCCAGGAGAATTTGGCAGGAATTAAATTACATTGTTTTACAGTTTTTTTTACTTGTAAAAGTTGAACATTTTGCTAAATATAAAAAACCCATTCCGAAATTACAAATTTTACAAAGTTTACAAATTCTAGTCTGAGAAATTAGCTTCCAGGAAAATTTGGTAGGAATTAAATTACAAATTGTACAATTAATTTGTAAAGTTTGTTAAAATATCAAAAACATGGTCCAACATTACAAATTTTACAAATTCTAGTCTGAGACGTTGGCTTCCAGGGGAATTTGGTAGGAATTAAATTACAATCTTTACAAATTTTACAAATCTTACAAATTACTTTGAAAAAGTTGTTAAACAAAATCGGGTCCAAAATTACAAATTTTACAAATTCCAGTCTGAGAAATTGGCATCCAGGGAATTTGGTAGGAATTAAATTACATTTTCTACAAATTTTATAGCTTTACAAATTAAATTGTAAAAAATGTAAAATATCAAAACAAACCATTCCAAAATTACACATTTTTTCAATTTTTACAAATCAATTTGTAAAATTTGTAAAATATCAAATTCCAAAATTACAATTCTACAAATTTACAAAATTCTAGTCTGAGAAATTAGCTTCCAGGGAAATCCGGTAGGAATTAAATTACAAGTTTTACAAATTTAACAAATCTTACAAATTAATTTGTAAAATTGTAAAATATCAAAAAAAAACCTGGCCCAAAATTACATTTTTTACAAATTAATTTGTAAAATTTGTAAATATCAATCAACTCCAATCCAAATTTCAAATTATACATTTTTTTTACAAATTCTAGTATGAGAAATTAGCTTCCAGGGGAATTTGGTAGGAATTAAATTACACATTTTACAATATCTACAAATATCTACACAATTTACATATTAATTTGTAAAATTTGCAATTTTGGGCCAGATTTCTTGATATTTTACAATTTTACAAATTAATTTGTAAGATTTGTAAAAATTGTAATTTAATTCCTACCAAATTTCCCTGGAAGCTAATTTATCAGACTAGAATTTGTAAAATTTGTAAAGATTGTAATTGTGGGCCAGATTTCTTGATATTTTACAAATTATACAAATTAATTTGTAAGATTTGAATATATTGTTAAATTTGAAATTTGATTCCTACCAAGTTTCCCTGGAAGCCAATTTCTCAGACTAGAATTTGCAAAATTTGTAATTTTGGAGATTATTTTCTTTATAATAGACAATTTACAAATTAGTTTGTAATATTTGCCATTTCATTCCCACCAAATTCTACTGGAAGCCAATTTCTCAGAATTTGCAATTTTATGAAATCAATTCCTCCCAGATCTGCCTGAAAAGCCATCCCTCAGTGGGATGTCGACGCCAAGACAGAATGGGAGGGGGCTGTTGCTCCAATTTGGGGTATGTTTTGCTGCCCCAACCTGGACACACGCAAGCAAACCAGCAACCCATATGGGTGTGGGTCAAAAATAGGCTAACCGCAAAATGGAACACTGGTAATTGCACACATGGACTAAAACCTGCGGTTTTGTGGTGGTTTTCAATTTGACCCATAGCCATATTTGGCCAGAGCTGTTGCTCTTACAAGGTTCGACCTGTAAGTTGAATGGAAAAGCCGCTGGTTTCCAACAAACTTCCGGGGGCTGAGGCCATGAAGAAGCACTGAGCTGGCCCAAGACTTGCAGCGGGTGGGAAAAATCCATGTCCACAGCACCAAAAAAAGAGGACTGGGTACCCTCCCACCAACTAACATGAAAGTGGAAAAAAGCCCCTTTCCAACAGGAAAGTAGTCTTGTTACGGGTGTCTGTGCACTTGCATGTTAGTCGGGGGGAGGGTGTGCGCCTTTTTCTTAATGTTGCCCCATGTGTTGTGCGTTGTTTCTCCCTTTTACGGGAAAGCCAAAAGGAAAGCCACGATTTTGGGGATCCCCGAAAAGACAGGTCCAATTGGATCTCCAGGTACAGAACCAAGCAACACCAGCATCCCAGTTGATCACTGGGATGCTGACTGGAATCACTCCTTAAGCCTTGTTACCCCAGCAGCGGCAATGCTCGCCCTCTTGCGCGAGCATTCAACGCATCCTGTAGAAAGTGAACGCATGAAACAACTCGCTGCTTGACACATGTGCTCATTGCTTTGTGATAGTATGGACCAACAAGGGTCCCTTACTACTTCTGCCTTTGTGTCCAACATAGCAACTCTTTCAAATTGTTTGGTTCATGTCGATTCTGTTTAACCGTAGGGGTCCTTACTTTTGACACACAGCTTTTCCCTTCCTCCCTTCCTCCCTTCCTCCCTTCCTCCCTCCCTTCCTCCCTTCCTCCCTTCCTCCCTTCCTCCCTCCCTTCCCTCCCTTCCCTCCCTTCCCTCCCTCCCTCCCTCCCTCCCTCTCCACTCCTCTCCCCACCCCTCTCTCCACCCCTCTCTCCCGCTCTCTCCCCCTCTCTTTCTTTCTCTCTCTCTCTCTCTCTATCTCTCTCTCTCTCTCTCTCTCTCTCTCCCTCCCTCTCTCTCCCTCTCCCTCTCCCTCTCCCTCCCTCGCTTTCTCTCAGTCACCCACACAAATCGAAGGACACACTTCTCAATGAATGCCGCCTGAGGCCCGATCGGCTCACGCGAAGATGCCGCCACGTCGCCCAAAGCTCGCCCCATCGGTCCTCTTCGAAGGTCGGGGGCATGGCGTAGGGCACCAAGCAGGGTGAGCAGCACAGCCAAGGCACCTGCGCCCCGCTGGTGGATTTCACCCTTTGGATGTCATTCACGTGAACACTTGCTGGTGCGATCGGTAGGGAATGACCTAAAGTTTTGGGAAGGAACCTGGGGATTCTTTGGGAAACCTTGTTTATAGGGGTCATTCCCTCATTCCCTGCTGTAGTACCTCAATGCTAGTGCTATTAAGCAATAATTTAGCGGGTTCCCTTTCTGGATTTTTTGGAGTCCGTGCTCTCTTCCAGACGAGACTTCCCAAGCCATAGATCCCGGCTCAGTCGAGACTTCCTATGGGCCACTTCTTGGCCCTAAACAACTTGCTCAGAGCACCTCTGGGCCTTTTTCTGGTCGATCTTGTTGGTATTTCCATAACAAAGGGAATCACAAGCTGGCTTGCATGTCTGAAGCACATGCTGGTTTCCATGTTTGTGGGTGTGCTTCTTTTTTAAAGGTGCGCTTTTCCGGCTGTTTTACAAGGAAACCAAAAGGAAGACCGAAGCCATGGTCGAGTCTTGATCTCTTCTGCTTTGCGAGGAAGCCCGCAGCCATGAGTCGGATCGATCGCCTGCAGGCGTTCTGCGAGGTGAAAGACCGGGGGCATGGCGAAGAGATTGCCTGAGGTTCTTCGCCGATCCCTCTAGCCCAAACCTTAGTGGGGGGATTTTCGGGGGGAAAAAAGAAACATAACAGATCCTACAAAACATGGCCCTCCATATACAAAACATGGCCCTCCATATGCAAACCTTGGACATCTGGAATACAGACCCTCTGGCCCAAGCCTTAATTGTTCTGAGGTACAGAGAAGTCAGACATTGTCAGATTCTGTT
>CAUJNA010003675.1:305000-360000 GCA_963377175.1 Effrenium voratum | reverse complement strand
ACACCGGGTATCCTTCTTTGGTTGGCTGAGTCCATGGCCCCAGTGAACATCCGATTCAGTCCAACCACCAAACAGGTTCTAAAATGGGTGGTGAATTCACCCAATCCCGACAAATGGGATCCAAAACGGCTTTGACAACCACAGCCATTTGGTCTCAAAAGGATCTGGGGTTCAAATCCCGCACCATGAAGCGCTTCATGTCCTTCTCCTTGCTCAATCCATATGGGTGGCTCCTCGGGTTTTGGGGAACCCGTTTTGGGGCTGGTTTAAAGACAGCCAGTTAGGGGAACCCATGAACATAAGTATCCTTATGGGCTTCCCTGGTAGATGAGAAAAAAACACCAGGTAAACCAGGAATCACCATCTATTTTTCGACCAAAACAACGGACACCTATGCCCATGAACCTCTGTCTAGTACGTAACCGAGAGAACCCCCTCCACTCAGATGCCCAGTGAATTCCCATTGCAAAAACCCCTCTGTCTAACCAAGAGAACCCTCCATGAATGGGAAAAACATGTGTGTCCTTTTTTGGCTGAGTTCGGGGGTTCCCCAACCCCACCTCCAGTGGAACTCAGTTTTTCTCGACCAAAACTCGGCGATCAAAAGGACCTGCCCATGGGATCCCCTAACCTTCCCCGGCCTGCAGCCTCCGCAGCTCCCCGTGCGTCACCAGCGTCACCCGCGCGGCTCCGGCTCCGGCTTCGCCCTCCGCGACGGCGGAGGCGAGCCGCGCCAAGGGCTGGACGTCGCCACGGGAGCCGAGGCAGACGAAGACGAGGTGCACCATGGCGGAAAAATGAAGGGGAGGGGATTGGACTTGTGTTTCTGCGCTTGTTTGTTGTCTGTTTGTTTGTTTGTTTGCTTGTTGCATGGTTGGATGGTTGGATGTTTGAATGTTTGCTCGGATGGTTTGATGGTTGGTTAGATGTGTGCATGGATGGTTGAATGTTTGGATGGATGGTTGAATGTTTGGTTGGTTTGTTTGATGGTTGAACCCAAACCCAACCACCAAGTAGGGAGGGAAGCTGATGTTTGGATGGTTGGATGGCCGGATGGTTGGATGGTTGGTTGGATGATTGGATGGTTGGATGGTTAGATGATTGGTTGGATGGTTGGATGGTTGGTTGGATGATTGGATGGTTGGATGGATAGATGATTGGTTGGATGGTTGATGGTTGCATGGTTGGATGGTTGCATGGATGGTTGGATGGTTGGATGGTTAGATGGTTGGTCGGATGGTTGGATGGTTGGATGGTTGGCTGGTTGGTCGGATTGTTGGTTGCTTGGTTGGTGGGTGGGTTGGCTGGTGGGCGGGTTGGTTGGCTGGCTGGCTGGTTACAAACAAACACATTTTACCCAATGCATCATGTTGAACCCAAGTGGCCATTGTTTGGGGATGTACTGACATGGGCCAAATAGGAAAAGACACATAACAATTGTTGCCAGCCCAAAAATAAGCCGACTTCATTTGTCCAACCTGGCCCTTGCACTTCTGCATTCGAGACTAGGCTGACTATAGCTAGCTGAGCCAACTCAAAGGCAGATTTTAGGTCTTGCTTCTGAGATTGCTTCTGAACCAGCCTGCCATTGGTTGCAATGAGTGCTTCTGTTGTGCTTCTGTTTGGGCCTTGGCCCAGGTGCTCGAACCCAACAAAGATTTGGGCCTGCATGTGAATAAGACATGTCTACATCCCAAGTCCACACATGAGCATGCTCCCCAAAACAGAATGCCCAGGCCTGGTTTAGGGTTTAGGGCTTAGGCCAGGTTTAGGGTATGTTTTCTTGTCATCCCGCAAGCGCCGAAGCATCATAAGCCCTCCTTGTGATCGCCGCTGTAGGGCGGGTTGGTTAGGAGCACCTAATCGAGCCGGCTTCATTTGCGTGTCAAAGGGTGGGTTTCCTTCGTTCCCTTTGAGCCACCCCTAAAAGGGAACCCGCCAAAAAAAGAAAAAAAGACACCGAGCTCACTTCGGCGGAACTGCACTTCGGATCCTCTGAACAGTCCTTGAGGGATGTGCTTTGCTCGATGTGACACTTTTGAATCCAGAGTCTTCGTCCTCGATCTTGCGAACCTCACATGTCCAGATTTCCAGAACCTCACCGAACCCCCTGCCCAGCCCGAGACACCCCGGGACATCCCGGGACCATCCGACCATAGGTGTCCTTTTGTCAAAATAGATGGGTTTCCCCGGCAAATGGAATAAGAAAAAACCCTCTAAATCAGTGCCTCCTATTGTTGTCCACACTAACCTAAAAAAAGACGGACTTCTGCCGACCATCCCCTCTCCCAAAGAAAAACCATTTCCGGGGCGCGTGGAAGTCGGGCACCGCGTCCTTGGCGATGTCCGCGTAGAAATCCCGGCGCCGGTGGACCGGATGGAAGCCCAGGCCCTCAGTTGAAGCTCAGTTCGCTCGCTCCAACTCGCTCAGTTGAAGACTCGGAGGGGCAAAACGCGGAGAGAAGCGCCTTCTCGGGAAAACCCCACAAAAAACCCCGCCTTTTTTTTCCGGGAAACCCCAGGGAGTTCTCCGAGCTTCAACTGAACGATGCCCCGACTCTTTATCTGGAAGACACAACGGCTTCGTTCAAAGCCCGGACCATTTTTCCGAAGTATTCAGGATATTTCGATAATTGCACTCCAGACATTTTTTCCGAAAGATTCCGGAAATTTCGACGACAGCATTTCCCGAAATATTTGGAATATTTCGGGAATCGGTCCCCGAAATATTCGGAATATTTCGAGAAAATGGTGGGTGGCTGCGATTTTCCCGAAATATCTGGAATATTTCGGCAAGTTGGTCCCTACAAAAAACGAAGCCACTGCATCTTCCGGAATATGGCCGGGGTAGCCCGGATTGTGGCCGGGGTAGCCCGGACAGATTTGGGTTTGCGGTCCGTGAAAATATGAACACTCACGTCTCTCCGGCTGATACGTTTCTCTGTCTCTCAAAAGAAGCTGAGCCTACCGTAGAACTCATAAAAACCGAGAAAAACGTCTACCTGGAGATTGGCCAAGTTTGGGTCATAGACCAAACACCAAGGGCCTGTAGATTTTCCCATTCCTGGGCGTTCTCTATCCCAACCGCTCCAAAAACCCCACGCCTTCAACAGCTTCTTGGCGCGGCCGCTGCAGTAGTAGGGGTCGTAGACCTCACCCATCGAGACTTCGGGGTGGGGCACCCCGTTTGGGGTCTTCATGCCGAGCGGTTGCTCGTCTGTAAGGAGGACATGTGCTGAAACCAAAAAAACTGGGAGCACGGGTGTGCTGAACAGGGGGAGCTTTGACCAGCATGAGCCATGCAAATGTAGTATCCAAAAAAAAAGAGTTTCTGTGACACATGCAGCGCGTTTGCTTTAATTATGTCAGCGCCGGTCTCGATATTGTCGAAAGTTATAATAGCGCCGTCGGTCTCAACTAAACAACAAGTCGATGCTTACTCCTTTTTACCACATGGCTTCACAATATCATTGGTCAGAAACACGGTTCAACGATCAATCACAATGGTTGAAAGTTAACTCACTTCCAGAGTGGATGGGCCAAAACAAGTCTAAACTTTTTGTTTGCCGCTAAAATGGTTCAAACCCGAAAAAGTGAATCAAGTTCAGAAACTCCTATGGAGTGAGTGGTTAAAATCCTCAAGTTCCCTGGTAAAAGATCAAATATGTCCGGTAGTGAAATCGATTCCCTTAAAGACAAGGCAAAATAGACAAATCAACAGCAGTTGGGCGTGAGCTGATTTTTGGTTCTATAACTATAAACGTTTATAAAGGACTCCTCAGTTGAGCAAGGCTAGTAGCTTGGTTGACGTTGAAAGGCGAGCGAAAAGACTAAAAAGAAAAAGAAAAAAACAGTTCTGTGGTTGGATTTCAACCACTCATCCACAAGAAGCAAAAAAAGGTAAATATTTCCCAACAATCACCGAGGTATAACCAACACATCGCCAAATGGGCCAGCTCTCCTTGGCGCGTCAAGGCGCCCGCAGCTGCGCTTGCGGCAGGTCCCTGGCCTTGGCCGCCGCGGCCAGCAGCGGCGCCACATCCGCCAAGGCCTCGGCGGAGGTCTCGAAGTGGTCCTCGGGGCTCGCGACCGCTCGGGGCGGACGCGGCTCCGCGCGACCGCTCGGGGCGAAGGGGCGGCCGCTAGGCCGATGGTTTTGGTGAAGATCTCAGCCACAAGGATTTGTTGGTCATCACCTCCAAAGCAAGGTGAGGTCTTAAGAATGGAGATAGGAAAACCAAGGAAGGCAGCGCCTGAGACCCACTGGGCGCGTATATACACAAAATGGCTATATATATATATATATGTATGTATATATGTATAAGTATAGATGTATATGTATATATATATATATACATATATATATATATATACATATACACGTTACAGGATCTACCCACCGAAAGCAACAGCCCAAATACAACAGATGTTACACGATCTCACCCAAGGAATTTTAGACATCACCTTAAAAGCAAAAAGGTGAGGTCTAAAAAATGGAGATAGGACAAATATATGGAACCCCTTGGGAAATAACGTTTACCCCAACGGAAGACTTCGCAACTCGAAGTGGTAATCATGTCCCGCGGATCTTTTGCCATGGGGCAACCCGAAGGCAAAGGTGACAGGCAGGGTCTGATAGAAAACAGAGATGCGGGGCTCCCTCACACGTCACTGCAAAACAGGATTCTTCTAGTCAAGGAATCGGACAGGCGCTGCACCAGGAAAGGTCGTGCTGTATCAGATAAAGCTCCTGCCAGTTTCTGCCTTTGTTTGACATCCAATTCATTGCTCCTTGTTAAGCCAGTAACATGCAACACGTGTCCCAACTCCACCCCTTGGCAAAGGCGACAACCGGCTTGACGCAACATCCGCCGGCCACTCACCTCATGGGGCATTCTTTGATTCTTTGCATGTGGGCTTGCCTTAAACAGGGGGCCCCTAAAAATGGCAGCTTTCCCTTTGGTATACCGTTTAACTGGCCTGTCCTCAGATCTCCTGCCAAAAGTTTCCAGCTGTCCGTGGGTCGAACTGCGCACCCAACCAAGAAACCAAACCAAAAACCACGAAACGCCCTCAGGCAGCGGCCGGGAACCGCCCAGTTAGACCCAGAAAAAGGGCCCGTCTCTGGCACCCGAGCCGCGCCGGCATCCACTTCGTAGGGCCAGAGCCTGGGATGTGGAGCTCGACGTGCTGGTTTTTGTTTGGGGTCATCCTGTCCGCGTTTCTGGGGGGATTTGACTGGAGTTGTGTTTAGAGGGGATGTGGCAGGTTTTTATACAGTTTTGGGGGGACCGTTCCATTCAACGAAGCATAGCGCAGTCAGTAAGTACGAACCTCTTCGTATTTCAGCAACTCAACCATTCGATAAGTAACTTTCGTTTTCGTTCTTGTGTCTTGAAAGCAAGAGAAGAAGCTTTGCAAGCGAAAACCGTCTACACTTGGGATGCCAAGTTGCTGTGTCGCTGAATGTTTACGGTAAGACAGGGACGTCAGGCAACACAAACATGTGAAACCAGCAAACACATCAGTTGGCATTTCTGCAATCGGGCCATCTTGGGTGAGCCTGTGGACTCGTCGTGCTCCGTTCCGACTTACTAGACCCTCTAAATGCATGTTCCATACTGGACAGGGATCCTTACATTATACACTTGAACATTGCCTTGTAAATGGTGGTTTCCATTTATTTTGGCGGAAAAAGCCATGTTGCAAATGTGCAAAATGTATCTTTTAAGGAGCCCTGCTGGAGCTTTTGCCCGTTTTCTGCGAGGAAAGCAAAACTGACTCCAACTCAAGGCGCGAGGTGCTGACGCCCCTCATTGCGAGCCCCTGGAAAGTTCTGAACAGAGCAAACCAAACGCGGATCGCCCAGGATTCTGCTGGAAATCCCTGTTTTTGGTGGCTGTTTGACCAACTTCCGGCAGAAGTCCCTGCTGCTTGCGTGCAATATCCGCCTGAATTGCGCCAAAGAAACTCGTCCATGCTGCGCCATGGATCTTGTCAAACGAGCATTTCCCGGCTTGATCTGTCTCGAGCTAACGTCAGGAAACCCGAGTGAGCCTCAATGTACAGCAACCGAACGTAACTCAGCTCCCGAACGCAACTTCAAGAACGCTTTGTGATTGAAGCGGCAGTGTAAAGCAGCCGACCGCTCGTCAAGGAGTTTCCTGCATGCATGCTGCATGAGGGTAGCATGGACGCACTCACTGGGACAAAAGCGGCACGTCAAACTTTCATTGCAACATCAGCCCCTCCCAAGCTGACATTCATCTGTCCATGGACAGGCTTGAGCAGATCGGTTGCGGCGGACGCTGACGGCAATAAAACATGTCTGCCCAGGTGCTCTAGCCCTTACCAATCTTGAGCAACCTATGCATTCAGGATGAGTACATCTTTGTCCGGCCGTGCTCAAGGTTTCAACTGGGATGTCTTCTTGGGGCTACTTGGGGGACTTCAACTGGGGATATGTTCCACTACCTCGGGTGGTAATCCAAGTGCGGCAGTCGGCACGCATTCCTTCCGATGGCCTCTACCCCAAACAGGCGCTCGCTTCTTTCTCTCGCACGCGTGGTTACATTTGGATGCTCCGCATGCGGATCATAAAAAACCAAGTCCCAAGAGAGCAAACCTTGAGGCAAGTGGCTACAGCGAATAAAGGTAAGCAAGGAACGCGGATCTGCAGGTGGAACATCCAAACAACTTTTCTAGGCATCGGAGACACCAGTGGCCACCTGCTTTGCAGGGCGCCCCTTTGCGAGCTTCAACTTTTTGCGTAGGGATTGTCGGCTTCCAGATGCATGACATACACAAGCCGCGTGTTTGCGCGGCACAGCTCGTGGTTTGGGTTCAAGGCGGCATTTGCCGAGTCTTGAAACAGGACACGGTGTTTTGGTTCAGACACAAATCTCTTGACGAAAAAACTGGGGCTGGGCAACTGCAGTTTCGGACCGCGCCGAATGTCTGCCGAATGATCCCACAGCTCAGAGGGCTCACTGCAAGGTATCGTCCTGCGATCCGCGTCAAACAACACCCAACAATTAGCCACATGGGAAAATGAGGGCTGAGATTCAGTGGCTGTTCACTTGGGAGTGACTTAGGAGAATGGACACTCTCTGAGAACCCACACATAACCAACTACCTTCTGGAAAGCACATGGCGAAGTCCTTGTCGCTTTGGATGCAGGGATGAACACTAGAGTGGACGTAGTGAAGCTCAATTGTGCCCAACAAAACTAGTCCGGTCCTGTCACTCCGAAGGAATGACAATCATTTCGCAGCGGAAGCTCCAAAGCAGTCTACGCACAATACCGGGGAACAGTTCAACAATCAAACAAAAGGACGCACCGCAACGCATAGTGCCGTACTCAGCTCAAACGACCTTGAAATGAGGTTGCAATGGCCGAACAAAGACCAAGCATAAGCTCAACTGGCAAGGGCAAATTGTGCTTCGCCCCAGGGTTGCACCAGCAGCAAGGATCTGTGTCGTGTAATTACCCTTCAGGATGCACTCCATCTGTGTACCCCAAATTCCCCTTCCCCGAGGGTACGAGTACACCACATCCCTTGACATTCGAACGTTTTTGAGCATCCGAAAACCCCATCCTTCCGCCCCATTCAACCCACTTTGTTTTTCGGCGATGTCAAACTCGGCCAAGCTCCGTTTTGCAGCAGCTCGACGCTTTGGGAGCGTGTCTTTTTCTTTCTCGGAAGAAAACCCGTGAACATAGGTGGCAATGGGTTTCACTGGTAAATGGAAGAAACCCCATCTAAACCAGGGCCCTCTATTGTTTAAGCAGACCAAGAAGGACACCTATGACATGGCTGTGGGTGAAAAATACGTACCCCAGATGGAATTCTGGCAGATGCAAGCAAGGACGAAAACCTGGGGTCCCGTGGTGGCTTGATTTTGACCCATACCCACATGACGCATGCTCTCGAGCCCGACACAGCTCTCCCGTGGCTGACCCTTGGTCCTGGATGGCCAAGCCCTCAGCGGAACAGATCGACCGGAAATCCCGGACTGAGTACTCAACACCCGGTTTCCCATGTCCCCTCCAGATCCAGGGACCCGTTTACATCCAAATCCCAGCTGAGGACCCCCCTAAACACACTAGAAGCAACTCTAACAACCTGAGTCACAATCAAAACCCGGTATCCGAATGGTCGTAATCCCGGAACCATGTTTCAAGAATCAAGGAGGCGGATATCCGCAGCTATGTATTGTTGGGATTGCCAACCTTCATCTACCCGGGTGTTGATTGTGGCTTGACTGACTCGGAGCTGACGCAAGTCTTACCCTCTGCCCGCTAACAGAAGGTGGAACGGTACCTGGCAGAACAATGTCAAGCGAGCTGTTGTCCGCCGTGTTGGTGGGCAGCCGAAAGCAAAAGACAACTCAGTCAGTTTGCAGGTAATCAGAAGCCGTCCTTGGACCAAATCATGTTCACCGGTTGACCTGGACCTGAGCCATCTCAATTTCCCAAAGGACTCAGACATAGGTTCACCTCTTGGGGCCATGACTTCGACAGGCGAGCGGCTTCGAGTGAGACGCCGCACGCTCACTGTCCCATGCCGGGTGCCCCACATAAGGCAAACCCAACACAGAAGAGCCCGGAGGCAAACATTCTTCGAAGGCAGGACCAACACAGGGGAAAACTAAAAGGTGAAAAGGTCGATTCGCTTTGGGCCGCTGAGCTCCAGGAAGTGGTGAGTCTACCCCGAATCTGGGCTTGTCCGTTTTCAGATCCGCTAAAAGTGACGAACTTTGAGTGGGTTAAATACGGAAACACTAAACTAAAAGGCTAAGGAACCGGATGCCTGGAAGCCGCGAAGGAACCACTCTCGATAGGAAACTGGGCCAGGGGCGTGCGCAAGTTCTGCCAGCTGATGCCTCGGAGTACAGCAACGATGCGACGCAAAGGCCCAAACCGAATCACAAGAAGCGAGAGCAATGCACCCCCAACACAACTTGAAGCTGATGCTTCGAAGTGACTGTCAGCTTCAAAGTCAGCTTCAAATGACTATCCAGCTTCAAAGGGGGCTTCTGAGGTTCTAAATGGCGGTCAGCTTCAAAATTCCTATCCAACTTGATCGGACAACGGGCAAGGCCCAGCTTCCCCTAAAGCTTGTTGTTGAGGCTGCTTCAAAGGCAGCATCCAAGCCAACAACTTCCAAAGGATGCTAGCGGGTGGCCAACCCCTGTCTTCTGAAAGCACATATTTTTAGTTATCGCTCGGACGGCGACCAGCATGTGGCTGCTGAAACAACCCAGAAAGAAAAAAAACAACAAGAACCCAGTGCTGGAGTCTTGGATTCATGTGATCCCAAGCGAAAACCACGCAACACAAACACATATGGCCATGGGTCAAAATCCAAATCGTACCCCCAGTAAACATCCCAATCCCAACTAAAATAGACTAAAATGGGTGGTGCACCTACCAACCAAAATGGTACCATTGGTTTTGACCCACAGCCATATCATACTGAGCACCTAAAAAAACAACAACTGCTTTTTCTCAGATCGAGCCGAATCGGCCAGGCCTCCAAACAACATGTTCCTCCAATCCACACATTCAACTCAATGCCGGCAAGCAACACACACGCAATCCGCATGTCTGCATGTTTCAAACCTGCCTGACTCGCCCGATTGGCCTGTGACATCCTCGTGCTGAGAAAGTACCCACCAAACAACGTAACACACAACCCACATAGTGCTCTAACTGCAGTTGCCATGCTCGTACATTGAACCGAACACCAATAGAAAACACAAAGTTCATACTTCCCAACAAAAGCGACCCCTCCAACTGCTCGGACCAGGCCAAGGTTTACCTGTTTAATTGCAAACAAAGGGGTCCTACAATCCATGAATGTGCAGTTGTAGAAACACTCTTTGTTCAGGGCCCTGTGCCTCCCAAAACGGGGACAAAAGCTACTTGCAAGAGTAAAAGTCATCCCTCATGCTCTGAGTCGCGTTCAAAGGGATGCTGAAGGGTCGGCAGTTCTCCATTGGAGGGGAGGGCGTGCATTTTGACCCTTAGGGAAAAGGGACGCCCACAGAAAACCACTGTTGAAATCCACAAAGAACTAAACACCACCGGATCTTCTATGAAAACCACAAAAGGTAACCACAAAAACCACTGAGAATCAGACATACCCACAAAGATCTTCACTGAAAACCACCCCAAAAAACACACAACCACTGATCTTCCCTCAAAGCCACAAAACATGTCCAGAGAGATATCGGCCAACCACCAAAAACAAGACAGCGAGTTCACTGGGACTGGGTGCTGGAGATGCTGCACCGCCGTCCGCGTCTCCTGCCGCTTCTGCGCCTCCCGCCGGAGCCTCAGGTGCCCGCCGGGGCGGCAAATCTCCGTTTTCGCTCGGGAAAAATGAGAGAACATATGTCCAGTAGTGAAATCGATTCACTTTTTAAAGAAGGGAACACACATTACACATAGTCATTTCAGCAAATGAAAGTGAATTTCTGGGTCAATTTGCTGGATGTGTAGGTCAACTTGCTGGATTTCCAGATGAATTTGCTGGATTTCTAGGTCGGGGGTTGATGGCTTTTGAAGATCAACACGGATCAACGAGAGGAGAACACCCACCAACAACGAGGAACAATCAAATTTACAAAACATAGAAACCTACCCAAAAACTCACCTGAACAAATTGAAAAGACTCCTTTCCCCCAGACCCCCAGACCCCCAGAACCCCAGAACCCCCAGACCCCCTGACCCCCAGACCCCCAGACCCCCAAAACCCCCAGACCCAGACCCCCAAAACCCCACGTCTCTAGGGGTACCTTCACATTCTTTCCAGGGATCCTTCTTTCTAGAATACATCCGGAAACGCAGGGAAAACCACTCAGAGCTTCCTCCATCTCCTTGTTTTTGGAAGACTCCAACCCAGTCAGCTTCGTCAGCTCAAAGCTCTGAGGCTCTGGGCGCCTCCCAGCCCAGCTGCGCTGCGGCGCCCAGCAGCTCCGCACCCTTCCGGGCGCGGCTCAGGGCCTCCACCCGCTGCCGCCAGGCCTCGACACGGCTCGGATCGGAGCTGGGCACCCCCGGCACGGGGGCGGGTGTTTGAAGGGACGCCAAACGGAAAACCCGGAAAGCCGGATTGGTTGGTCGGAAAGGAGGGGAATATTTCGCGTTTTGGTCGGTTTTCAAGGGAAGCCAAAGGGGAAACCCACGAAAACAAAAATGCGGGTCTACTTAAAGCTGCTCGTCGCTTTCTTTGGACGTTGGCACCATGGGTGTCCTTTTAGGGCAAATAGATGGGTTCCCTGGTAGGTGAGTAAACCATCAGGTACACCACGAATCGCCATCTATTGTTCTACCAAAACAACCAAAAAGGACACCTATGGTTGGCACCCCGTGTTGGTCGGTTTTAAAGGGAAGTTAAAAGGGAAACCCACGTTTGTTTGTTTAAATGTGGGTCTACTTAAAACTGGATGCCGCACTGGATCAATGGCAAAAATGCATGTGCCCATGTTTGAACCCCTGTCATGTTTACGGGTGAACTACCCATGAGTTGTGGCTTGATTATGGGTAGTCAGCCTGTGGGGTCCAAAATGGCCATGGGTTCATATATAAAAGACTCTATGACTTGCTGGTTCCATAGGCAGGGAATGAGGAAATGATTTCTATAAACCACTTGCTATGGTTTCTAGGTCCTCCAGTGAAGAGGTTAGAATAAGGGTACCCTTTTTGTTCCGTAGTCTATTTTAGTAGGGGAACCCTCCCCCAAAAAAGGGGAGAGAAGGGCACTACTGGGGGACCCAGGCTTCTTCTAAGGGAATCCCCAGGCTCCTTGTTACTACCCTGGGCCGTTCCCTACCTATCGCACCAGCAAGATGAAGACTCTCGATGAACATCAAATATATCTTCCATCCCTTGGTATGGTGAAAACAGCTGTGTGTTTTGCAGCCCTTTACAACAAAAAAGAAGAACCAAACAACATAAAAAAAAAAAAAACATAATATATATATATATATATAGTATATCCTATTTGTATGTTTCTGTTTATGCTTAAGCAAGCCAATTTCTCACTTTGTGAGTGAAACGGCCAAACCAATCTAAAATAGTCTTCCCAAAAAGTATAAAGTCCAATAACTCTGAAAGTAATATTTGACATATCTCTTGATGTGTGTGTGGCACTGCAAACTGCCAACTGACGGATCTTGGCCGAATTTCGCGATCAAAAAACACACACGCACACACGCGCGCGCGTGCACGCACGCAAGCACGCACGCATGCACGCATGCACGCACGCACGCGCACGCAACTGCAGACACGCCTGCAAACACCCAACAACAGTCGCACACACACACACACCAAAGCACGCGCCCACACACCCACAGAAAATAATATACAATAAAAACTACAAGACACAAACAAGCAACAAAAACAAACTCACACAAACGCACAAACACACGCTCACACATACACCAAAACCAAGCAACCACACAAACAAACAAACAACCAACAAAGTCAGCAAATGTGAGCAAGCAGGCAGTCTGCAATCGACAAAGCAAATGTGAGCAATCGATCGACAAAGCCAACTGCCGAAGAATATGTTGGTTTCATCAACACAATTCATGTCTCGCAATACTGAGCAAACCAATAAATTTTAGCAGTTCAGTGGTTGGATTTCAACCACTACACCACTAAAAGCGAAAATTCGAAAAATGTTTACCAACAACAACCATGAATCATTAGCCCGAAACCGAGAATCAAGCTAGACCTTGCCGGTGGCCACCAGAGTACAAAGAAGGCCACTGAGGTCTGCACATCCAACGCCACAAAACGATTCTCCCGTCAAGACGGATTGCTGAGAAACCACGTTTTGGTCATAGGTGGCCTTTTTGGAAAAATCGATGCGTTTCCCTGGTAAATGGGTAAGAAACCCCACCTAAACCAGTGGAACCCATCTATCTTTTAAGCAAACTAACCGATCAAAAGGACACCTATGCTTTTGGATCTATGGCTGCACCCCGCTTCGCAGCCGTGACCTCTTTCAAAAAGGCGGAGATCGGCTCAACGGGTTTGGTCCAACCTCACCTGGTTGAGTTCAAGATGGGTCTGAAGGATCATCTGAGCTGCCCTCATTTTGAAAGGGGCGCAAAAAGGGGCCATATGGCCATGAATCATAATTTGGACATCATTTGGATGGGGAGGGGGTTCCCCACTAAAATGTGAAGACATAATATGGGTGTGTCAAAGTGGTTTTGCTTTTGGCTTTGCTTTTGATTCTTTGAAGGGTTTCCCAGTTGGTTTCGCTTTCAAACCACAAAAGGGGGTACCCTACCAAACACATACAAAGCCATATTTGTGATCTCCGTGCCCTCAAGACAAACATCCAAAGCCATATTCTTGATAGGGTCCGGTGTTTTTTTGATAAGAATCCAGATAAGGTAAAATCCAGGAAACAAATCTTAAGGCAAAACGGGATAAAATTCCCAACACACTCGGTTGCTTGCTGCTCCCCTGCTAAAAGTGAATAACTTTTCGTGCTTTAATTCGGAAAACCCATGAGTTGGCGAAAAGTTATTCAGTCCTAACATCCCTTGGACAGATGCAAAGATATGCAAAGAATACGTCGCCCTCCTTTTTGATATCACCTCCCCACCCGCCCACCCCGCCCGGAAGCGAGCGAGCGAGCTGAGATGAGCTGAGGCCAAGAGGCTTGCAAGCGCCGGGTCCAGGTGGGCAGCCAGGAGCTCCACTGGCCCTCGCCATCGCTTTGCGAGTGAACTTGGGCTGGGGAGCTGAGGCGAGGTCCTCCAGTAGAGAGGTAGAACTTGGTGCGGTGGCATTTTTCGAGACGTGTTTCTTGGGCTGGGGTTCAGGCTAGGTCCTCCCAGTTGGCCGAGGTCGGAAAAAGTTGGTACCGTTGCTTTTTTCAGTTTTGTCGAAATTTTAGTAGGGGAACCCTCCCAACCAAAAAAGGGGAGAGGAGAAAGGGCACTACTGGGGGACCTAGCAGGGGAAACCAAAGGGAAGCCACAAGGGAAGACACCTTTGGGTCTGTGGGTCAAAAATAGGTACCCGTTTTGGGAACCACGGTAAATGGAGCCAAAAACTAAAACCAGAAGTTTCTGGCCATGGGTCAAAATCCAAATCGAACCAGTGAACATCCCAATCCCCCACTAAAATAGTCCAAAATGGGTGGTGCACCTACCCCCAAATGGTACCATTGGTTTTGACCTACAGCCATCTGTGTGTGTGCCCGTTTTGGGAACCCTGGTAAATGGAGCCAAAGACTAAACCCGCACTGCGGTTCTCTGGTGGCTTAATTTTGACCCGTACGAATCTGTGTCTGTATGTATTCTTGGAGGACGCCTTTCTTTGTTGGGGGGAGGGTTAGGATAGGTCATGATTGGAAGTTCGGATGTTTTCGGGGGCATCATCTAGCTTGGCTTCCAAGGGGAAGTAGGTAACAAAGATTCCCTTGTGACCAGTTCAAGGGGAAAACAATGTGGAACCCAACCTTTTGGAGAGGTCCCGCGCTTTGACAGATCTCCAGATATTACATCAAACACGCATACAAGCGAGCAAGACACAATGACACGCTAGAATCACGACAAGACACGAAATACCTAAGCCGAGCTCAGAAGCTATTGATGCTGACTTCTGGTCAGTACAAACGTGGCCATACTATATTTTGAACATTTCCTGAAAGGAAAAGGCGCCTCATCTCTTTGCACGCTGGTGCTCAGTAGGGAATGTGGAAATGAACCCAGGCTAGGTCCGCCAGTAGAGAGGATAGAATAAGGATACTTTTTTTTTCTGTAGTCTATTTCAGTAGGGGAACCTTCCCCCAAAAACGGGTAAAAGGGCACTACTGGGGGACCTAGCAGGCTCTGGTCCCTTTCCCAAGAGGCATCTCTCGAAGCCACCGATCGCAAGTCTCCATGCCATGCACCGATCGCCTCCAACTGCCTCTTCAGGCTGGAGCTTTGCAAGTCGGCCACCTGCGAATCCGCTGCAAGCGAATACGTGGCGGGCCCTTTTGCTATGAACACTCATGCGCTTGGCGTTTGGTTTCCTCGGTTGCTTTCTGCTCCCCTGCTAAAAGTGAATAACGTTTAGTGGTTTAACGGAAAACCCATTAGTTGGCAAAAAGTTATTCAGTCCTAACATCCCTTGGCAAAATGCACCAAAGTTTCTTGTTGACTCCTTACCAGCCCGAAAGGAATTAATTCTCCGGGCCCGAAATTTAAGCTAAAGCGTATGTGGCAAGATCAGCACCGCCATGGGAGAAATGGTTGGAATTTGTTGCGACCCACGGAGAATTGTCGCATGCCCGTCTCCATGCCCCACAGAGCGGACAGCGACGCGTCACCTGTCTCGCTTGCGTGCCACTGTGACGCAGAAAGAGACTGAGTCCCTAGATTCAACCACTCTACAATCGGGTGCTCTCAACAAACACATTCTCATCTGCACTTTGTAGCAGAAAACGCGAACATGCCAGAAAAATCCGGGACCCCAAACTGCTTGGGCTTCGTTTCGGCTTAAAATTGGTCCCCTTGCGCCCAAAACCACGTGATTTGGCCTCCTTCTCTTGCCGCGAGTGCTGCAGACCTAAGCAAAAGCGAGATGCCAAGGATCAGCTTCCCCTGAATTGGTTTGGATTCTCGGTTGCTTTCTGCTCCCCTGCTAAAGGTTTAACTTTTAGTGGTTTAATGGAAAACCCATTAGTTGGCAAAAACTTAAAGTCAACATCCAAGCAAAATGCAACAAAGGATTGGTGGTGTGGGATTACCCCAGCTCCTTTTGAAACCAACCGGAGAAGGGTCCAATCCATTGGTGAATTCATAGGGTGTCCCTGACATGTGAGGAATTAGATCACTTTTGGAGGGGCCAAAAACCACCCCCCTATTAATAAACTGGGGTTGATTAATATGGGGCCAACATTCTCCAAGTGAAGATAGGGACCGGCACCGAAAAACAACACATATGCGCTGCTGCTGATTGAGCATACCCCGCAGGGCATCGCACACGTGCTTTATGAATTAAAATGGGCTGACACTGTTTCAATAGATAGTAGGGGCTGACATGAATTTGGAAGGTGTGGGTGCCAGCCTAACGCGTTTAACAGCCAAACAAAGGCTTTAGAAAAACCAACCCCGGAAGCCCAACTGGCACACCACACACCTCAGACTTCACGATTTCGCCCAGAGCAACACACGGAAAGGCTCCTTGTCCCAACTTGTCCCAGGTCTTGCCAAGTCTTGGACTCATCATTCGTGACGCCAATGCGTTGGGCCCTTAATTGGGGCAAAAGCTTTCCTGGCTAGGCCAGTTCCGTGTCCGCAACTTTGGCACTTGAAATGGAAGATATGTGAGGGAAACCGCCCCGACCTTTAAAATATTGAAGGCTGGTCTCCGGTTCCAGGAGTGCCCGCAGAAACGGGTGGCTTTCCTTTTGCAGCCCAAAACAAGTTACCCATTCAGCTGGCGAACCAGACAATTCTGGGCCAAGCAAAGCCCGACTTGGCCTTCTGGTGCTCGAAATCCGGGCCCAAGGCTGCTCATGGCTTGTTGCCACTCCTGCCTCGCCTGGCAATCCGCAATCGTAGGACGACTTCCGCGGCTTACAAGATATCTTGTATGACAAAGGACCGCTCAGACTTACAGGTAACATAACTCTATTTTGTCTCTTAGCCGTTCGGAACAACGTCTGAGTTCAAGCACGTGGTCAAAAGGATGAGTCACTTTGTCATGCTGGCTGGGCAATGGAAAGACATGTTAAGTCCATCAAAACCTCACTTGACTTGTGCCCAAAGAATCCGGAACCAGACAAAAAATGCCTTGGGCTGCGCAACCTGGGAGCCGAAACCTCCGAGTCTGAGAGCCGGAAGGTCTCCAAAGGGTCAAACGGATTGATTTTGAGCAAGTAAATGATAGGGTGCTCTTTGGTACGCAACCAGATTTGGAAGCCCCAAATGCTACCGCTGACCGGAAAAAGAAGGTACTAGCTTCCTGGAATGATTGGCCAACCCGATGCCACACACCTTTGTTTTACGGCAAACACGATGTTCCCCAAACACTTACAACCCCAAAAACCGGGAGATAACATGTTGAGAAACACATGAGAGCAACTTGACAAGCTAGCAAATCATGACCGAACAAGGTAAAGCACAACACATACTACTGAAAACCCTGCGCCAATTGGAATAAAAAAAACCTATGAATACTGGTCGACAAACACCTTCCCAACGAATGCGAAATTAATTTTATCCATCTCCTTATAGAACCGTAAGGAGCCCCAAACGGTCATTCCCACAAGCCCAAGCGGCGATTCCCTCGGACTGGGCTGGACTCAGATATCCTGCAGCAAGCAGTCAAGGAAAAATGGAGGCAACCCAAAAAGGGCGAAACATTCAGAATGCTAAGCTTCGTCCTGCCCCGCCCCTCCCAAAAGTGGACGGGAACGCGCTGGCGGTCTGAGGAAAGCAACCAGAAGAACGCCGGAACTGGCGCCCAGCCCCGGCCTGCAGGTGCTCCTCCTCGAGGCCTCAGCGTGCGGATTGCTTGAATGGCCCTCTTGTTTTTTGTGCGGGGAGAAACACGAATTTCAAGAACGATCCAAGAACAAGTTGTAGAGACATGTGTCATAATAGGCGTCAGGGGGAGGGGTGCCCTCTCAACAACCATGGAAGTGAACAAAGGGGCTCCGCAAAAGGAAAGTGGTCTCTCATACAACTGGGCTGCCCCTCAGATCCCCCGCTAAAAGTGACTAACTTTGAGTGGGTTAAATACGAAAAAGCTGAAAGTCTAAGGAACCGGATGGCTGGGAGCCACCAAGCAATGTGTACATACAAATTACATTTGGACACGCGCGCGTACATACGCATATGTAATATAGTCATGTGTGTACATTATGTGAACATAGCTTGATGCGGGTTCATGTTTTGCGGGGGAGCCTGCCGACCAACTGCCCACCTTCCCGCGCTGCATGATTTTGGCGGCTCATATATTTTGTGAACAATTTTTCCGGACTTTGTTAACGCGTCACATGTGATCGGCCTTGCGGCGGAACGCTCCCGCCACATGCCCCAGATGCACATAACGCCCGCCACGTGGCAAAGAAAACAACTGTAGCGCCGTTGCAGCGAGAGTCCATGAGTTCGTCCGTCCGCCGCAAACACACCAAATGCTAAGAATGCCGGAAACCCGGCGCCTTTGCTACAACCCTGTAGCACGAGGTCTCTGTCCTGGGAAACGAGGAGCCAAGGGTTGGTAAGAGAGTCCACGGGCCCATGACCTGACCCGCGGCGCACCCTGCAGTTGACGCGCAACAGCAATGAAGTAGCCTCCCGTCCCAAGTGAAGCGATCCTTCATGTGAGGCTGCAGGCAGTTTAGGTATTGGCAGCACAAACTCCTTGACGAATCCCACGTCAGCCAACACGAGTTTCCGTCAGACAGTTGTAATTACGTGCTGTAAAGTGAATTGGCCCACACCTTGGAGTCAAGCCTTGGCTGAATGATGCTTCCTGCAGCACTGTTCGTGCACAACCGCAACATTGTGAAGCACCTGACCCTCCCCAGCACAAGAAAAACCAACACCGTGATCTTCCCGGCGACTGTCCTCAAGTGAGATCAACCAACCAAACCCACCAAAAAGCTCGAAAACCTAAGGAACCGGCTGGCTAAAAGACAAAACAACACAAAACAATTGAGACATCTTCATGCAAGCCTCTCCCCACCCCCCACAACTTCCCTCCCAACCCCCCCCCCCCCCCGCCCAACTGGCCAACTGGGAAATCGGAATTTTCGAGGCGGCTGTGGGTCAAAACTATGTACCCAAAATGAGTTACCCTGGTAAGTGGAAACATGGACCAAAACCTGCGGCCCCCCCCCCTGCGGCCCTTCCCCCCTCCCCACCCTCCCCACCCTCCCCACCCCCACCCTCCCCACCCCCACCCCCCCACCCCCCTGCCGCCCTTCCCTCCCCACCGAGGCCGCCGGCTCTGAAGCTCGGCGCGCAGGGCGTCCCGCTGCTCGGCCAGGCGCTGCACCGCCGCCTCCGCCTGCTGCGCCTCGCTCCCAAAGCTCCGGGGCTACGGTCCGGCGCTCCGAAGGGGCGGTCGCTGGGTGAAGGAGCCAAAAAGGCGAGGGTCTCAGAATTTCAGGTAAGCCAAAGGAATGAGGTTTCAAGGAAGCCACAGGGAATGAGGTTTCAGGTACGCCCAAGGGAATGACATGAATGTGTGTTCGGAGGTTTGAGGAAATACCTGGAAGGTCGTCAAGCTGCTTGCGGCCTCAAAGAACACAGCTGACGTGATATGCTCAACCCTTGAAAGTGAAGAGTGCACTTGGGGCAAAAGCGAAGTACTTCTTGGGCCTTGTGAAAGGAATGATCAAATTCCACTGAGTCAAGCCACTAACCCTCCCTCAACCCTCCGCCCACCGCACCGAGCCCTAGTTCATTCCTTCCCTTCCCTCTTTCGACCTCCGGAACTCACGATCGCTGGATTCCCATTGCGACTGGATTTCTTCGAAAACGGTGGACTCCGGTGGTAGTTTAAGGGAAACCCAAACTTGCTGGTTCTCAGCAGGGTATGAGGGAATGACCTTTACAAAACCATGCCCTATGGATTCCTTCAAGGAAAACTCTAGGTTCATTTCCAAAACCCGGAAGGTCATTCCCTACCTATCGCAACAGCAAGAAAAGGAAAGCAACTCTTCCAGCTCTCACTTCCTGAGTGGATTGGCCAGAAAAGGTCAAACTTGCTTTTTACCACGAAAACGGTCTTCCCAAAAAAGTTACTAAAGTCCATGAACTCAGGAAGTGAGGGCTTGGAGAACACCAAAATCTCCCCCCCCCCCCCGCTGGCTCCCCAAGGCCTGCTGCTCCAATTGCTGCGGGTCGACCGAGGCCGCTTGAAGCTCCTCCGAGGGACCCTTGGAACCGCTTTAAAACTGAAATGGCTGTGGGACAAAAATAGGCTAAACCCACAATGGGTTGCCCTGGTAAATGGAAACATGGACTAAAAATCCTGCGGCTTTCTGGCGGTTTAATTCTGACGTCTGACCCACAATGATTTGGGGAAGGTGTCCTGGAACTTGGGAGCCTGGAAGGCTCAAACCTATCTTCCAATGGATGACATCTCTATAGGCGGGACCGCGGCCCCTTTTGCAAACCGACCTTGCCAATGTGTTTTTTTTTTTTTTCTTTTCCGGGCATGGCCCTCATTCCGAAATGGAGCCCAATGCTGGGGGAGGAGCAAGCACCCACATTCTAGCAGTTGAACCACTTGGGCCACTTCCATCGAGTCGAGGAGGGCTTTGGCTTGGGCAGCTGAGCATTCGACATGCCGATTTTGTTTCCTGAGGCCGCCAAACGTGAGATCCCAAGAAATATTGGGAGATGAGAAGAGACACTTGATTGGTATTGCTTACAAGGCGTTCTGCTTCAGCAGTTGGCATATAAGCTGTAGTCCCATGGCACGTAGCTCTTGCACGAGTCAGGCCAAGGATTTGCATGCGGCAACTCTCAGGATATGTCTCAGTGCTGATCACAAATTATCGTATGGAACCCCAGTTCAATCCTAAGCTGCCCGACAAACACGGAGACCACCAGAGGGTCCTTTTCGAGGAACATAGACTGACAGGACCTCGCATTCAAGTTCCGTGTTGGTCGGAGGATAGGTAATTGAACTGACAAGCAAAACACCACCACAGACACTGCGGACAAGGCAAACCGCACGCCAACTAGCATGCTGAGTGGGAAAGAAACAACCGGTCTCGGAGTTGACGTTTTGCATTTCAGCTGAAACCAGTGCCCAAGTGGAGGTGAAATCTGACCTGGAAGCGAATCAGCCAACACCTCGTTCCAATGCATGTTCATGAGCATTTGTGAGAGTGCGCATTAAAGTAGCTTTGAATATTGAAGGCTCGGCAGTACAGCTTGCGGCAGTCGGGCTGCCGTGTCTGCAAAGTCTGCTCAATAGAGCAAGCCATACCTTTAAACGGGCCAGGCACGCTGACATACACCCGACCCAGCCAGCAAATGTCACGGAAAGGACGGTTATTGTGCATGTGATGCCAAAATATGCCAAAAAATGGACCGCCTTTTCGGCTGACGCTAAGGACAGCCAAATATACCAAAAAAGGGGGTTGCTCCATGTCCCGGATAATTTATCTGGGCAAAAGGAAGCCAACAGGGCAACGGCCGGCCCGGCCTGATTCAATTCCGCCCCCCGCGCTTTGAGGCGGCCGGCCTCAGCCTTGGAGCGGATCTGGTAGGATTGGCAGTGGATCCCCAAGTAAAGGATCCCACAATGGTGAGCTCGTTTTTTCCCAGGTGAGCTCGTTTGCGCAAAATAGGCAGATGATGGATTGCTTCACATTTAGTCTATGTGTATCCTTCAATGTTCTCCTGGCTGAGAGTTCCGACCGAACCCAAGCCACCGCCAATTCGAGCGCTTGCTGGCACTCCAACTCCGACCGGAGAATTTGGGTGTGGGTCAAAAATAGGTACCCCAAATGGAAGCCTGGTAAATGTAAACAAGGACTAAATCTGCGGTCTCCTGGTGTTTCAATTTTGACCCATTCCCATTTGAGTGATCTACTGAAGTCCCCAACCAGAAAGCTGACCTTGGACGAAGATTTTTTTGCCGAAGGGCGTCGAAGTTCCTCTTGCTGAGTCGATTTGTTTTTATGATGAAACCCTAAACAACAGGGCCAATCCCTAAAAATTGAGGGTCAAATAGGCTGCAGGCAAGGCAGTCTTGTTTCCTTTGAGACTCAAAGACATTCCTTGCTATCACCACGACCTAATATCATGCAAGTTGCCACCTGAACTCAGTCAGCGGGCCAAACGCCATTTCAGTGCTTGCTTGCTTCTTGGAAACAACCAGCAAATTTGCGTGCGGGAACCCGAAGCAACTAGCAATACGTCCAGGCAAAAAGATGGCAGTTTTGAAGCCGCTCCCACCTCTCCCGGATGCCTTGAGCCTGTCCATCTCTTTGGCAGCACCTTCATGCCTCAGCCATTGTTTCTTGCACAACGCTGGCGGAAGCATTGCGGTGCCATTGTTTGAGGCTAGTCGTTTTGGAGTGGTTTCAAGGGGGGACAAGCCGACACCCGTGTCACACCGTTGCACAGGTCGAAGGCTCATGCGCTGTTGGACAAAAGTGCGTCGCGCGTTCCGCCGCGCCAATTGGCGCTGATCGAGGCGGAAACACGTCTGCCAAGGCGTGCTCAAGCAAGACTTGTGAAGAGAATGTGGTCAAATAACATCTTCACGAGAATGATTGGGCCCCCAAACCCCTGTCGCGCGGCCAAAATCCCTGCTCCAGCTGCCTCCAGTTCACCTGAAGCGAGTCTGGAAGCCCAGGGTTGGACAAACCGACCACAAATCCAACTCCCGCTAGAAACCGGCCAAATTCCCCCTTTCAAAGCTGGTCCAATTCCGGTCAGATCCCGATAGAAACCGGGCAGAATCCCCTTAAAAACGGTCCCCCCAAAACTGTATAAAAACCTGCCACATCCCCTCTAAACACAACTCCAGTCAAATCCCCCCAGAAACTAGCAAAATTCCCCCCCTCAGAAACCAGTCAAACACCCATGAAATTTGCACCCCCGCTTGGCCCTAGCTCCTCGCGGTTGAAGCCATGTGGAAATACGCGGACATGCACCTACCCTCTAGCTTGGAAACCAGCTCATGCATTTCGGCGCCGACTCACCCACTCTAATAAACAGACTTTAAGCCAAACTAAAGCATGGTATATGCCTCAAAGCCAGCCACAAGCGGACTGGCCGAGGCGGGCAACGCGAAGCGTGTACAATAATCTCACGAGAATCGTATATCGTTTCACTTACCTCTTTTCACTAATTGTGACTTTCTCGCATGAGGCTCAGATTGGGCATGCGCCTTTCCGTGGCTGGCTTTCGCAAAAGGCCATCCTCCCGGCCATAATTTGTTCGAGGTGTGCATTTTGCCAAACAGGATTGATCTGCTCCCAAGGCCTGTTGCAGTCCATAGTTCACACCCATTTGTGTTGCTAAAAGCAGAGGGAATATAACATCGAATGTCAACTTTCTCGCATGTGGCATGCTGTCACATGTACGTTCCTCGGATGCTTTATGTTGGATGTCTCTGGTCTCCTTGTTGTTTCCTTGTTTACTTGAACTCTGCCCCCCGCCAGCTAGCACCCACAAACCACTACGTAAAATGAGCTTCCAAGAACTTCCAAGGGTCATTGATGAAAATTGGGCAGCGTCCAATTGATGCATCAGCGTGCAGGTCCGAATGGACTACGCCGCTTCCACAAACACTCGGAGCTGCAACTGGCCTTCCGACGCGGGAAGCATCTTTTTGACCCTTCCTTTGTTGATGAAAATGAAGGAGGCCCCTACAAGTGTAGACGCCCTCGTTGGAAGGGCTTCCAATGATTTCCTGCAAGGTCACAAGGTCAGCCCTGTTCCGACCCCCGCAGACTCCGAAGAGATGCTTGGCTCTGCACCTGACTAATCAACCCCAGTTTATCAATAGGGGGGAGTCCCTAGTGGGGAATCAGACCTATGGAGGGGCCAAAAACCACACCCCCTACTAACAAACAGGTTGGTTAATTTTTCTATGGGGAAATACTGGAACTCCCCAAGCATCTTTGGACATACTGTCCAGATTCATGTGGAACTAAAAAGATTCTGCCTATGCTGCACCTTCCAAAGCCTCCACATGCGCTTCGCTGGGCTCGCCGCCCTTCCTCTGCTTGCAACTGCAGGGCCTCGAATCGAAGCGGATGCGCTGGAGTCTGGATTCCGGGGTCCGTAAGTCCACCATGCGAGTTCCCTTCACACCCCCACAAAAGCCGATCGCTCGCGAGCAAAAAGGTCCGATAAATGAAGATGCGTTTGTGGCTTCACTGCTTTTGTAGGGAAAAGAAAGGATTTCAGACTTGAGACAACGCGACATATCTGCATGCCTACAGGGGAAGTTGATATTTACAATAAATAGGCCTAGGATTTGGGCAGGCCGAGCACGGTGAACCTCACCCTGGATCTTACCAAGCTGACTGAAATTGAGATTCTTTTTAGGGGGGTCTTTTTGCAACCTTTTGTGAGAAAATGGGCGACCCCCTCAAAAAGGAATCCTTCACTAATTACGAGGGGGTCGATTATTTTTCCACAAAAGCTGGCATAAATGACCACCTTGGATTCACCATGATTCAACCAAGGTCTGATCTTCCAACACCTGAAGAGCTGAAACATGGCGACCTTTGGATCATGACTTTCGATATGTCTAAACTCACCACATGTTTCGAACTTGCGCAAAACGGAAGGGGATCACCTCACTGCTTCATGACACGCCAGCAAGACTTCTTGAGATTTCTTGCGGGACACTCGTGACTCCTTCCGGGATAGGGGTTTCGTCCATCCACCGTTTGCCGCGGCGAGTTTTTGATGTCACCCTGAAACCAGCAGCCAGCCACTTCAAGCCACCTTGATGCTTCGCCGGGATGTCTCACATCCAGAGGCTTCCTCGAAACAGACAACTTTGGGAAAGCCCGACAAACCGGAAGTGATGGATTTCCAGTTGGGTGGAAGATGGTTTTCGATCTCCCCATTTAGTTTTCGTCACGAAGGCAACGTTGCCTTCAAATCCATGCCAGTGTTGATGGGCAAGCATGCGCCCGTGATCAACGCTGCGGGCCTCAAACTTCGTAGCAGGCAAGCTTGTGTCCACCAAGCAGCTTCGCTTGAGCAAGTGAGCCATGGTCAGAATTCCTTCTATGGCCTATGGTCGTGGTTCTCTCAGTAGGCATCATTCTTACCACCAGGCGGATGCCCAACCGTAAGGGACCGGTCTTTTGACCATGGCACATGTACATAGTCGCCCCGGCGAAGCCACGTGAGTCACAATCAAAACCCGGTACAAAAATGGTCGACCCAGAACCATGCTTCAAGAACGAAGAAGCCGGATATCCGCAGCTATTTATGGTTGGGATCGTCCCAACCTTCACTTACCCGAAACGGTTTTGAGCAAGTGGCTCACGTATGAAAACGAAAACCAACCCCACCCAACAAAAAACGAACAAACTGCAGGCCACTCGCTGGCGTCTTCGGGCGACTGGCGCCCCGGCGCGGTCGCGGAGCTTCGTCTGCTGCTGCTTGATGCCATCGAGCTCCGCGGAGAGGGCGCCGCGCGTGGCCTGCGATTAAAAAAAGACGCGACAATCCTGCGAGCCGGGTGTATACGGTATATGCTATTGCAGGATAGTGCATTGCTCGATTCATATCACTTCTATCAAACCCTCCAGGCAGCATACCCTCATATTTACTCTTGCTTTCTGCAGGCAACTGATTTATGGACGTGGCCTTGGAGGCTGACCCCAAACAGGAATCCATGCATGTCCATGTGCACCCCACAGGATTTACATCTTCACTTTGTATTTCGTTTGGCCACTGGCTGGTGCTTGGGCGGTTCGGAAGGAAAGCAGCCAGCTGATTGACGCGCATGTTTTTTTTTCCCCAAGCAGATAATGGATTCTATGCATAGTCAGCAAAAAGGACCATTCACAGATTTGAAAAAAAACGGAATTAACATGGTGATATCATTCTTCAGCTCAATTCAGCTGATCGTTGTCCGCCAATGTCCAAGCTTGAAACTAAATGGGATTGCCATCGGGCCTTTGATGTTTTCCCTGAACAACAAAGGCATGTCCCCCAAACATGTGGGACTTTGGTTCTGAGAGAAGCCGAGGGGGGCCAGCCATGTTCAACGGCACCAGCCAAACTCCAAACTGGGGCCCCAAATCTCCCATTCCGCCGAAGAAAAAACACCTGGGCTCGCCCGCCGAGAGGTCGGAGGATGCCATGGTGCGCTTGCTCTGCACCTCTCGCGAAAACGGAACTCGACTCTGGACTGGGCTGCCCTCAGATCCGACGCTAAAAGTTCAACTTTTAGTGGGTTAAATGACAACTATCACTAAACACTAAAAGGCTAACAAGCCAAGGGGATGGCTGGGAGCCACCACGTGGATCTGTAGGTGTTCATTTTTCTGGACTGGTAGCCTCATGGTTGTTGACACAGGGTGGCAGGTTTCTTCTGTCCTTGGATCTGTAGGTGTTCATGTTTCAGGACTGTGACCCTCTCGGTCCCCAGTGTTGACACAGGTGACCCAGGTTTCTCCTGCGGTCCAAAAACAACGGCCTCCACTCCTTGTTCATGCCTTCACTCACTGGCTGAGTGGATGGTCCACAAAAAGTCCAAACTTTATTTACCACTAAAATGGTCTTCCAAAAAAGTTTAAAGTTCATGAACTCAGGAAGTCAGTTCATGCCATGGAAATGGCCATTTCTGCCGCCCAGCATCCCAACTGCGGGACGGACCACAGGAGCCCAATGTAGAAGGCCCGTGAGGGACTTTGGGGCCGCTGCTTCGTGCATGGGGCGTGTCTCTGAGAACCGGAAGGTGGGGATTTTTGACCAAACCTCTCGGAGTTGCAACTTCCCACCTTTCCTTCACTCCCCACATATTGCAAATTGAGCGGCCACGCGTGCAATCACCAAGGCTGGAACCGCACGGCCAGGAGAATAACAGCTGACTTATGAGGGTGCCTCAAACCCACCCTGAGCATGGACGAAGGACTGATTGAAGCGGCGCAAGCTGCAGGACTCTGGGGCCACTAAAGTGATATCCTCAAAATGCTCCGCGCAATTGTGGTTGACGCGAAACCGGTCCGAAAACACATTTTGAGCAACTCACAACATGGTGCCTTTGAGAGGGCTCACCGGACGTTCTTTCCAAAAGCTGATAAATTTACTGGCATCCCATAGAGATGCCACTTTTGGTGACACCCCTTTTGGATGTGCTTCAAAGGGAAACCATCAGGTAAACCGAATCCTCTTTTCTTTTGGGGGAACCTTAAGAAAGACGATTCAAGTCCACCAATCATTTCGGAGGTTTCCTCTATCAAAATGTGTTGCAGCCAAGAATCCTCAAAAACCATTACCCTAGATGAAGGAGAAAAACCGAGCCTGGCGGGGGGAGTCCTGGACTCGTAAAGACACACTCAAAGGTTTCGCTTAGCTCTGGCCTCCCGCTGTCGCTTGGTGATCTCCACCTTTCGTTGAGGAACGGGGGGGGGCGCGCGCGCGCGTCTGCTTCTGGAGGCTTTTGTTTGAAGCCTTTGGGATGTCTCGTCAAAAAGGTGGAGACAGTTTTGGTTGGTAAAGCGAAGCCAAAAGGAGCCCAATCATGTTAGGGTGGCCAAAAACGTCCACAACAAACAACAAAGGCAGGCACCGGCTGCATGACAAGTTGTCAGAAGCTTAGACCTATCCAAAGGCGGTATTGAATGCTGCTGGAAGGAGGCAGCAGCATGCTCCGCGGGCTTCAACAGGATTGCTCGGTCGCGAAATCTGCGCCCCTTCTAAAAGTTGTTCGCTTTTAGTGGTTTAATGCGGAAAACCCCTTAGTTGACAAAAAGCTATTCAGTCCTAACATCCCTTGGCAAAATGCACCCTGATTGACTTGGCAGATGCTTGGCTCCCAAAGGCACATAGTTGCTTGAACCGTTTTTCACGACTGGCACTATTGCGGAATTTTCGTCCAGGGTAACAGGACGTGGTCCTACAATTGCGGACCCCACAGCGAACCAAAAGGAACCAAATCATCTTCAGAGTTTTCAACGTCGGAAAACATCCAACTGAAGGTTTAAATCAACAAGGGCACAAATCCGCGCCAAAAGCCACCGGGGCCTGGCTTCTCAACTGTCTGCAGTACTCACATGCTTGGCGATCATGGAACTTGGCCCCAAAACAAGCAGGGCTGACCGGCCCCGAGCATCGGCGTGTGGCAAGGTAAGCAATCCCACAATGGTCGGGAAAAATGCAGGCCAGAACAAACAACGGGTAGGTGTGCCATGGTGTGCCAAATACAAGGCAGGCCAGGAGGCTGGCATGGTTTCTACGATGGCTTCTCTAATTGATGTTTGCTGGAAGGAACGGCCGCGGGCAAACAAAACACCCTTACGCAGCGTCACACGCACAAAGGATACCACATGATGGTAGCTATGTTTGTTTTCTGTGCAAGCTCCGGGTGAACAAAGGAATTCGACCGGAAAGCTGGAAAATGGTCATAGCCCCACTGCAATCGGGCGAAATGGTCCACGTGGGCAAAATGCTACATGTCCACCCGGGCAACTCAATGTAGGGCGTGCGTTGGCTCCAAATGGTTCTAATACCCGGCACAAAGTAACTAAGTAAGATTTGTTGAATGACAAAGTGCAAAAAATGTGGTCAACCATCAAGCCAACCAAAGCTTCGCTCAGTAAACAATCGACGGGGTTCTCCTTTGAATCATAATCAAAATCCGGTATAGAAATGGTCGTAATCCCAGAACCATGCTTCAAGAATTAAGAGGCCGGATATCCGCAGCCATTTCTGGCAAGGGGATTGTCCCGAATCGGTTTTGAGCACGTGGCACACGTGTGAAATTTTCCACTTTCACCGCCGGCCTCGGTGCCGGAGATCCGGCTCCTCATCTCCTGCAAGGCCTGAGACATCGGCTTCTTCGCGCCGCAAGAGGCAGGCGCTTTTTCCACAGGGTTGAAAGGCGAAATGGCTGTGGCTCAAAAAACCGGAATTCCAAAATGGCTTGCCCTGGAAAGTGGAAAGAAACATGGACCAAATTCTGCGTAACCCCTCCTGTTGAATTTTGAGCCACACCCAAATCAACTGCAACAAAACCAGAAGGAATGGACACGAATGCCTACATTTGCAGTTGAGCTCTGCCACGGGGAATGATGGAAAAGGCATTCCGACATTCCAAACCAGCAAACATGGCCAAATGCCGTAAGTTGGCAGGGGCGGCGCGGTCCCGTTGCTTATGACAAAAACGTCCAACGAAACTCAAAGACTGCAATCTTTCGACTGATGAACAAAACTAGGCAACCTGCAGCAAACACAAAGAATCTCAGAATTGCAAACAACTCTATCCCGAGGGGCGAACACACCTGTCATTGCTTTGCCTTTCATCGGAGGGGTGAGAAGGAACTTAATGTTCCTGCCGCGCCACACGGACTAGTGCCTGGCTGAATGGTGCCTGCTATGATGCGCCCACGACATCTACGCAGGAAAATCGACCAGGCCCAGATTCGGGAAAACACTGGCCCCATTATTCCACCATGATCAAAGTCACCCCCAAATGGTCGGTAAAGGGAAACAGCCCCATGTTCTAACTTCGATACCTCGCAGAATCAACCAAAATAATAGTCCCTGAAACATGCTCCCCTGCTAAAAGTTCTTAACTTTTAGTGGTTTCATGGAAAACCCATTAGTTGACAAACAGTTTTTCAGTCCTAACATCTCTTGGCCAAACCATAGGTGGCCTTTTGGAATAACTTCTCGGAGCTTCTTCTTCCCCCGGAAACCATCGATAACCCAGAATCGCCAACAGCGATATAAATCAACATGTCGCGGTCCGGAATCCTTGGAGCAGCGATGACCTTGAGATAGGGCTCCGTGATGGTGAGCAAAGGCGACAGGATCTGCACGTAGTGCGGCTGATCCTGGATCCACGTGTGGATCAAGGATTGAGACCATGTTGTCTCCAGCAAACCTTTCACCGTCGCCGCCAAGTTGCTGTCGTACTTGGCGTTTGTGCACACTGCCGTTGTCGCTGGGTTCTCCATCCATCGCCTCCGTGCTGGATCGCAATCCCTCGCGGGCTCGCGGGATGATGGGTTTCCCTGGCAAATGGAAGAAACCCCACCTAAACCAGTGGAACCCATCTATTTTTCATCAAACTCACAGATCAAAATGACGCCTATGCCTCAAACATGCGTGACAGAACTGGGCTGCTTACTTTTACTGGGTTAAATGGAAACTGCCACTAAACACTCTCAAAGTCTACAAAGCTAAGGAACCGGATGGCTGGGAGCCACCAAGAGAATCTTAGAACTGGTCGCGTCTTCCATTTGCTTTGCTTAAGCCCCCGGGGGAAAAACATATTTCCAGTAGTGAAATTGATTCCCTTTTAAAACCACAGGGGAAAATAAGAAACATACTCATTTCAGCAAATGGAAGTTGTGTCTTCTCGGCTCGTCTTCTTTTCCGGCAACACCTCGGGCGTGTCTGGAAGTGCTCAGCGCTCCGCCCTGTCGGCCGCCTCCATGATGCTGTTGGCGGCCGCCTGGGCTGGGATTCGAATCCCAGCAAAACAACGGGCACTAGGTTCAACGAGGTCCAACAAGCTGCCCTGTATTGCGGGTGAAAAAGGAAACCAACCAAGAAAGGACAAGGCCCATTTTGAGGGCTCCTTATCGCTTCCCGATGGGCCAAAACAAGTCCAACAACTTGTTGATTTGCCACACAAACTGGTCTTCCCAAAAAGCTCAAAGGCCAGCAACTCAGGCAGTGAGCAGTTGTCTTTAAAGGGAAAACCCCCCCTCAACAAAAAAACAAAGAAAAGCAGACAGCGCCACCGGAGGTCTGGGTTCTGGAGGTGCAGTTGGACAACTTGCCCTCTTTTCACAGAGTAAATATTGCCCTTCCCAGTAATTCAGAGGGCGGGTGATCTCGGATCGGACTACCTGTCTAGTTTCCCCAATTCTGACACATAACCGTTGCAACCAACAACAAATTGAGCTGCGTTGTCTAGCTGACATCCAACTGTGCCTCTTTGCAAACACCACTCTGCCTCTTTGTTCACAAACAGGACATCGCTTGCTTCAGGCATCGCACATCAAGCCCATGCTTGTCTCAAAACGAGGGGAACTCTGAAAATGGTTGCTTCCCCCTAAATTCCCGTTTAACCAGCCCCAAAAGGCTACCATCAAGAGACAAACATGCACACAAACATTATTGAATGTGTAGAAAGGGGCAGCCTTTCCACAGAATGCCTTCTGAACAAGCAATCGGTCTGCAGCTCATGCTCTTCTTCGCATTGCGGTTTGCCAGACACTCAACTCTGATTTCTCAGCACTGGATAATTGAGAACCGACATCGGTTGAACATGAACACCTGCCAGTGCTCTACCTGCCAGTGCTTGCGAGAACGCACTCAGGGAATTCGCAAACTCAAATAAACGCGGCAATAGCACATTTTGAAACATTTTTGTGTACCATTACCTTTTTGTGATACCAATATGGGTCATTCCCATGACGGTGTTATTCCCTTGAAGGGGCTTCCCCTGGTCTCACAAAAGATTCGCCTAGAACCCAATTTTCCACGACGATGCCGTGAAACTTCCAACTTCTGTGGGTGAGCGTGAACAGTGCACTTGGCAAAGTGTGCCCGGCCTTTTACCCCTGGTCAAAGTTCAGCCAGGTTGCACTCTGAAGCAAAGTGCAAAGGCTAGGTCCTCCAGTCGAGAGGTTAGAATAAGGGTACCCTTTTTTTCTGTAGTCTATTTTAGTAGGGCAACCCTCCCCCTAAAAGTTGGTAAAAGGGCACTACTGTGGCAAAGGGGTCCCTGCTTGTCAATCGACTATGCGCCTCCTGGTTTCAATTGGATGGACAGGCGTTTACACCCTGCAGCATCCTGGCCGGAAAAGAAGCGCCAGCACACACAATAGATGTAGTAAGGGTAACTAAGTCGACACAAATCATATGGGTGTGAATTTGAACGGGTTCCGGATTAATTGGTGGACATGAGAGTTCGGTGGGGATTCATGTCCATCAACTTTTGAGCCAATCCCCAAAAAAATCACGGCATTCCTCCCTGTGGTTTCCTGGTTTGATTCGGGCCACTGCGTCCTCTTCACTTCCATTTGCTTAAGCCCCCTGGAAAAAATCGAAAATATGTCCAGTCGTCATAGATTCCCTTTCAAACCAACAGGGGGAGAAAAACAAATATCAGCCGATGGAAGATAAGGAATGCTGAGGGTCAACTGCCTGGCCCTGAGGCCCGGGCCACTTGCTCCTCATGGGACTTCAGCACTGCGCTGTGTTGCTCCTGCCTGCCACTGGGCCAGCGCCCAACTCTTTCTCCCGAAAACCGGCAGACCCGGTTTTTTGGCCGTGTTCAACCACTCGGTGGCGAAATCTGCTCTAAAAGTAAATAACTTTTAGTGGATAAATAGAAAACCTAAGCGTTTTTCACTTTTAGTGGTTTGATACGGAAAACCCATTGGTTGACAAAAAGACAAAGTCCCAATTTTCCAAGCAAAATGCACCAAAGAAGGGAGCTCCAGCCAAAACACCGAAAAAAAACAGGGCGCGACCGGGCTGGGATCGTCCCAGGATGGGGGGTGAAACAAGGCAACTGGGCTGGCGATAGAGTGAGTTAGGTTTCTCAGCAACTCACACCCAGTAGCCAGGCCACGGGATCATGGGGTTGTTGTATAGCCACTTTTAAGATTCACCATGTTCAGGGAACAAGCCGCCAGCCCGGTCTTGCTAGGTTTCCCCAGGTGTACAAAGCATGAAATACTCAGTGAAAATGAACACAGAAGCCCAAAAAAAAAGAACCATTGCCCCAAATGCAGATTCCTCTCCTCTTGAGAACTCCACTGTCCCATTTAACTCGTGAGAGTGGGGACCTGCAAAAACATGCTCGTAGGCGTCGCCCGAAATTGGCTAAGCTTCTGGCCCTGGCCTGTCATACGCAAGAGCTAAGGGCTGCCCCGTCAGATTGGAAGCTCCTTTTCAATGATGTGGCCGTAGGTCAACACCAATGGGATCCCATTTTGGGTAGTGCACCACCCATTTTATTCTATTTTAGTGGGGATTGGGATGACGGGATTTTAACCCATAGCCGTGTGTAAAGGGACACTTGCAAGCAACGACTCAATTTCGGTTTTGGACACCGGCAAAATACGCACAACATGAAATGCAATGGAATGTCGTGTGTTGCACACGAAACGCTGCAGAAACCGCAAGCCTAGGTTTTACCCCAACATCAATTTCATCAATACTGTGGATGGACGAAATCCGTTCGCACCACCTACCACCTTAAGAAACCATGGTTGAAACTTGGGGAATCGAATCAGAACCTGTTGGGTTTCTGAACGGTGCGAAATGGACTTTGGTCAGTATCATACCGACGCGTATCATTCACACCCGCAAATTGCAACCTCTCCCCGGAATCCTTCCGGTTCTTCCATCCCCCAGGTGGATCTTCCCATCCCAGGTGGATCACCTTTTGTAGGTGTCATGGCAAAGCCAGTGGGCTTTCCAAGGTCAAGCGACAACACACCAGCTCTTCCTGTGCAAAAAAGTGGATCACCTTTGGTAGGCTTCATGGAAAATATGTTTGTTTTTCCTTTTTTTCCCTTTTCGAACAGGTCTAGGGACCTTTTGGGCACACCAAAGGCCAGCCATATGTGTCCACTTTCCTGTTACCCTATCACCCCTAGGCCTTCCAGTAGAGAGGTTAGAAATGGTTAGAACAAAGGTACCCTTTTTTCCATAGTCTTTAAAATTGGGAGCACCCCCAACAAAAGTGTAAAAGGGCATTACTGGGGGACCTAGTCAAGCGACTACACACCAAAGACCAGCCATGTTGTGTTTAGTTGTTTGTTTCCCTATTACCTTATCGAGCATCTGAGCACCCCTCTGAGCTCCAGACTCGGCGCGCCGCGCTTGGTATTCGGCCTGACAAATCAGCCCACAGTGGCTTGGCAGCAGCCCAAAAAACAAGTTCCGATCAAGAGGGCTGTGTATAGTCCCGAACTCCCGAACGTGTGTGCATATATATATATATGAGGGTTGTCCAATATTCCTTGCTCTAAAAAACGCCTTGCGCCTCGCCCTTCCGCGAACTTCCGCGATGGAGGTAAAACCACACGTTCTGATACGTGTCTGAACATAAGTAAGTTTCCGTAAAGTAAAAGTAAAGCAAGCCAAGAGGAAGGGCTAGTGCAGAAAGCAAGAAGTAGACTAGGAATGGAGCGAGGATGGGACGAAGAGCAGAACGAGCAAAAGGAAGGAGAAGGACAAGCAAACGTAGGAAGCGGAGCAGCAGAACACCGGAGAAAGAAAAGGAAGGAGGAACGTGGCAACAAGCGACAAGCTACGCTACGTAAAGAGACTAGCCACCCCCCACGCACCTTGACAGCCACAGTTGCGGGGGCTTCGTTTTGGTATCGTTTTGGGTATCGTTTTGAGCACTAGTACTCTGCTACAACTGCGGCGTCCCCGGGCGAGAGAATGAGCAGCTGGGAAACAGACACAAGCAACATTTCACGCTAAAACAAGAGACGGGTGGGCCAGCCCCGGCGCAAGGCGACAGCTGCAATTGTATGGGTTTCTATCGTTTGGAGCTCCGAATGTAATGCCGGAACGAAAAACAAATTTCGGACCGCGAATTGTTTTTCGCGCTTTTCTACAAACTCTGCCGCGGGAATCAGAAGGACCACCGAATATGATGCCAGACTCGGTAGCTCAGTTGGCCCCAGGCACTCCGCGGTATCGTTTCGGAATTGCGCAGGTATCGCCCGGGGTATCGTTTTCATCTCAGTACGAATCAACACATGAAGCACACTTTGACTTTGACAGCCCAGCTGAAACATCGCAGTTTCCAAGTACTAGCAGAGTACGAGCTGTCCCAGCTCAAGCAGCACAACTTTTAAGTACTCGTGTAGTACAAGAGTAAAGCTTCATCCCATGATAACACATAACCTTCCGCGAAACTTCCGCTCGCCCTTCCGCGGTCTTCCGCGACCACAGCGCTGTAACACCGAATATGCTTTCGTATTCAGTCCTTACAAAAATGCCATCGGGGGGGGGGGGTTGGTCGATCCTCATATATATATATATATATATATATATAACGTGCATGCATGCATCAAGCATGCATGTACTATGTAGCCGGGCCGGCCAATCAAAGACAGGCATGGCTTGCTAACTCAGCAGGAAACCTAGGACATCGGCTGGTTTCAAACACAGCAGCTTGAAACAATCACAGCACGTGCAAATACATACACATCAGAACTAGAACAAGGCTTCTGACGTTCCTCCCAAACAAATCGCCAAACCATATCTTTGTTGCACTAGGCAATGCAAAAAAGCCAGGCTTATCAGGAAGCTGGTGAACCAGTCAAACTTGATACGTGTGATACAAAGTGGAAAACAGTGTGACGCGGCCTTGACAAGAAGCACCCACAAAGAGAATCGTGTCGGTCTTATTCTTTCGTGCGTTTCGATGGAATTCACCAATCATGGATTCCCCATCCAGCAAAAAGACAAACGCACATGGGAATCTAGCTTGACACAGTCACCATTTGCCACCCGGCGCCTCCGTCTGTCGCATTGCATGCAGCTGCTGCTCCATCTGGTCCTGCATGGAACAACTGCAACCCCGTTTTGCATGTTGGAAGCAAAACAGGGATCCTTACAGTTTTCACCTGAACATTGTCTGGTAAAGGGTGGTTTCCCTTTATTTTGGTGGAAAAATCCATGTTTCAAATGGGCAAAATGTATCTTTTAAGGAGCCCTGCAAAACAAGAAGGGGAACCGCCCATTTCTAGTGCGCCCCCCTCCCAATTTTTGGATGCAGATGTGAACATCTTATTTGAGTGGCCTCGGGGCGGCACGACAACTGAGTCCAGCAACAAAAGCAGGACTCTGTCGTGTTTCTATTCGAAAGATCCAAGGAACGGCGCCACCAAAACAAGCTGGCGCTTGGGGGCTGAAGTCAGTCAAGTTTTGGCTGGAGCTGGGCCCCTTACGCTTGCGCTAGAGACGTCTCTCATTCGCTTAACTACTCGCCGAAAAGGAAAAGTAGGGTAGCTCTAGCCCAGTGTCTCCCACCCCATGGGCCCACAGCCGTGGATTTGCCATAGGCATTTGCGATCTAAGACCCTGGGATGGCCTTCGCATCCGCATCCTGGATGTCCATGGCCAAAAAAGGGCCATCTTTGTTTCTTGGTTGCTGTGGACCCCTCTGCAAACATGTTTTGTTAACTTGTTGTGGGTCCAATGTGAAGTGTTCTGGATATGCAGTGACCCCTGTTTTCCACCTCCCCCTTGTTTTTGCGCCCTTGAGTTTCCTTTTTGTCAGGTTGAACATACCAGGGCGTCTTTTTTTTGGCCGCTTCCCGTTTTAAGCGCACCTTGGCTGGATGCCAAGTCGTGTCCCAAACCCCTGGTGGCGCCGAATAAAACCACCGCGGGGGCGCGGCTTAAAGCCATGCCCGGCCAAAAAAGCGAAGCTGAACGGTGGATTCAAGGGCCCCCGCATAAACAACAAGTTTCAGGGGTTTTAAGGTGAACACGTCCCATTCTCTGAAAAGTGGGAGTGAATCAACGCACACCACCAGTAAATTGGTCAACTGTTTACAGAGTTTCACCCAAAAGTCCAAAGGTCCAAAGGTCCAACTGGCCAGAAATCTAGGGCTATCTTCCCCGTGTTCTTTCCAGGGATCCGAATCTTTTCAGGAAACCATCTAAAAAAACCCAGAAGAAACGGATTTGGTTTTGGAGAAAAGAACGATGGTTGAAAAGAATGGAACTGGAATCAACCCCTAGAATTCCATGTTAACTTTGATAACCCCAAAAAACCGTCAAAGCAGTGGCCCTAGACCATGAAAAAGATCTAGACCTGGACCCCTAGAAGAAAGGTGTTTTCATCGATCTCCCTACGGGTCCCCACCCATTCCCCTGATTTCGAGGACCTCGGAGTCCGTTAAGTCCATGTCCAGCACCTCCCGCCTCGCTGTGTTTTTTTGTTGTTTTTGTGTTTTGTCTTTTGTTGTTTTGTTTTTGGGTGTGTGTGTGCTTTGTTTTGTTTCTTTTTTTGTTGTTTTTCCTCTTTTTCGACAAGGGCTGAGCTTGGAGCCCTGGATCAAAGTCGTCCCCGTGGTTAAAGGAGAAGAACCGACTCAGAAACATCATCGAACCGATCGGTAGTTTTTTTGCTCTACCCAGAACCATGCAAAGAAAGGCAGCCGCACCCATTTATTGTTTGTATTGCCCTTTACTAGCCTTCATCCATCCAGGTTGTAATTCTAGCTCATTTGGAATTAAGGATCAACGTCGATCACCTTTTGTAGCTTTGATGGAAAAGCCAAAGGTCTCTCCGGGGCGATTCGGTCACAAAGACCAGCCATGATGGGTATGCCTTTTTGCGAGGGTTCAGTTGAACAGGGAAACTCAGCGAAAACCGCAACTAGTTGTTGGCTTTCCCTGTGAGACAAACCCATCTGGGTATTGCTCGCCAAAAAACAAAAATCAGACCAGACGGTGTTCCTTTTGGTTTCCCGAGGCAACCGAAAAGCAGCACACACACCCGCACAGTATGGCATGGTAGATAGAATACGGCACGCATGCAGACATGGCTTGCATGCTGAAACAAGTAGTGCACGCAAGGTTGGTTTCAGGTTGGCTCCATCCAAACAACATTTATTCAACAAGCACTGGAGACATGCTGTGAAGGGTGGAACCTGTGCTTCTCGAGTGGGCAAACCTGAGATCAAAAGCAGGACACACACGTGGAACCCAACCCCTGTGAATGGCAGTGAAGCATCAAAACCAGTTGGATCCCTTCTTGAATAGAAGCTCAAATGCACAGTGAACAAACTGAGTCGAAAGGACATGATGTCGGAACATGTCAGCTTGGATGGCATGATGGCGCCAACAGTATAGTTCCCAAATTTGGATGTGTGGTTTCTGAAATACATTGGGAGCCCCGCAAGTGCATCCTTCAATACACTAGGTAAGCGGGGATCTCTGTTTCGCTTTCTGGCGACACTAGTATGTGGAAGCACCCGTCTGCTTCTATGTGGGAACCGACGAAGGCACCAATTCAATCTGGTATGTTGGGAAGTTGATCCACTTTTCTCATCTCGGAGCTGCATGACATCACCAAAGCAAACTGACATTGTGAACCTTGGTTGATGTGGACCCCTCTGCAAAAAGTTTAACTTTTTGGGGGTGTAGTGGAAAACACCTTTATTTCCCAAAAAGTTAAAGTCTAAGGATCCAACCCAATAGCAGTCAAGGAACTAGCTTCAAGCAGTGGTGAACGATCTCTGATCAAAATTGGTCTTCCACTGTGCAGCGCGTAGGCTGTGCAAGGTCCCATGCCTGGTTGGATGCTGATCTCGGCATTTGTTCGCTTTGGTTTGCTTGCCACAATGACCTGTCCGCATCATGTTCCAAGCTTGCGTACTTGCCCAAGCCTGCTACGTCAGCAATTGTAGCTTCAATTGTTTCAAAAAAGACCTGGCGCTTCCATTTGAGCCACCTCTTTACGGCTTGGATGCTTTTGCTCGATGTCAACGAACAATAAGTGCGTATCGCCAGACTTTGTACATCAGTTTGTATGTGCGCTGTACTGATTGGTTCATTGAACAGCGATATCTCGAGGTTTGCGTTGCTTCCTTGGTGGTGGCAAAGGGACCCCATTTTGTTGCGGGGGATAGATGATGGCCATGACACACAAATGGCCGTGGTTGTCAAAACCAATGGGATCCCATTTTGGTTGGTAGGTGAATTCACCACCCATGCCAAATGCCAAGTCATAGACGAGATTCGCTCCCAACCCAACGAACTTCAAGGCTTCGGTTCATTTCCTTCCATTCCGCCGAACTTACGAATTCTCATGAGCATCTCTCACGGAAAGGATTGGGGGACTGCTCGGTTGCTCTGAAAGGGCAGCAGTCGGTGATCCGAGCGAGCCCCAAAAAGCAACAAAAAAACAAGGCGGAGCCGATCAGTTCGCTCGCGTTGGGTTTTCAGTTCCTCCGCTCAGAAGCCGAGACCAAGCAAGAAGCGTTTCTTCGCTGCAAACAGCTCTGGCTCCCTTGGCTTAAGTCCCCTGGAAAAATCCGCCAAATCCTCGCCAAAAGAGGGGTGGCTGGCATGAGCATAACCTACAAATGCATAGTCATGGATATTAGTATCGCTGCTGGTGATGCGTGGTGATGGTTAGAACAATGGTCGTCATCATAATCATCAGTGCCAGTGATGCTGCTCTCGCAGTAGGCACCGCTTTCAATGTATTCTCATTCTGGTCCACCCGCGGGTGATGCTGGGGATGCGCAATCACCATCATGTTCAACATGTTCATCACGTTCATCATGTTATTACATAACTTTGTTATGTTTTTAACCATGATCATCATGATCATCATGATCAGCATGATCATCATGATCATCATGATCATCATGATCATCATAGATCATCATCGTCATCATGATCATCATCGTCATCGTCATCGTCATCGTCATCGTCATCATCATCATCATCATCATCATCATCATCATCATCATCAGCAACCTCGTGATCTCAGCATCTTCGTGCGTGGTCGTAAGTATAATCATGACCCTTGGTGATGCTTGCAATGCATGATGATAATTATCCTCAGGCGGGCGTGCGGGCGGCCGGGCGGGCAGGCGCGTGGGCGGGTGTGTGTGGATGTGTGTGTGTGTGTGTGTGTGTGTGTGTGTGTGTGTGTGTGTGTGTGTGTGTGTGTGTGTGTGTGTGTGTGTGTGTGTGTGTGTGTGTGTGTGTGTGTGTGTGTGTGTGTGTGTGTGTGTGTGTGTGTGTGTGTGTGTGTGTGTGCGTGCGTGCGTGCGTGCGTGCGTGCGTGCGTGCGTGCGTGCGTGCGTGCGTGCGTGCGTGTGCGGGCGCGCGCGCGCTCTCCCATCCCATCCACTCATCCCATCCCATCTCATCTGTCCATCCATCCCACGCGGCCGACATGCGAGGCCGGCGCGCGGAGCAGTAAAAATAAACAATTGTCCAGTAGTGAATGAAATCGATGCCCTTTAAAACCACCAGGAGAAGTAAAATAAACAATTGTCCACTTCCCTTTAAAACCCACCAGGCGAAAATCGCAAATGTAAGATTTTTTTGTCTGCCTTTTTTCGTGTCTTCAGCACAGTGGGTCTTAAATACATTCAACAAATATTCCACCCACCCACCCACCCACCCACCCACCCACCCACCCACCCACCCACCCACCCACCCACCCACCCACCCACCCACCCACCCACCCACCCACCCACACACCCACCCACCCACCCACCCACCCACCCACCCACCCACCCACCCACCCACCCACCCACCCACCCACCCACCCACCCACCCACCCACCCACCCACCCACCCACCCACCCACCCACCCACCCACCCACCCACCCACCCACCCACCCATCACAAATCTTCATCTCAGCCAATGGAAGCTCTGCCCGAGGTCCCCGGCACGGCACTCTGCGCCGCCTCGCGCTTCTTCTCCGCCGCGGCGAGCCTGGGGACCCGGGGACCCGGTTTCGGCTGGTTGGCTGAAGTGGGAGGCTTCCACTTCCACAGTAAGCACCAGCTAGTAGGTGGTCTATCCCTTTTTTTTCCATAGGGTGTCATTCATCACAATTGCAGGGGTTTCGCCATCCACCTGTCGTGTTCCCCATGTTTCCCCATAGTTTCCCATCTAGGTCCTCCAGTAAAGAGGTTAGAACAAGTTGGTACCCTTTCTTTTGTCCGTAGTCTATTTTAGTAGGGGAACCCTCCCAACCAAGAAAAGGGTGAGAAAGGGTACTACTGGGGGACCAATTGGCAGCTTTCTCGGTGTCTCTTCACACTCTCCACAAAACAAGTGGAAACACCCAAAAGAACATCATTTTCTACCAGGGGGGCCAGTTTGTTGAACCCAGAACGGGCTGGGAGGGGGATCATTTTCGAACACCGATTTTGGATCATTTTCGAACAACGATGTCCTGGATCATTTTCGAACACAGAGTGGGTCATTTTCGAACACATGGGGGGCTATCCTGCGGCAGGTGGGGCAGTTACGTTTGCCTCTTACTGCGTGACCGTGCCACTGCGTCCTGGGGGTGGGGGTGGGGGTGGGGTGGGGCAGTTCCGTTCGCCTCTTACTGCGTGACCGTGCGACTGCATCCTGGGGCTGGGGGAAGGGGGTAATTGCGATCGCTGCTGACTGCGTGACGGTGGAACTGCGTATTGGGGCTGGGGGGGGGGGTGGGGCGGGGCAGTTACGTTCGCCTCTTACTGCGTGCCCGTGCAACTGCGCCCTGGGGCTGGGAAAAGGGGGCCCCGAGTCCCAAGTTACCTTGGCTTTTTGAGCTCAGATGTCCTCGGCGATTTGCGCTCGTTGGCCCCCGTAAAGCCGTGAAAACTCGGCCTAACGGCCGTAATAACTCGCGCGGGAAACTGAAAGGCCGTTACTACTCCGTGAAAAAGCCGTGAAAACTCGTGAAATTTCAAGCTCTGAGTTATCTTGTCCTCGCGACACAAAAACCTCCTTAGCTCATACGGCCTAAGTAACTTGCGAATCGGAGCCTCCTGGAATTGCGATCGCCGCTTACTGCGTGGCGGCGCAACTGCGTATTGGGGCTGGGTGGGGGGTGGGGTGGGGCAGTTGCGTTTGCTTCTTGCTGCCTGACCGTGCGACTGCGTCCTGCGGCTGGGGGGGGGGATGGGGTGGGGCAGTTACGTTCGCCTCTTACAGCGTGACCGTGCGACTGCGCGCTGGTGGTGATGGTGGTGTTGTTGGTAGTGATGATGACGGTGTTGATGATGGTCATGGTGATGATGATGATGATGATGATGATGATTATGACGATGTTGATGATGCTGATGTTGTTGTTGACGATGATGGTGATGTCGACGTTGATGTTGATAATGGTGATGATGTTGTTAATGATGATGATGGTGATGATGTTGATGTTGACGATGTTGACGATGTTGAGGATGTTGATGTTGTTGACGATGATGATGATGATGGTGATAATGATGGTGATGATGGTCATGTTGATGGTGCTGTTGATGATGATGATGATGATATGGATGTTGGTGGTGATGTTGATGATGGCGATGATGATGTTGGTGTTGATGTGGATGAAGGTGATGTTGCTGGTAGTGATGATGACGATGTTGATGGTGATGATGGTGATGATGGTGATGATGATGATGATGGTGATGATGATGATGATGATGTTGACGATGTCGATGTTGATGATAATGATGATGATGATGACGATGGTGATGTCGCTTTGCGTTCCTTGTGCTTTGTGTTCCCGGGTCTACAGTTGACGATTGTCTCCCAAAAGCACGGCGCCATCCATGTGCTACACGTGCATCGTGGTGCGTGTTCGTGCGCCTCATCGTGGTGTGCATGGACACTTGGAAAAATGGCCGTGCTGCTGTAAATCACATACACTTGAGGAAAACCGCGTTCAAAAACGAGCCAAAACACGCGTTCAAAAACGAGCCAAAACACGCGTTCAAAAACGACCACCTTCCCGAACGGGCTGCCCTATTGAGTGTAACACGTAGGTTGTTTCTTGTTGGTTTCCCTTGGAACTCAAAACATAAAAGCCCCCCATTCTGGGTTTGTCATTCCCATTGAAGCCATCCTTCCAAAAACATACCGCTATTATGGGTCTTTGGGAAAAAAGAGAAGCATAGAGAATGCCATCCCCAAAATAGGAACCTTCCATGAAACATACTGTGGATGGACAAAATCCACCACCACCTAAAGAAACCTAACAATGAATATCCCCTGTAAATACCAACAAACACTGGTTTCAACCATGGTTCTTTAGGTGGTGCGATTTCTGGATTTTGTCCATCAGTAGGGCGTTTGGCACACGCAGAAACCACCCGCTCCGGGTGTCCGGCGCGCCGCTGAGCTCCTGCCGCGCCCGCTCCAGCTGCGCCAGCGCGGCCTCGCGTCAAAGCTGGGGTCATGAGTTTGGCGGATGGGCTAGGTCCTCCAGTGGAGAGGTTAGAAGGGTATGAGGGCAGTGGGGAACCTAGTGGGAGTCAAAGTCGGCAAATGGGACTGTTTTTTCCTTTAATTTACCACTTCGGGGTGACTTTGATCATGGTAAAAGGATGAGGCCAGAGGAAAGGTTTCTGAAAATACGGTGGATCCCCGACAAAACCATCTGGGGATGGTTCAGTTTGGTCCCTGTACACCCGTTCAAAGGTATGTGGATGGTTCAGTTTGGGGTGATCCCCTCGTTCGCTGAGAACCAGCAAGTTTGGGGTTGCCTTACGCTGAAAAGGGCCTCCTGCTGCGGATAGGAAAACTCCGACACCAGCTGCTCGGAGTATCAACTATTCATGGGGATGAATCCATCCCAACTGGCGCAAAAAAAATATCACAGGCCTATATGGGGTTTCCCTTTCGGTCTCTTCAAAACACCTGACAGGAGATTCACCGTGAGACAGCTCCAAGAGTAACTCAAGTCTGAAAAAAAACACAAGGCATCCACTTCAGGCCGGCTCTAGTTGGGATTCCCTTTGGACCACATTGCCCTTTTTGGTGAAATAACACGATCCTCTTCAATATTGGTTTTGCTTTTCTTACAAAAACATGAAGAAGCTTTGTTGTTTGAAACCCTACACTTTGCATAAAGTTCCTTTCGCCTTGCCTTTTTTGTCCGTTAGAGGGCCTTGGAGAGAAATCAAGTAAAGTTGGGGGGGGTCATTCGGTTCTAATGTGGCTTTGAAAATTCAACCCAAGAATTTTGACTGGATTTCGCTGGGTAACACAGGTCTGGCAAACAACTGCATTTGTACACTTTCGTTGCACGGGGCGGTTGCTCAAACACGTTCAATGTATGAACCATGAGTTCTGGCTTCAGGAAACGGTCACGAGAAGAGGCAAACATGTCAAAGGCTTGCGTACAGGTGCACACCCTTGACAAAGCAACTGGACAACAGTCGCACTGCCAAAGCCGCGCAGTGGACTGCAATGGGCTGCCTGTTAGGACTCTCCCGACGTAACAACGTTCTGTTGCAGATCTGACTTAAATTGAAAACCCAAACACTTCAATTTGCTTTTAAGTCCACTGGAATAAGATAACTAAATGTTCCGTACTGATAGACTACCTTTAAAACCAACAGGGGGAAAATCATTACACAAAAACATGTTGTTGCTTTTTTTAGCAAATGGAAGAAACAATCAACGTAGCCGAGGCATCCAGAAGCAAGCCTCAGAATGCTCCGGGACAACGCCAGAACCCGAAAACGCCGAAGCTCCGAACTGCGGAGCCACGACCCCAGTTGATGTCAGATGCTGCTGACCCCTCTGCACAAAACAAATCACTGTTAGCGGGTCCAGTGGAAAATCCTTTCCCGTTTCCCAAAAAGTTCTCTGTCCGAAGAACCAACCACATAGCCATCTAGGTCCTCCAGTCGAGAGGTTGGAATACGGGTACCAACTTGTTTCTGTGGTCTATTTTAGTAGGGGAGCCGAATCTCCCAACCAAAAAAGGGGTGAGAGGTCGGGCAGTACTGGGGGACCAATTGCCATCAACAAATCCGAGTCTTAGACGCCCCGGTGCCTCCAAGTCTTGGTGCCAGCCGCTGCCGACCTTGCGGAGCTGCGCAGTTTCAGAGCCATTTGGCCATGCGTCGAAATCAAAAGCCCGTAACCCCAGTGAACATCCCAATCCACACTAAAAGAGGTTCTAAGATGGGTGGTGAATTCACCTGCCCCGAAATGGTACCATTGGTGTTGACCCACGGCCATTTCCCTTTCAAGGGGACCTGTAAAAGTGGCGATCGTTTCAACAGAAACCGCCAGTAAAATGCAACCTTTGAAGGGGAAATCCAGTGACACCTGCGGTGAATTACATGGCCGACCAAACTTTGCAGCAAACGAGCGGCATCGACGACGCGTGCCGATCAACATGACTGGCAAAGCAAAGCGGAAATAATGACTTGACAAGGTACGAGTACTTGTGCTGGGAATACTTAGTCGAATGGCCATAATTCACCCAGCCTTCACAAGAAATGCAGTCGGTCAGTTTCCTGAAAAGGAATAAAGTAGCACCAAAAGCTCTGCTTGGGTGTGTCTATTTTAACGATTTTGGGTGGCTTGTCCTTTTGGTTTCCCTTTAAAACCCACTCATCTGTTGGGGGGGGTACGAAGACCCAAGAGGCATACCCCACTCGTCCTCGCCGGAAATCGATCCTGAGGCCGCTGGCACTTCCGGCCGCCTCCATGGGCAACCGCCTCGGATGGGGGGTGAAGGTGCCAAGTCCTGATTCAGCATGCACCAATGAGGCATGTCTTTTTGAGGGTCCCTTGGTTTCAAGGAGAACCCAAACGAAAAACAAATTCCTGGAGGCTTCTCCTTGGATTCTGCCGCATCGTTTCCTGTCCCAATTGTCCAACCTTCGCCACCTGACAGGGCATTCGTCCACAAAAAATGAGTCCTTTCGCCAGCTGGACCGGCTGCGAAACCCCAATGGGGTGACCCATCACTGGCAAAGGACACGGTTGCCGAATCAGCACCGGAACCTGAGCACATCGCCTGGCCCGGTGCTTTTTTCCTTGAAACGGGAGTCTCTGTCAAGTTTCATGTGTGTTTCCGGTCCAACAAATAGGGTCATGTTCTTTTTGGGGGGATGCTTTCTGGGGTGTTGCTTTTTAGGAAAGTATAAAACCACCATGTTGGGGGGTAGCAACCCCCCCCAGTTTGACACTTTTGCTCCACTTCGCCCAGGTCGGCGAGTTGAGGACCCAACTGCTGCCGATCTTCCACCAAGCTCTGCTGCGTCTGAATCACCTGACGCATGGTGAAGGCATACCTAACCTTGCTCGGTTGCGAAATCTGCTCCCCTGCTAAAAGGTTTTAACTTTTAGTGGTTTGATACGGAAAACCCATTAGTTGGCAAAAAGTTAAAGTCCTACATCCAAGCAAAATGCACCTCTGCTTTGTCATGGGGCAACCTATTGACGTCAGGGCTGAACAAAACAAGCGCGACACGGAACGACGCAGCTTCCAACTGCACTCCAAGGGTAGCATCCACCACGTGGGCAATCTAAGCGTCAACAAGAGGGGGGGGCACGTAGTCTTTAGCATTCCAGCTCCTGAATAAGTGCAGGACCGCTCCACATAAAACACGTGAAAGTTGCAATGCTGGAGTCATCCAGCTGCCATCTTGCCATTTTTCCAGCATGAGTGCCATGAATCTACATTTGCACAGGCGGAGATTGCGCAAGTTTGGATCTCGATTGCTCAGCTTGCAGAACCAGCAGGCCCAAATCCCGGCGTTACCTCAGTGGCTGGGCAAGCAAAGCGCAGAGAACGGCGAAGCAGAACCTGCAAGCCCACGTCCCACAAACGCCCACAACCATAGGTGTCCTTTTAGGGGAAATAGATGGGTTTCCCTGGTAGATGATTAACCCAGCAGGTAAACCAGGGCTCTATTTTTCTACCTAAACAACCAAAAAGGACACCTATGCCCACACCACGTCCCACATGCCTGCCGGGACAAGGGGTAGGAAGACCAGTGACCGGGTCATATTTTCACATATATATGTATTACCACATATGATATAGACACTTAAAATGTGAAATAAGATCATGTACCGCAATAGAATACGTATTCTATACTTAAAAGATAAAAACAACAACAAACAAAACATTAAAACAAATGGGAACCCCTAGTCTCAGGGAACCCCAAAAAATACGACCTGGGCTTCCCCAAAAAAAAGCACCCCTCTCCTTTGCGCGATTTTTTTCTCCCCCATCCGGTTCCGCCTGAGAGCTCTCGCTGAGCTCCGCGTGCAGGCTGCGCCGCCCGTGCCTGGTGCTTTGCCCCGAGGGAACCGAAGGTGGCGTTCTGCTCCCCTAGAAACTCATAAAACTTTGAGGGGCAAAACAAAAACAACAACTTAAAACGTTTAGTGTGTCTAGGTGTGTGTGTGTGTGCGTGTGTTTTTGTTTTTCAAAGATGAGCCGGCAAAAAGGGTTGAAGTTCGAACATCCAAGCAAAATGCACCAAAGGAACCGTCCCGCAGCTTCCCCCGAATTGGGAGTTTGGTGCTTTCCCATTTGGCTTCAAAAGGAACTCCTTCTAGGTCCTCCGGATTTGAGAGGTTAGAATAAGGATACCCTTTTTCTGTAGTCTATTTTAGTAGGGGAACCCTCCCCCAAAAAAGGGTAAAAGGGCACTAATGGGGGACCTAGCATCCTTCAGCTTCCCAATTTGTGATTTGGTGCTTTCCCACTGCGCCATGGGTCAAAATCCAAATCGTACCCCCCAGTGAACATCCCAATCCCCACTAAAAGAGGTTCTAAAATGGGTGGTGCACCTACCCCAAAATGGTACCATTGGTTTGACCCACAGCCATTTGGTTTCAAAAGAAGCTCAAATCCCAAACCATGCCCTTCTCCTTGCTAAATCCATATGGGTGGCTCCTCGGTTGTTGGGGAACCCGTTTTGGGGGTTGGTTTAACCGCAAACGAGCACCATTTGGGGGTCCGAAAAGAGCGACACGCCCGAACATGGCATGACCACTGGTTCGAACACCACGAAGCAAAGGATACGGTACATTGCAATCACAAGGCAAGGCGCAGAAGGTCATTTAGGGGGCCTCAAATGGAATACTCATCAATGCCCATATACCTGGGTCTACTGTTTTTTGGGATCCATAGGTGTAGCAATGCCTGAGGCTGAGTGCGTGTGGGTGTTTTTGGATTTCGGAGACCAAGCAGCACGGCCCTGGCGAACGACAAACCATGAAGATAAATCAGGCGGCAGAAGTCTGGAAAAGAGGAACAATATGGTGGACTCCGGCCCTTCGCCATGGGTTGTGTTGCATTCTACGAAAGCGGGATGTGAATCTAAACCCGTCGAAGACTTCAGAGCAGTGTGGGGTTGATTTCCTTCCAACATACTGCAAACCCGGCAAACAGTTCCAGCGCACAAGCACACACACACACAGCTTGATTCAACCAGTTGGGACAACATTTGGAGGCAAGAACAATCAGTGTGCCTGGATGGTCCTCCATTTGCTTTAAGTTTGCAGGTTTTGCGTTGTCCAGTAGTGATAGATTCCCTTTAAAGCCAACAGGGGAAAATAAATCATATTCATTTCAGCAAATGTGCTTGCGCTTTGGAGTTTGTCTAAAACAGAAAGTGCCGCCTGCAGAGAGAGTTCCCACAAGGCGCCACCATTTTATTTTCATTTCTTTATCAAGCCATGTTTCTCTATATATATATATATATTAAACATCATGTGGATGTCTGTGAATGCATGGGATTTGATTTGTGTTATACAGAATGAGTTTTTTTCAGTTTAATTAAAGACGCTGCAACATGCATAATCAGGGCTGTGGGGAATGACAACTTCTGTGAGACAACAGAAAGGGCTTCCCAAAGACATATGTTCGGGGGATTCCCTTGTATCACAGAAGTGGTTGGAGAAACCAATTCCTTGATCCCACAACCCTGTGCATAATGACGTTGGCTTGTTCTTTGCTCTTCCAACCTTCAGGTTGCGAGGCGGTTTTCTTCCAAGCTACCCGCGAAGACTCGCGTTTCTTCGAAGACCACAAGACCAAGGAAGTGGCGGGACGGAAGTGGTGTGGGACAGAAGGTCACAAGGCCAAGGGTACTAAAGAGCAACATGAGTGCAACGACCACAAATGGTGAAACAAATATTTAATAGTTCACCAACCTGGAATTTATTGTCGTTGGGGGGCTATTCCTCACATAAATCACAATTTAGGGGTGAATTCGGTCGTGTGAGGTCGTTGTAATTCACCCAGAAATATGTTCTTTCAGGGGAAGAAGCCTGATGAACATGTGTGGAGCGCGTCCTGGACGAAAATGAGAGGTTTCCTTGTGGCTGCCCTTTAAACCGATCCAACAAAGGGGGTTTCGAATCCTTGGAATCGTGCTCATGGGAACATAACTTGGCCTGGCCCGCTCGAAAGGAAACAGGGACCTTTTGGGGACCACCTTGAAACCGACAACTTTGCTGGGATCTCTAACCTCATTTGGGTCTTCTAGGTCCTCCAGTAGAGAGGTTAGAATATGGGTACCCTTTTTTCTGCAGTCTATTTTAGGGGAACCCTCCCAAAAAAAAGGTAGAAGGGCACTGCAGGGGGATCTAGTCGTTGCCCATTAGAAGCCGCTGGAAGCCCCACCTTCCACTGAACACTTGGTTTGGTCTTTGCGAAATACTCGGCGCATGACGTTCCGAGCTGCTCAAACTCCTCCAGCAGCGCAGACTCCAGTGCCCCGCGCTCCTGGGCGACATCGGGAGTCTGGAGTTCGGTTGGGGAGTTGCCCATTTTGTCCGGAAGATGTGACGGGGTGAAGCTCTCAATGTGTGAAGACCCATTCTGGACACTGCAACCGCACCCATCTCGCTTGCCTAAAAAAACGAAGAGAAAAAAAACACGGGGGGGAGGGGGGCAAAAAAAGGCCCCTGTTCCGTGCGTGTGTGTGTGTCCGAGGTGTAGTCTGTTTGTTGAAAGGTTGATGCTTGGGCACGTGAGGGGCAGGCTTCCAAGGGATTCTAGTCCAGTACTCCATTGACATGGGATCTTTCTCATGGACCCCCTCAGACGTTTTGGTGTCCTTTTGCTTTCCCCTGAAAGAAATCCAAAAAGCCACAAAGGGGACCCCTATTTTCAGAAAGATGCCCACCCAAGAAGGGCATGGGGGAAAGCGGTGAGCTCAGGCTCCATTTGTTTTTCCTCATGATCGGCATTTACCTTAAAGAATATCTTCTGTCTGACCAGTGTTACTTGTCAAAGGTAATCTATACCCAAGTGGCTATGCCCCTCGCTTGCTATTATCATATGCCTCTCCGTTGAGTTCTGGCTACCCTGGTAAGCCTTGGTTGCCTGCATGGGGGAAGTACCACTTTAAAAACCCTGCAACAGTGAAGTGCACATGCCTTAGTTGTGTTTGCGCTTTCGTCTAAGGTGGTTCCTTGCCAATGGATTTGTGATCCCTTGCCTCAAACATTTTGCGTGCTTTCCAGGCACCAAATACAATCCGCTTCGTGGAAAGTGTACAAACTCAATCCGTGAAAATTCCTGTTCTAATTGCACATGCTGCAAAAAGATAATCAAGTAAAAGAAAGGTTTGGAAGATGAAGAGCGCATATCGCAGTCCCTGAATGCTTGGCATCATCGTGGAATCAAAGCCAAATGCATAGGCAACACAAGGGGGCAAGCAGGGTCATTTACAAAGATGATACTTGCCGGGGAGACTCGTAGAAGTGGCAATCTATGTCTTGGAGCACGTCAGAAGGCCTTCTCGCACTGCATCGCGACATCTTGCTGCAGACTCGATGCTTGCTATTGCGTCTCACTACAGCTTGGGCTGTTTACTCCGGGCTCTAGGTCCTCCAGTAGAGAGGTTAGAATAAGGGTACCAACCTTTTTTTTTGTAGTCTATTTTAGTAGGGGAACCCTCCCAACCCAAAAAGGGATGAGAGGTCGGGCACCTAGCTGGGAGACCTAGGGTCTTCAAGGCAGACTTGCCCGCGAAAAGACCGCCGGGCCTGGATGCTCGTCTCCACGATGGAGTCCACCGAGTTGATGTCTCCAGTCACCTGACAGGTTGCCCTCACGCTCAAAAAAGATTTTCAGCTTGAAGCTTCTTGGAGTATCATACCCTACCAACATAACTCAGTTGCTTTCCGCAGCTTTTAACTTTTGGTGGCTTAATACGGTAAACCCATTCGTTGGCAAAAAGTTGAAGTCCTAACATCCAAAAAAAATGCACCAAAAGATAGAACCTGAGAACTGGGCCCTTGCAACACAAATTCAACCAGAAGCTTGTCTACCCTTGAGCTCAATTGGTTGCCCTTTTTGTCAAGATCCGTTTGGGACGGGATTGAAATGAAGCCCATGGACACCATCGACATGCACAACTTGAAGGGGTCCCGGTGTCCTGAAATGAAGGCCATGGTAGGGCCATGGTTTGCGGCTCCTCTTCCCCTAACACCAGGTACCCTCAACTTGCTGGTGTAGGAAGGGAATGTGGGGATGAACTGGAAGGGGATCCCAACTTGGCCACCAGTTGGGATCCCAACTTCTCTCGGGGTCAGTCCAACTCATTGGATTCCCTTGAGACAAAAACACAAGGGATTTTTGTTGGTCTCGGGGTTCCATTTTTCTCATTCCCCCTATGGAAGGTCCAAGAACACAGATCTCAAATCCCACCTGCAGCTGAAGCTGCAAGAGCAGCTCCCCTGCCAGCCACCGCGCCCGGGCAGGCCCGCCCTGGCCAGGAGAGAAAACTCAGGAAGCTTCCCTCCTGGAACCATTTGGGTGAATTATAATACTTCACCAGCCTGAAATAAGGCCAAGGGTGCTAAGAGCAACATGAGTGCAACGACCACAAATGGTAAATTATAATATTTCAACAACCTGAAACTTATTGTGATTAAAGGGGGCCATTCCCCACACAAACCACCAGTTGGGGTGAATTCGGTCGTGTGAGGTCGGAAAATAATTCACCCAGAACCATGCGATTTAATTTGTTTACAGGTCTGATTTGGTTAGCCACCTCCCAAACTGGCTTGGCTCCATCCATGCGCTCAGATTCGCAAAATACCTGGTCTGACTGAAGTTTCTTACAAAACATGGCCATGGTGCACATCTGCACAAAATAGTCGGCGCATGTCCATCTCCGACTCGGTTTCGCAATTCGGCTTGCTAATATACAGCGCTGCAACCCCATTCGCTTTGTGTCCAACTTCGCTGTACCTCTGGGTAGGGCAGCTTGGTGACATCTGTTTGTGGACGCTCATGCCGGGGTGCTCCATTTATCTCACTGCACGGCCCTTCCCGATGCGCGTGTTGCACACATGTCCTTGTTAAAGCCGCCCTTGCCCTCTCTTTCGCTCGTCATGGACTTCATGGCAACGCATGGACCAGGAATGGCAGTTGCGAGGACGCAGGACCAGCCACAAATGCTTCGCTGAAGTTCGCCCAATCCCTTCCTTTCCCCTGCATCACTTCCATTTAGTTAAGACCCCTGGAATAACGACATATTTCCAGTAGTGAAAAAATCCTTTTAACACCAACAACCCTGGAAATCCACGACTGTTTGTTAAACGTCCTTTGCACCTCGCCTCTTTTTTGCAGCTAAAGCCTGTTTTTTGCGCCTGCAATGAGCCATGGCGTGGTATTTGATGGATTATTCGTGCTGTTGCCACGTTTAGATTCTACAAAGCCTGTTCCACCCCAACATGTCTTTGACACAACAATTTTGGTGTGAACATAGCGGTCCGTGATGTACGCAAAAGTAGCGTGAAATCACCGTGAAAATACCGTGAAATTGGCGTGAAAGCCTGTTTTCCAGCGTGAAAGCACGTTTTCTGCCGTGAATTTTGACACCGGTGAATCTATGTGTTTCAGCCTGTCCTTTGGTAATCCCTCTGCTTGTTTTGTGGGAACGGAGGTCAAGTCTTTGCACACTTTGGTCCTGAGCACGTGCGGCCCCCGAATTGTTCAATGATATCAGCTGAGCTTGGACAAAACTGCTCCTGGCAAAAAACCGCCTTTCACAGAAAACATGCAAAATAAGCTGCCTTTGGAACAGGGACAAGGGAAAATCAGACATATTCTCAAGCAGATGAAATATCCTGACTTCAGCCCGCCGGCAACAATTCACGCCCTGGGGTCTGTGGTTCTCCGGCCGTCCCGGGCCCGGCCCGCCTGCGCTACAGCCGGCAGCGCGGGTCGCAAGGGCGCCAGCCTCGCGGCAGGGGTGCCGTGCCCGGCCGGCGACACGAGTCCGTCGGTCCTTCTGGCCAGGTCCTCCAGTGGAGAGCTTAGAATAAGTTGGTACCCGACTTTGTTCATTTTTTTTGAATGTTGTTGATTTTAGTAGGGGAGCCCTCCCCCCCAAAAAAGTTGGTAAAGGGGCACTACTGGGGGACCTGGCTGGTATTGACCACAGAAAGACACAGTTGGAAGGTCGATTCCGAGAGTCGCGGGAGCTCCATGGAAGTGGCGGAGAGAATATTGCAAGCGCTTTGAACGACAACCTTGGCGCTACCAGGGCTGGATGATGGCAAGTCTGACCGAAGCAGGGGTTAACTGGTAAAAGTTTGGAATGGGAAAGCCAGGTTGCAACATGAACTGCTGACTCCTAGTTGAAGCTAAGCCAGAGCCATGAATACAACTCACTTGTTCCCGCATCAAGACTAGCAATAACGCATTTGAGCCAAGTGATCCATTGCATGTATGAGTACCCCTATTGCATGTCCTCCTGAAACCCTGTGCATGACGGGCAAAAATCAGGATCTCTGGAACTCTGTACATTGGCTGCTGTTGTGTTTCACACCCCGCCAAATGGGTCCAGTTCTTGGCCCATGGAAGCTGCAGACGGCGCTCCGAAAAGACCCGCCTCGACGGCTCCGGGCGCATGCGCAGGAGGCACCAAAGACAGAAGCTCGCCCCTGGCCAGAGCGGGTGATCCTGGCGAGCAGCGCTTCGGCATCAAATGCTTGTGGACCAAACAGGCTCGTTCAGCTTTGCCTAGGTCCTCCAGTGGAGAGGTTAGAATAAGGGTACCTTTTTTGTTCTGTAGTCTAGTTTAGTAGGGGAACCCTCCCCAAAAAAAGGGTAGAAGGGCACTACTGGGGGACCTAGTTGCGCTGTTCTGGGCAAGCAAATCTTGCGTGGCCCCTCACACAAATAATGGGAAACAAAATGAGTCTGCCAAGGAAATGTCCTAAGCTACAGTCACGGCAAGCAGAAAACTTGCAATTCAATAATGAAGTAAAGACTTGTGTTTTCCAGGATTCGATGCGACAAAGAGCATACCTTGAACCAAACATGATGTGTATACGTGTGTATATAAATATAAAGAGATATCTCTTGCGACCGACTCCAGGCAGCTTTCAGCATCCGTCATTTCAATCAATTGGACAACCCCGTGGCTCGTGATCTACGGCAGACTTGGTCTTCGCAAAGCCCAACCAATCCAAAGCCCTCAAAAAAAAGAGGCACGCCACTGATTCGCGTGTTCCCAGGCTGGTTGAACCAGCAATTGAGAGGCTCAAATGCTATGTGAAGGGTTGATCGAAGAGTTCTGCCTTGCAGCCAATCGACCAACCAAAGTACACTTAGGGTGTTCCGGATGCAAAGCAGTGCGTTCCGACAAACAATATTCTGGCTCTTGTGCCATGGCCTCGTCTGGAAGTTGGCCGTCGTTGTGTTGCCAGGGAGCTTGCGCACAAGTCCTCAGATTGCGAGAGCGCAGTTCGTCGGAGCACGGAAGTGACAGCGCAGTTTCAAGGGGATGTGCAAACTGCAGGCCGGAACCGTTGTCTGAGTCGGTGTGGCAGCGGCAGCGGAAGCGGTATGGTGTATGTCTCATGTTGCTCGCTGTTTGCTCTTTGCTGTTTGTTACGTGTTGTCTTTTGTTTGTTGCTTGTTTGTGTATTTGATTGATGTGTGTTTCTGCGCTTGTTTGTTTGTTGGTTGGTTGGTTGGTTGGTTGGCTGGCTGGTTGGTTGGCTGGTTGTGTTTTTCTGATTGATTGTTTGATTGATTGTTTGGTTGATTTTTGGTTTGGTTGGTTGGTTTGATTGATTGTTTGTTTGCGTGATTGTTTGCGTGGTTGCTTGCTTGCTTGTTTGTTGCTGTTGCTGTTGCTGTTGCTGTTGCTGTTGCTGTTGCTGTTGCTGTTGCTGTTGCTGTTGCTGTTGCTGTTGCTGTTGCTGTTGCTGTTGTTGTTGTTGTTGTTGTTGTTGTTGTTGTTGTTGTTGTTGTCGTGGTTGTCGTGGTTGTCGTGGTTGTTGTGGTTGTTGTTGTTGTTGTTGCTGTTGCTGTTGCTGTTGTTGTTCCTGTTGCTATTGCTGATGCTGTTCATCGTCGTTGTTGTTGTTGTTGTTGTTTGGTTGTCGTGGTCGCTGTCGCTGCTGCTGTTGCTGCTGCTGTTGCTGTTGCTGTTGCTGTTGCTGCTGCTGCTGCTGCTGTTGCGGTTGCTGTTGCTGTTGCTGTTGCTGTTGCTGTTGCTGTTGCTGTTGCTGTTCCTGCTCCTGCTCCTGCTCCTGCTGCTGCTGCTGCTGTTGCTGTTGCTGTTGCTGTTGCTGTTGCTGTTGCTGGTGCTGTTTCTGTTGCTGTTGCTGTTTCGATTTCTGTTGTTGTTGTTGTTGTTGTTGTTGTTGTTGTTGTTGTTGTTGTTGTCGTCGTCGTCGTGGTCGTCGTCGTCGTCGTCGTCGTCGTGGTTGTTGTTGTTGTTGTTGTTGTTGTTGTTGTTGTTGTTGTTGTTGTTGTTGGTTGTTTGTTGTTTGTTGTTTGTTGTTTGTTGTTTGTTGTTTGTTGTTTGTTGTTTGTTGTTTGTTGTCTGTT
>CAUJNA010003675.1:202500-300000 GCA_963377175.1 Effrenium voratum | reverse complement strand
TAAGGCTACCCACTTTTTTTCTGTAGTCTATTTTAGTAGGGGAACCGAATCTCCCAACCAAAAAAGTTGGTGAGAGGTCGGGCACCTGGGAGACCGAAGCCGATCCTTGCGGTTCGGCGGTGCCTTGCACGAAGGCGCGCAGCTCGGCATCTTCGGAGCTCTCCTTGGCGTCCCAGCAGTTGAAGGCCACCATCTCCTCGCGGCGGTGAAGGGTTTGGGGCTGGGAGGTGGGGGTGTGGGAGGTGAGGTTTGAGCGGGTGGAACCATAATGTTGACACCAATATGTTCAACCAAGCAGTTCTTTCATAGCGGGGTGTCCATTTCTGGGGTTTAGTGGGGAATCAGATGGGGGTGGGGTTTGAGAGGTGGATGTGGGGGGGTGGCTTGTTGCCGGGCTGGGGTGTGCTCAGGAGCATTCGCATTTGATCACATTGGATCCACACACCCGAAGTGCTGACTACGTGAGACTCGGACTCCTGCTCCATTCATGCGACAATTGAGTCACAATCAAAACCCAGTATTGAAATGGTCCACCCAGAAACATGTAAAGAATTAAGAAGGCGGCCGCAACTATTTCTGGCTGGGACTGCCCCTTACTAACCTTCATCTACCCGGGTTTTGATTGTGGCTCAATTGCCCTAAGACACTTTTGTGAGGCATGTCTCATGCATGTCTCCTTGTGAGCACATATCAGTACCAAGCTCCAATCATGTGCCCGAAAAATAAGCATGTACGACCAGCTTTAAAGAGAAAAATCCGCAACATGATGTTTTTTCACCTTTGTGTGGCAAACGTCACTGATTGCCTTTTGCCAATCCACCGCCTGCAGGGCAGCCGAGTGTTCGATCTAAATTTGCGTTGGCTTTCTCCCAGACCCCGATCCGGGAAAAGTAATAACACCTTTGTCGGGTTTGCAGGACCATCCCCTCTCAACAGGAGAAATGAGTAGCAACCCTGGCCACTTGAAACCCCTACCAGGGCAATTCACCTATCCCTGGAAGTATCATTCCCCACCAAGGGAGCAACCAAGCCGCTAAGCCGCTCAAAGAAAGTTGAACAACCACAGGACACCACTTTGTTCTGGCACCCGGTGAGTGATTTTCAAGGGAACCCGCCAAAACCAAGTTGAACGTATTCTTTCACCCCAAACAACTCCCCCTCAAGACCCGGCAAATCGGCAAACAAATCACCTCACATGTCCAGTGGCCATGGGCGAAACAAGACATGCTTTCTTGGTTGGCTTCCCCCGCAACAGTTGAATCGCCACCGCGCAACTGGGACAACTAAAAGCCAGCACCTCCTGATACTCGAGCAGGGGTTGGTTGTCCAGGGTGCTTCTGAAGCAAGGCTCAACCTTCAATTTGGGTGTGCCTTTTCTGACATGAGGGCAATGTTGACCTCCTATTCATCACCCCAGTCAAAAAACAGACACCCAAATTGAATGTCGAGCCCCTGCTTCAGAAGCACCTGAAATACAAATTTGCAATTCAAGTTTCCTTGGGGGAAAAACAAAAAAAACGCCAGGTGCTCTTCAGGTGCTATTCATTCGCTTTCTGGGGAAAAAAGAGCACATGACCCCAGTCCCCGTGGCTCTGCCGCCAAAAAAACCCGGGGGCCGTGGGACCCCGGGCCGCGCCCGCGAGCCTCGGTGAGCTGCGCGAGGCCGTGGGCGGCCTGGCTCTCGCGGCCCGCCAGCTGGGCGTTGCACAAGGCGCAGGCCAGCAGCAGACCTCGGTTGACGTTGGGTTTGGGGAGCAAAAATGTTCAGATTTCAGCAGTTCAGTGGTTGGACTTCAACCACTAAACCACAATCAACAAAATGTAACCTGTTTCCTAATGACAACCATGAGACCTCGGAGGGGGCGAGAATTGAGTTTCCAGCGAGCTTGGCGTATCAAACCCCACAACACGGTGGCGAAATCTGCTCCCCAAGTTTTGTGGTTCGCTTTTAGTGGTTTAATGCGGAAAACCCAACAGTTGGCAAAAAGTTAAAAAAAGTCCTAACATCCAAGCAAAATGCACCAAAGGATTTGTTGAGGGTTGGGTTGCGTTTGGGGGTTGTTTTTGCTTGGCTGTGCTTGTTTTGTTTGGTTTTGCTTGGTTGGGGTTGGGTTTGCGTTTTTGTTGGTTTGTTTTTGCTAAAAGTTGTGCTTGGTGGTGTGATTTTCACTTTCCCCGAACAAGGAAAGGTTTGGTTTGTGGCGCTTTGACTTTCACCCAGCAGAAGGTGGTTTGGGGTACGGTGGTTTGGACCTGTACCTGAGATTTCGCATGGACCAAACATGAAACATGCCCAAATGGACAGCAAACAATTGAAACAATGGCTCGAAACTTGAACAGGGGGCTTTCATGCGTTGAATATGAACAACATGAACATGAAACGTGGGACGCATTTCAAGTGCGGGTGGATGGGTCCTTCTTGGGATTTTTCGGGGGTACCCTTTGCAAAGCTATTGGGCTGATGTTGAGGGTACCCCGCTACTGGGCTTCGTTGAAAGGGAAACGACCTGGATCGCCAGTTTGCGGGTACTATTCCGACGCATGCTCACATTGTGTATGGTCTGCAAAAAAATGAAAGTCCCAAATTGGGTGGAAACGGGTGGTGCCCCTTTTCAGATACGATACCATCTTCAGAATCCCTGCTATTCTGCGACACTCCCACGTTTTGGCGAGAATGGTAGATTTCGCATGGCCCGCCAATGAAACTTGAACAAATGAACAAGACAAACATAACGCAATGGCTGAACATGCAAACATGAGAAAATGGGCATGGATTGCCAAATCAGCGGAATCACTAAGTCGAATCGCTTCAGTTGAACAGAGCTATGGGGTCAAGTAAGTAATACAGATTGACCCTTGGCTCAGACTGCGGCCCCTTGACCCCAGAGGATGCTAGTCATCCGGCCCAATCGCTTCAACCTTTGGGTCTCCTTTCAAAGACTAGTTTTAGCATGCCCGCAGTTGGGCACATGTCAGAAACCATCCATCTGCAAGTTGTTTCTTTTTTTCAGAACTCAACTATTGTTTCTTTGTTTTTTTTAAGGTACTGTACTAATGCGAATGTGGCTTCCTTGTTGGCTGCCCGTGAAACCAAACGAACGGAGCCCCTTCGAACGAACCGCCCCCCGAACCAGCGGACTCGGGAAAAAGACAAATTCCGCTTCTGGCCTGCACAGGCGCGGGCACCCTTCGAAGGACACTCAAAGAGCGAGGAGAGCAAGCCCAAAGCCTGCGCGAGCCGCGGGGGACTTGGACATCATTGGGACGAGCCCATGGGTTGATTTTCCAGTAGGTAGCCTTTTGGAAAAATAGATGGATTTGTTCCCTTGTAAATGGAATCAACCCCATCTAAACCAGTGGAACCCATCAATTTTTAACCAAGCTAACCTAAAAGGACACCTATGCTCCCCGTCCCTTCACCCATCGTTCTCGGTGTGGCCCATTTCTGAGAAGGATTCCTGAAGAGAATGGGGGTTTGCAGGACAGGAGCCGACCGCTGAAACGGCCCGCTCCTCCTTGAAATGTGCAATTCTGAAATGGCCGGGTGGTCCTCCCGGAAAAAAAAAAAAAAAAAAAAAAACAACAACAACAACAACAACAACAACAACAACAACAACAACAACAACAACAACAACAACAACAACAACAACAACAACAACAACAACAACAACAACAAACAACAACAACAACAACAACAACAACAACAACAACAACAACAAACAACAACAACAACAACAACAACAACAACAACAACAACAACAACGCAACAACACAACAACAACAACAACAACAACAACAACAACAACAACAACAACAACAACAACAACAACAACAACAACAACAACAACAACAACAACAACAACAACAACAACAACAACAACAACAACAACAACAACAACAACAACAACAACAACAACAACAAAAACAACAACAACAACAACAACAACAACAACAACAACAACAACAACAACAACAACAACAACAACAACAACAACAACAACAACAACAACAACAACAACAACAACAACAACAACAACAACAACAACAACAACAACAACAACAACAACAACAACAACAACAACAACAACAACAACAACAACAACAACAACAACAACAACAACAACAACAACAACAACAACAACAACAACAACAACAACAACAACAACAACAAACAACAACAACAACAACAACAACAACAACAACAACAACAACAACAACAACAACAACAACAACAACAACAACAACAACAACAACAACAACAACAACAACAACAACAACAACAACAACAACAACAACAACAACAACAACAACAACAACAACAACAACAACAACAACAACAACAACAACAACAACAACAACAACAACAACAACAACAACAACAACAACAACAACAACAACAACAACAACAACAACAACAACAACAACAACAACAACAACAACAACAACAACAACAACAACAACAACAACAACAACAACAACAACAACAACAACAACAACAACAACAACAACAACAACAACAACAACAACAACAACAACAACTGTAAACCTTACCCCAAAGGGCAAGTCACTCGAAATGGGCACAACAAGGTGATGGAACAAATGGTCAGGAGTGCGCGAAAGAAGGGACGCTGGACAAATGGGCAATACCCCAACTCCACCCGGCAGTTTTGTTTGAGGGAAAAAGAGGCTGCCGTTCATGCAAAGGGCAAATCCATCTATCCGCTTTTATGTCTTGGACCCCAGTTGTGATAAGGACGTCTTCAAAAAAGGGACGTGCGTGCACACCACTTGCCTCAGCCGGCTGGTCATGCACCATTTGGTTCAAACTCAGTCTCTAGCTCAGCAACAAAATGAAGAGGTGAGTCAAAATCAAAACCTGGTACGGTACAAAACTGGTCGACCCAGAACCATGTAAAGAATTAAGACGGCGGCCGCAGCTATTTATGGCTGGGGTTGTCCCTTACTACCCTAACTCCCCGTGTTTTGATTCTGGCTCAGGTGTGTCTGGAGAGAACTGCACCAAGGTTCTTCGCGCAGACGTGCAAGGCGTCCTCCCAACCACGACCGGCGTTGGCTTTGATACATGATTTACATGCACCACAGAATGGGTGGGGAAAAAGCTCAGCAAATGAGCTCGAGCACCTCAGATGTGTCGGATTGCTGTTCCGAACGAGTCAGCTCGCTGATGCAGAGGAACGCAGTTCTTGTGGCCGGGGCCATTCACACTGAGAACCATCCTCACACATCATGCGCATCTGCAGCTCCGCTTCAAGCTTAAGGGCGATTGCACGGTAAATAATGAGAAAGCCTGGCATTCAACCGTCAACCAGCTGCCTGCACGTCTAGCGAGTCTAGCGTAGGCCAGAACATCACCTCAGTCGCTCACGTCAAAACTCAACCAACAAAATAGCCACGTCGGCAAACAAAATCCTCGGTTGTGTCGCAGATTCAGCGTCAATCTACTTGATTACTTTGATTGGTGGTAACAAAGGAGAACCATTAAAACAAGAAACATGCCGTTCAGTTTCCCTTCGAACCCACCAAAATAAGATGGAGAACCATTAACAAAAAAAGAAACAAACCCTCAGATGCCCAGTGGCCAAGGGAAAAAAAGGGCATCCTTCTTTCGTTGGTTGAGTTTAAAGGGGAACCCTGACCCAACAAAAGGAAAAAGGGCGGAATCCACTGGGCAACAGAGCAAACTCATTTGGTCCTTGTCTCCCTCTACAAGACCCCACGGGTTCAATTCCAAATCCACCAACTCTTCGGGCCACCTAGTTGATCAGTGTGCATGATCGCCAAGCAAAAAAAACACCAGGTCAAAGCTTACAGACCGTACGAGGGTTTGAGCCTTTGAGAATATGGGCATCAGCTGTCATCAAAAAGCCCATGTTCAGCTTCGACAAGTGTATTCGAGCGTATTGGGGCATCTTTCATCAAGTCTAAAGCCTTTTTCCCTGATACGAACCTCATTGGCCCTGAGACAAGGCCGCATTTCTTTCCCAGGGTGCCCATGTTAAAAGCATTGGTGTTCGGCCAAAGCGCAGGAGTCCGCTTGAATTCATCCGCCTATTTCCCTTTGAATCCCAAGAAGAGGGATCCCCATCTTTGTGAAATGGACCTAACTTGACTGTCTCTCTTTTTGGGGAACCCCTTTTTGGGTCGGCTTTGGGACTTTGGGCAACGGGAAACCGAGACAAACCCATGGAAATTTGGGTACCTCTCTTTCTCGGGCGGACCTGAAGTAAAAATAGCAAACCCATCCACCTCAAGCTTGAGATCTGAACCGTATATTCTATTGTTTGCTTTTCTTGAGCCACTGGTAAAATGTAAAAAATGTCTCCTAAGTCTACCCCAGTCACGATGTTCGGTCACAAATGTCAGATGGTTCGTCAACAAGCCGCTGGCCGGTGTCCAAATGTCCCGATTTCGCCTCCCGGGAGTGGCCCTCAGCCAGGAAGACCTGCTGCACCTGAAGAGGACAAACGGACCAGCCGAGGGTGGGAGCACCCCATCTGCTGGGCCCAGTCTAGCCTTTAGTGGCTTCAGTGGGCCAAACTACCCCAATAAAACCGTCTGAAAAGAAGCTAAAACATACCTTAGCGGGGAATCTACCAAAGCAACTGAAAAAGCTGACAAAAACCTTAGGTGGTGGCATGGGGAATTACCAATGGACCAGCAAGGGAGGTGCTGTCTATATGTTTCAAGAGGTTGTTTGGAGGTAAGTTTTGGAGTTGAAGGCTCAGGTGGATTTGGAGACAAGCCCAAAGATGGACCCCTAAGGTGGGTTTCAACCCAATCGATATCCTCAAGCCAAGAGGAAAGCCACCGTTAGGGTCCCCTTTGACACACACACACACACACACACAAATGTTAAGACGCGCCGCTTGGATGGTGTACACAGTGAAATCGCCTAAATCCCCCCAGACATTGGACAGTTTCGGACCCGTAGATATCGCAGGAAGAGGAATTCCTAAGGTCCAAAGGTGTCCAACAACGGTTGGCTTTGCTTGAGAAAGGCAATCTTCATGGGGATAGCAGTGGAGGGATGCATGACAATATCAACAAAGCCCTTTCAAAACATAGAAGCCCTGAATGAGGTGCTCCTAGAAAAGAGGCAGCAGCGGGAAAAGAAGAAAGGCTAGAAGAAACTGGAAAGCACCAGAGGGAACCCAACAAGAAACTGTCAATGAAGTAGAGGAATAAGCTTTTGAGGAACATCCATGCAGGATTCCTTCCGTAAACTTGAGGGAATATTTGCACGGGTCTCGGGATTCACCAACCCCTGGGATTCAAACTCCAAACCTTGCGGCCTCTCACCATATTCATATAAGTTGCTGCAACTAAAAAATATCTGGGCTATATCTGGGCTCTAGGCAGACGTGAGCCCGCTGTTGATTGAACCCCACTCCAACGCTTGAACTTGTGCTTTTGCTCTAAGGCACCATCGAACAAAGGCCATCCAAAGGAGAGTCAGAGTAAACCTTGCGACACTCTGCCCCAAGAGACCACACCCGTTCCGCCTGCACATCCCAGGCCAACCACAAGAGCTTGGAGACGAAGTCGGCAAAGCCTCGCGGCACAAAACATTGACTTGCGTGGGTTGCCAGAGTTGGCACACAGTTGCTCCACGCGGGGACTACATAGCATCCTTAAAAGCGCTTCACGTGATTGGAAAAGCTACCTTCTCTGTACATATATCTATATATGTATATGTGTACAATATTTGTTCAATCTCCGGAAACGTGCATGCAAATAGGACACCCCATCCATGCAGGAACCCGGCAATTGCATCACCCAGCTCGCAAAGCGAGTCTATTTATACACTGCAAAACGTCTGTTCCTTCCGGTCGTCACAACATGCGGCAAAGCCGAAGATGACGGCAGCAGAAATGGCAACACTCCCGGCTGTCTTGTCAAATTGAGAGATCTGACGGTTGATGAATCGTCGACAGGAAACCAACCATTTACAGCAGGAAACACCCTCTAGCAGCAAATGGCTGGCGGCTGATGGCTCTGCCAGCAAATGCTAGAAGAACCCTCATTGAAAAGCTGTGCAAGACCCCTAGGCCCACACACAAAAGAAAACCTTTGATTACCCCGGATCACATTGAACGTAGTTGGTGACTAAGGTTTCTCCTATGTTCACTTTCAGGTTTCATGTCTGCTTCCCAATTGCTTGACAGTTGCAATTGGTCCAGGTTGCCCTGGTCGCCAGGTATCAACATTGACTTCTTGGATGTTGGAAACATCGAGTTGTCGAGGCGTAATCTTTCAATGGCTGCAAAACATGCAGAGCTTTGGGCACACTCACGATGGTTGACGCTACTAGATATAATCCAGCCTGGATGTCGCTACAGACTTGACTCTCTATTCCCATCCACGGAAAAATGAAACAAACAACAACCGACTGGTGAATATATGCCTTTAGAACTGCCACTAGGATGGTCTTCCTCGTTTCGAAGTGGCTGATATTCGGAGCATCAGCTTCTCCCGCTGGCGGAAAGTGCAAGGGCCCCTTCACACCCCCTGGCAAATGTTGAAAAAGCCGTCCGTTCCCTCCCAGGCAATTCGATTTCTTCCAAGTAGCACCAAAATGCGACATGGTTCAACTCTTGCACAGCAAGCTCCCAAATATGGTGTCACCAGTGCAGTTGGAGGCTTCAGACTCGCTCCTTTGGACACTATTTCTACCCCTTGCCGCCAGCTAACTTCCATTCTAAATCGACGGTCGGAAAACAACATGTCACTTCATGCAGGTGGTTCCTGGCGCTATTTTACCAAAGTCACACCCCAAGTGGTAGGTTGAAGGGACGCAACACCATTTTCTGACCTTAACCCCCAGAAACAGTCAACCAAATGACCCCCCAACATTGAGGGTCAGAATCCCGTACCCCCAGTGAACATCCCAATCCCCACTAAAAAAGACTAAAATGGGTGGTGCACCTACCCCAAAATGGTACCAAAACGGTTTTGACCCACGGCCATGTGTCATTAATAGCCCGGAAGCCCCGCCTGGATGCTGAAGCAGGTCCAAGCCCTCGCGCAAGACCCCGACGCCTCACGCTCCGAGAACTTTTCGGCGGTCCTTCCTCTGCGAGCCCAAAAAGGCTCGCGGAGATGGCCGTGGGAGTGCCCCCCCCTGTTCATCGGGCTTCGTAAAAACAAAAGCACCCTCTTGTCAAGCCTATTCTCAGTTGTTCAGTGACCCTGGAAAAAAGGCAACCCTTTTTGGGGAAGACCATTTTTAGTGGGGCAGCCACCAATAAAAAGGAAAACCGAACTGGTGCCACTGAACAACAGAGCTATTGCACAAGCTACTGGCTGGAAGGTCTGAGAAAGTGCGGAAGATCCACCGTTTTCCGGGAGCATGGCGACAGCGAAGCTCCTGCCTTTTGCTTCGCCAAATGCCAAGCACAGATCTGCCAGTCTAAACCACCCCCACAAACTCCGGCCGGCTTTTCCACAGCCCGCAATACCACTCTCGACTCCGAGGCATGGCAAAAATGACAGATTGAACCTGTAGAAGGTGAAGAGGGCAACTTCGGGTGCCTCAAACACTTGCACTGGGGTTCCTAGTAGGCAAGTCGTCACAAGTGATGATTTGGTTTGTCCACAGAATGCTTTGAATGGTCACTCCCATCTTCCCTGCAAGTACCCAGAACAAGCATGACGTGCACATGTCATCTACATCTATATGTTATGTATATACATGTCTAAATCATGTATACATACGCATGTGTGTATACATACACAACTATGCCCTGGGGTTCAACCCCCTTGAAAACAAAGGGGGTTAGGACTCGACCTTTGTTTTGCTTTGCTCGACCTTTGTTTGTATAGGGGCTTGGTGTAAAGCCTGGTTTAGGCAACGTAGCCATATGGACATGGCCCCTTTGGACTAACACACAAGATAAAACACTGATCGTTGAAGTTGAATGATGGAGTCTTTTGTTGTTTTTCTCGTGCATTTGCTGGGGGCCAAGCATCCCAGCGACGTAATCATGATGCTTAGAATCTGTATGATTGACATTGCCTGCTTCTCAGGCCCGGTAGGATGACTCGTGCCAGCTTTAAAAAACAAAACAACTACGGGATGTAACGTTTGTACACTTCCTGGTTTTCTATATGGGTGTCGTAGGGGCCTCATGGCTGGAGGCACGCAGGACTTTCTGAGCTAAAGCGTTTCCTTCGCCAGGAGCCATTTCGTGCCGATCGCTGCGATGATTAGATTGCTGATCGTGCTTGCTAGCTGCGTTGACTGTGCGTGTAATTCATGATAATTGGACCTATTGAGCTCCTGATTGCTTTTCATGCCCCATGTAGCCAGAAGGCATCAGAAGGCCATGCGCGTTTTGACTATTCTTTATGAAGATGATCATATGAGCCGCGTACTCGAGTTCTATGCCATGCGTGAACGTGTGCCCAGCCAGCTTGCGGCGCTGCATTGCATAAGAAGCTCGTGCGCGATGAATGAATCACGCACACCCCAAAACCTATGTTTTTTCCGTGAAACCTGAGCTCGTGAGTCAACCCGCCCTCAGTGGCTCGTCTGCCCAAAAGGTACATGCCATAGAATCGTTTGTCTTGCTTGACAAGAGCCTCTAATATATGCCCTTGGCAGCTTTCCCATGATGTGTTTTTCACCAGCTCGACCGGATCCGGACCCACAGCGGCTTGTCTCCAGTGTTTTGACTGAGCTCACCTCGTATTTGCAGCAGTGCGTCTTACTGAATCTGAATTGAGATCTTGGTAGTCAACAGTGCCTTGCAGGGGAAGACCCAAGAATGACTCATTGCTTTTTGGATGAAGATGCAATGTCCTGGACACAACGCCACTTCGTTCAATTGGCACACCGGTTTTTTTGAAACGCGCACGCAGTGTTGCCCTGATATATTTGTTGATTCGTCATTTGTTGGGCGCACGCAAGGTGTCTACAAACATGCTCATCCGACTCACCGGATAAAGTATATTCTTCGAACTCGCAAACTCAGGCTGCTTTGTAGGTGTTTGATTGCACCGCGTCGCTGGTGCTTTTGCGATGGTAGCAGTTGATAGCTTCGCAGGCTATTATCCACCAAGCTAAATATCCAGAAAAGACCTAGATTCAATGAATGGGGAACGGGTTGCAATTGCATGCTGAATGCGGTTGGCGTGAACTTGCCGAGTGTAAAAAACATAATTTGAGCTAATTCCCGATTGATGCATCCATTTGTTGGTGCCAACCTGGGTGACCCTAAAAGTCCCCCTACACATAAATATCTATATATATACATAATATGGATATATATATATATACATAAAATAATGATATATATATATATATACACGTGTTCATCTTCTCTCTGTTAGCTTTCTGCCTCCCCCAGCTCCCCACGGCCCGGCCTCCGTGCTCCAGGAAGCCCGCCATGACCTGAGGGAACCGGTCCCCCTCCACCTTGATCAGCGCGTTCAGCACGCCTCAGGCGGGCGCGGGCCGCGGGCGCCCTTCAGCTGGGTATGTCTTGGAAACGGAATCCACTCGGTTGCTTTCTGCTCTGCTATTTGTTTTAACCTTTAGCGGTTTGATGAGAAACCCATTCGTTGGCAAAAGTTAAAGTCCTCACATCCAAGCAAACTGCACCTCTGGGAAGGTGGGGACGCCGAAATTGAAGCGAAGCTTATAAAGAAAAAAGTCCCCTTTCGACACTTTTCGACAAGCTGCGCTCTGCTCGGCGTTTATCTGAGCATACCCCCACAAGAAAAACATAACATCGAGCCGCGAGTGAGAGACAAATGCAAGTGTCCTTGTTTAAATTTGGCTCACGTCGCCATTAGCGGCCCCAGGGAATTTGCATTTTGTTGTCTCTCATTTTTTGGGAGGGGGGGTGGGTGGCGGGGGGTGGGGGGGGGGAGATAATACTGTTCGCATCTGCACGCACTCTTGTGCGTCCGACTGCCGTTCGCCTCATTCTGTGTCTGCCTTCTCTTGCTGCGCTTTCCTTCGTGATCTTGCTTCGTCTTGCTGGCTTTTCGTCCGCGCCTGCTGCGCTTCGGGATCTGTCCTGTTTTTCGCGGTGCCCTTGCTGTGCCTGGAGGACCTTCATCTAGCGCAGCGCCTGCCAGGCGCGGACCCTGCCTTGGACTTCGTTCGGCAAACGTCCTTGCTGAAAGATAGGTACCCAACGGTACCCATTGCGGCTTGCTGTCTTAGAGCCTCATCGCTCATCTGCTTCCTTTGGACCTGCGTTCTGCAATCTTCTCTGAATCGCCGGCCCACTGCGTCCGCTGCACTTCTGCGTCCGCGCACCAGGCGCCATACGTCTACTCGTATGTCTAAGGTGCAACACAAGCCAACAGAGCCTGTTGCATGTTGCAAGAGTTAGGCAAGCTGGCGCGAGGACATGCCTGAAGCCGTTTTTTTTCGCCCTAGCCTTTGCCCCTGAATTGTGTTTGCCCAGTAGAAATGAGCCACAAAGTTGTCAATGTCATGGTAAACGTGGGACATTTCAGCATGCCTCAAAATGCAACATTTCACAAAGTGCTGAAAGGGTTGAATTGCATCAAATCACACGGCAAATGCAAATTCAGCGGGGCCGCTAACAGCGGCGCGACCTTGTTTTGGGCTTGCCTCAGCTAAACAGTCGAGGCTGTCACAAAACAAACCAAAATTCTGTGGTGGCCCCCCTTTAGGATATCAAATTCGGATCTTCATTTTGACGGTGTTCTGCACTTTTGCTTTCTGTGTATTTTCAAGCCCCGAAATTGTAACCTCGTACATCTGCTGAAAAGACAGTTGCAATTTACAAGCTGGAGCTTCCAACGTGTACTTCGTGTGCTACACATGTACTAATCCAAAAACGTTCGGATGTGAGGAAAGGCGTAAAAAGCGCGAAGGGCAATTTGTGCGGAACAAGTATCACTTCTGCTATCGATTTCTATCATTTTCGTTCTGCTAACAAGTCTGGCCTGCCTGCTGCCCAACAAGCTGTGTTGTTCCAGCTGGCAAGGCTGCTTTCCACAATCGATCAATACACGGGACAGTTTCGGACACGCGGGTCCTCCGCATACTTAGCTTCAATGTGTTTTATAGAACCTCACTTGACAGCCCATGGGTTGTCCATGAACTGGTATTCCACAAAAACCTTGCGGAAAAGGCTCCGACCAAAAGTAGAGGTTGGATCAGCAGTCAGACGGATTTAAGGCGAACCGCCCAAGTGCGGGAGTCTTTCAATTGGTGCGATCCAGACACCGAAAAGACGCTTGTCCCTTTTTCAGGACATCTGCCTGCCGTAATTCCCACCTCTTGCAGCCCTGTGAAGCAGTCTGGACTCACTTTGCAAAGCCAGGACCGAACGGCTTGTGTGACAGCCTTGCAAATTACTGCATACATCAAATCTTCGTGTTCAAATCGACCTTCCAAGCGAATTTGGTTCTCCGAATGGCCAGGCTGCACGGCGCTGACTTGTATATTACATCCGGAAAGCAATGGCGACTGAACTGCAAGAATGTCAAATGGAAGACTTACCCAAGATCGTGTCTTGCAGAAGGCGAACTAAAATTCCTTTCCCTTCAGCTTTTTGGGCTTTAGGATTCGGTGTTGCAAGTTGCAAAGCAACAAATCCAAGTGGGTATGGGTCAAAATTAAACCCCTCAGGGGACTGCAGGTTTTGGTCTTTGGCTCCATTTGCCATGGTTCCAGTTTGGGGAAAGCCTATTTTTGACCCACAGCCAAATCGAAGTATCCAGTGAAGACATTCCTCTCGGTTTCAGGTGGAACTCCCAGCCGTCTCGCCGGCCTCTGGCGCGCTGGTCTGGCCCAGCATTTTCTTCCTGCAGCTCTCGATTCGCCCCAAGAGCTGAGAGTCATCATTCGCAACACCCACATGGCACAAACGAAACCAAGCCATGGCAACCAACACTAAGACCTCTTTTTGGATACCCTGTTTTGTGTATACCTCTTTTTGGATACCTCTTTTTGGATACTCTTTTTGGCAGCCAACATGGATACCCTGAATAGCAATTCAGTCGCAACTGGCAAAGTCAATCCACAGAGTCAAGCCCTTGAAGCACCAAGCGTAAACGCGAATCTTGTGTAACGCTGACCCCATATTAACCAACCTCAGTTTTTATTAAAAGGGGTGTGAAGGGGGGGGGCACCCCTATCAAACTGGGGTTGACGAATTTGGGAAGAAAACATCACTCGAAATGAGAAATACATGCTTGGCAGTGCTACATTTGCTATGCTATGAGCTCGCCGTCTCCGCCATGCATCTTGCATTCCCGCTAGGCCGCTAGGCCGAACAGGCCCGGCCAAGCCAAGGTGTCGTTTGGTTTCGTGCGACATCTTTGCTTCCACCTGGCCTTGTGATATGCCCCGTGCCATCGCGACAAGTCAACTGAGACCAGGGGATGTGGAGCGACAGTTGCCTGGCCCAAAGCATTTCACCTCGCTCAACGAAGGTATTGCAGCCTTTGTCGCGCTTGTCCCATTCGACACATTCATACCCGGTGTCACCCCTGCATGCAGCCAACAGCCAGGGATTCCTCATGCAAAGAACCACTTGAAGCTTTTGCTCGCGGTTTTGCGGCAACGATGAGTTCACAACAGAAGAAGCAATCAACGTCTCCCTGATACCATCCCCATACCTCCATTTGCTTTAGGTCTCATGGACAAAATGACCATACGTCCAGTAGTGATAGACTCTTTTTGAAATCCACAGAAAAAGAGAAGAAACAAAAAACATGGTCTTGAGCAAATGGTTCAGCAGAAGTCATCAATTCTTCAACCCTGCAAGTGGCGGGACCGCAACCGTTCACCGCCCCACATGTTTTTGTGGCTCTGAAGCTTCAGGGGTGAGGTGGAGCGCCCCATGAAGAACTAGGCTTCAGATCCCCGTCAAAAGCCGCCAAAGGCAACCCTCCAGAATTCTAGGGGTAGGTTCCATGTCCATTCTTTCCAGGCATCCTTTCTATCCAACCCAAACCCCTGGGAAACAGATCCGGTTTTTGAAAAGAAGGATGGTTGAAAAGAAGTTGGAATCAACCCCGTCCTTTTTGCCTTTCCGGAAGATGTAGCTCAGGAGCGTCGCCGGGCCCTTTTCTTGCAGAAAACACCTCGGAGGTCGCGCGACCTAACACAGGCCCAAAGAAACCAAACAAGGAAGCAAGCAAATGAAGGATCAATCACTCACTTCCTGAGTTGACCTGCCAAAGGAGGTCCATTTTTTTTGCTTGCCACTAAAAATGGTCGCCCAAAACGTTGAAGTCCATAAGTTCGCGCGAGATCAAGTGCAGCAAATCAGAAACTGTCGGCTGACGTCACATCTGCGCTACATGTTCCACCCTTTTCACCTGCCCCGTCTCTGCAAGTCAAGCGGCTGGCGGCCCTGCTCGCTCTGCACGGCAAAGCGCAGCATCTCCTTAGCTGTTGACTGACTACTAACTACCAACTACTTGCCACCAACTACCAGCTACCAAATACCAACTACTGCTGCTGCTGCTGCTACTACTACTACTAGTAACTACAAACTACAAACTACAAACTACAAACTACTATATAACTACAAACTAATCCCCCGCCCGCGTTTTCTTCTGGGGGTGCCCCTGGAAGCAATCTCCAAAACAGGACCCTTTTTGACGAAACGAGGAGGGCTGTTGATCAGGGGTCAAAGTACTACACACAGGAAGTATACATGGTTGGAAGCGTCAATCTCCATGCCGGCAAGTACACGTGCATGCCTTGAACAAAAACCAGCATGGTACTGTCAAGACTCGCACATTCTTCGAAGGAGTTTTCGCTCAGAAAATGGTCAACACAATCATAGTCTGCGTGGTTTCTCAGTTGCAAGAGTGAAACGGATCCATCAGAGTTTGGTAGGCGGGTGAAACATGTTACGCACAAATCTAGGGGTTGACTCCCCATTATTTTCAATCATCGTTCTTTTCCAAAACCATCTATTTTCCTGGGTTTCCGGAGGTTTTCTAGAAAGAAAGGATCCCTGGAAAGAATGGGGAAGGTACAACCTTCAAATTCGGTAGTTGTATCCAAGCAGAGCCTCGGCAAAGTTGTATTCGCGCTGCACAAAAAAAAACCGCATGATCATCGCATCTCTGTTGATCGCATTCGCATGTTCCTTGTCGTTACATCAGCATGCCTCGGCTTCTTAGTGACATATGATGTCATAGCGAAATCTCCTCAATCTGGGTGGCACGTTTTGGGGTGAAGTCGTGTGAGGTCTTTATAATTCACCCAGCTCAATGGGTGTGAGCACTTTCCTGTTCCTGAAGCAATAGGCTCGCTTTCCACTCCGACTTCCTGCGAGATGCCAGTACATTGTTGCATACCCTCAAACCTTGTGGCCGCAATCCTATTCCACACATGCTGACTTGCCTCTGCAGTAAACTGAGGAACTCATGTGAAAAGCCTTGAGCACGGGTGAGCTTGGCTCAGTTTATTGCCAGGTGATCCAAGCAAAGTCAGTGCAGAATGCTTAAGAGGCAACATTTAGAGGAACGCGTTGTCACGCGCATCGACCCTTTGGCATGTTGCCACGCCAGCAAGTGCATCCCAGCAGCAAGCACCGCCGCTTCCGCATCCGCCAGAACGGCGGGGTCCCGCTTCGTCTGTGGGGCGAAGCGGCGAAGTGCACACTGCTGGGCCTACCTTCTGATACTTGCCTAAACTTGGGGTGTGGGGAAACTAGAAATCAAACATCATACCTGCCTTTCTTTCTTTTCTTGCCTTCTTCAGGGACCCAACATCTACAAGAGGTTGCGACCAGCTCCGACCGATTTCCGCCGGGTGAGCGAGCCAGGCCTCCTCTCGGGAGTCCTGGAGAGCGCCTGCGTTGAAAATGCTGTGTGAGGAGGGCCGAACCATATAATCTGCCAATAATTGAATTTAGGGATCCAAAAGTTGAATTCCAAAAGTGTTGGAAATAAGAACTCCAATTCAACTTTTGGAATAATCCAATCTTTTGGGTTTCACAAGAATTCCAAAAGTTGAATTAAGGGATCCCCGAGTGAAGGACCCTTAGTTATAATTCCAGGTGAGTTCGCTGTAAAATACGCAGAAAATATTACAAAGGCCTAAACAATGAGATAACCAAATACTTGGCATGAGTATCGGAGAAAAGTACTAGCATGCCATGGCAGTCACGGGGTGCTTAGATTCAAGTGAACGTGTTGGCGTTGAGACGTCAAGGGTAATTTGTCGTGCTCGGAGAAGCCAACGGACAAAGAAGATCACTCAGAATCACTCAGACAAAACATGCTCATACAAAACTGAAAACAAAACCACGAAACCGCGCCTCACCACTTGGGCCTAGATGTAAGCGTGTGCGCATGCGCAACTGTACCGCGCGGATGCAAGGGTGGTTCATTGAGGAAAATCCTTAGCACCTCGCCTAAGTGGTGGCTACTAAAAAACATCAGTTCACCAAAGATTGCTGTCCTTCAGGCTCAGGCTCTTCACGAGAGTCTTCGGACTCATCACTTGAAGGTCCTGATCCTACATTGGGGCCATCACCAAACAAAGGAAAATCGGTCATGTCTGGGTCTTCTCTGAACAAATCACGACCCTGCACTGAGATCAGAGCTAAACGAATATCCACAATCGTCTCTTCCAGACTCGTGATCCGGTTGCGCTTTGTATCCATAGTGCAGGCTTTTCAAAGCCTGCAAAAGCAGATTCCAGCACGCGCGAAACTGGAGATGCAGAACGCCGAAAGGGCAGCATGTAATGTTTAGAAAGAACCCCCATTGCATCAAGACCAACTGCTTTCCCATGGTTGCGGATTTCACACAAAACTTACAAAAGCTCGTGTACGCGTAGCCGGCTGAAGTTTAAGCATGATACGCCGCAAGCCCTCATAACCATCTGCGCTGCTGAACTTCTCAAATGTTAAAAAGGTCTACGCTGCATCAAACTGACAAGCACAACATACAGTCTGGGTTTGGCTTCGGCACCAAACGTCTTCGAACCAATGACAGTGTTCAAGTTCCGTTCTGAATCATAGCCGGCGCCCAAGGCCACCAAATAATGGCAAGTAGCCCACCACCACTCTCGCCATTTGGCATACTCTTCCTCCTTGTTGCTAGGGTAGCTCTGCTTGGCGAGAAGCTTATTTTTTTCCTAGGTTCGGCGCGACCCACCAACCAACCAACCAACCGACCGACCGACCGACCGACCGACCGACCGACCGACCGACCGACCGACCGACCGACCGACCGACCGACCGACCGACCGACCGACCGACCGACCGACCAACGACCCTTCCACGACCCAGCCCGCCAAACCTAGGAGAAAAACAACTAGGGGCCCCCATTTGCGGGTCGCCCACCACCAGTCTCGCCGTTTGGCGTACTCTTCCTCCTTGTTGCCAGGGTAGCTCCGCTACCACCAACACAAAACCATGAAACCGCGCGCTCTTCTTTCACTCTCACTATTTGGGCCTAGATGCAAACGGTGTGTATGCACATGCACCACTGTACTGCACACATGCAAGGGTGTTTCACTCAGAAAAATCCTTAGCAACAACAAATGGCCCACGAACCTCCAAACTCATCAAATGCGTCGTTGAGCTTTACAGCAGCCTGTCTACAACCCAGGCGCTGACTCTGAGACCGAAATTGATATGACCTGTGACCTTTTGTAGGGAGGACTGCTGGAGAGCTGTTCACGGGGGGCTGACAGCGCTGACGACACGTTCAACTGCTCTTGACACTGCACGCACTAAGTTGACAGCACAAGAGCGTAACGTATCCCGGATTGCTGAGCAGAAATAACCTCCAGGAATGGGGTTGCGGCAGAATTCTCCTTCTGTGAAAGCACATGGTGCCATCCCTATGGCTATCTTGCCACGCAAGGCGGTACTTTGGTATCACACAGGGTGACCACCCCTTTTTACAGATCGCTGAATTGGCGCTGGCTCGAAACCCTGTACCCTGGTGAACATCAAAATAGGTGGCAAATGGATGTTCCACCCCAAAATGGGATCGCCATAGGTTATGCAACCCATTACCAATTGGGTGTGGCGCAAAATTCAACAGGAGGGGCAAACCTCAGGTGTTGGTCCATGTTTCCACTTACCAGGGTTCTATTGTTTGTTTACCGGTTCTTTGAGCCACGGCCAATTGGCGGGAGATTGAGCACGACTGCCCGCGCCTTCCAGCAGCATTTGAAGGCTGGTCCGCACCATCACAGGGTGAGCCAATCGGTAGGCATGTTCCTTCGACCGCAAAAAACGCTCAGCCCGCAGAATCAATCCACGGATTTGGCGCTCGGACCTCGAGCAAATGGTTTGGAAGGAAACCCAACGGGTGTGACAGGGTCCCAGATTTGAGACATACCCATTTAGGTTGGATGCTTCTGCCAACCATTCATCTCTGGAACCAGTGAGACAAGAATCAAGGGCCAGTCAAATCACAACCCCAAACTGGTCAAGGCTAGTGTCTCTGCCAACCATTCGTTCACTTGGTACTGGCTGTCCGGGTGAGAAATCTGTGAATTCAGGCAAATGGAGCACCCCCTAAAAATCAACTTCGGGAGATATTTACAGCCACTTCACTCCCTACACCAAGGGAATGATCCCTTCTCAAATCGGATAGGGTCGGGTGCTCGATCTTCTCGCCACCAAATGGATACAATGGGTCTGCGAATTGCGCCTGCCCGGCTCTGGCAGCGAAAGAAACATGGTTTCAATCATCTATGTGTTTGTGCAAAACATGCGTATACATATCTGCATGAACATGTGTATACACGCGCAACTTTGTGAGCAAACACACATAACACTAGCCTTAGTTATGTATCAACATCATCCACCCGGCTTTGCTTACTGGTGCTTTGCAAAAACAAATTCACAAAGGTAACTCGTTGCCCTTTTTTCCAGCCTTGGGCAGCCAGTCACAGGGCCATGTGTGGCAAAGGGAAGCTTTGTCTCATTCCTCCCCCCGCGCTCCTTCTCCCATTTGGGATCCGTCAACTTGCCGCATTGCCGTGCGCAGGAGATGCGGTCGTGCTGGAAAAGATATCCTCCGTGAACGCTTCGGGTGCTCGCTTTGGAAAGCAATGATTTGTTGACCCCCGGTTCATAAATAGGGTGTTCGCCTCCAAAAGTGATGATTCCCCACTACCAGGGACACCCTATTAATAAGCCGGAGTTGATTTGCAAAGTACTGGCTGCTTAGGATGTGGGGACAAGTTGAGTGGCTAGCCTCCTTGGTTGCAGCCACCTAAGCGGGTGAACTTCCCGTTGGAAAAACTTATGAGTGGGTAGGACTGAGGCTTAAAATACCTTACTGACTGGGCCCAAAACTTTCCCACGGGTCCTTGAACATAGTTTAATCTACCCTTCCAATGCCACCCCAGCAGAAAAAAACGCTTTTGGCACAAGAGCTGACAGTTTAAGCGGGAAAAGACTATGGCATCTCATGGGTGACGTTGGGTTAGGGGAGCAACAAATCTCAAGTTCTAGCATTTCAGTGGAGTTGGATTTGTTTCAACCACTCAACCACAATAAGCAAACATGTTTGCAAAATGTTTCCCAACAACAACCATGAAAGCTGGGGACAGGCCCACCGAGCTGGAGCGATGTGTTCAGATGTACTTCCGCTCCCCAGATAACATCAACAGCTTCTGGGTGTGCGTCAAAGTGGGGAACCCCCGCAAAATGTACGTTTCCTTTTTTTGAAACAACTCAGAAAAAAGATACAGCACAAAAACTGGATTCTCCTTGCAGCAACCCCAAAAAAGATACCTCCAACAAAACAAACGCAACCCCTTATCTGACTGAAGCACCTTCCAGCCCGTTCGGGTTCGCTGCGCTTTTACTCCTGGAACAAAGCAGGAAGGAGTAGTCCTCCTTTGGAGGCTGATCCATTGTCTGGTTTTGGAGCCCCGAACGACCCATGTTTTGGACCCATACTTCCATTTTCCAATACAAAGAGCGAGGCGAAGCAGAGTTACTTGAGGTCGCTTGACACAAGTTTGAGGTGGGACCTGAACTCTGGCCCCATTATTTTATCATGATCATAGTCAGCCCCTAAGTGGTAGGTTAAAGGGAAACAACCCCTTTTTCTGACTTTGATAACCCCCAGAAACAATCAACATCATGGCCCTCGTAAACTTGCAGCTCGAGGGTCGCTTTGAACCAGCTTGGGTTGAAAGAAAGCCTTGGCGTGCGTGTTTCCAAAACAACTTGGGCCGAGAAAAAATATGCCAAAGCTTCTGATCCCTGCAAGCTGTTGCAGTTGAACCCACGGAATGGGTCCCCGCCCTCCCCCCGGAAAACCACCACCGAACCCCCGCGCAGGCTTCCCCAGAAACAATCAAAATAACATTCCCTAGTAGACTTGCAGCCTTCAAAACCCACTAACCTCGAGGGTCGCCTCATGTCGCCTCAAAGAACCTGGTTGGGTTGAGGTCAAAAACTGCAAAGGGCGCCTTGGGCGCCTTGGTTGGGTTGGCCTGCCAACGGCTTCCACCGAACCCCGCGCGTTCTTCGCCGAGAAGCTGAAGGCCACCACCGCAGGGGTCGGCAGCTCCAGGAACTTGAAGACCGTTTGGCTCTTCCTCGATCCGAGTTGGCTCTGGGCGTCCATTTGGTGAAGGCCCCAGGAAAAAAACGAGAAACTATGTCCACGAGTGATGAATTCCTGGTAAAACCAACAAGGGACTTTAACAAAAAATAAAAAAGAACATATATTCTTAAGCAAATGGAGGGTTGGCTTCGTAGCTTTGGATTGGAGCTGGAAACTTCAGGATTTGCTGCGATGGGCTGTTGTATAACAAAAAGCCTGAAGCCTTTCTTTGGAATGGAGCTGGCAACTTAAGGATTTGCTGCGAAGGGTGTAGGGAAGCCTTTCTTTGGAGGGAAACTTGAATTCGTGGCTTGCTGTGAAGGCAAAAGACACGATTCGCTGGTTTAAAGCAAACCTCACAGAGTTCGTGGGGCATGTTCTACGTGCTTAAGGAGGACCGCTTTCCATGCAGTCTCCAATTCCGGAGTTCCCCGTGTTGAAACTCGGAAAACACCCCAGTGCCATGGAGTGCCTCGCAGCGATTCTCCCACGTTGGCAGGCTCCGTCAGAAAATCACAACTCCCATCAAGCGGCATGCGGTTTCGAAATCTATTGCTGTACAGGTTGAACAGTGTCGAACAGAATGCAAGCTGCACCAGGTTAAGAAAATGAATGGTCTTCCGTGCACACGCTACGGCACGTGTGCTTGCACCAGGGCTGCTTGAGTTTAGCAAGGCGTTCGAGGTGCCAAAACACGTGCAAGGTCGGCTCTAAGATTCGGATCCGAGTTTGTGTCAGGTTCGCGTCGCAGATCCAGCAGCACAAAGCAAGGTGCAAAATACAAGCATCAATCATGGGTATGAGGATCTGCCTGCATAATTCAAGGACGGGCAAGCAGCAAAAGAGAGACTTGCCGAGGTCACAAATACCAGACCTACAAAAGGGAAACCGCTGCCAATGTCCACCCCTGAGAAACCCCCACATCGTATGAAGGGTTGTCCCTGTTTAGTGGGGATTCCTTTAAAGCAGGGGGACTTCTCTGATCCATTACATTGTTTTCTTTGGGGAGGGGTTATATCAGCGGTCAAAAGCGATTCGAGCAACACCCAGGCAGCGATATGGCTGTGGGTCAAAAATGGGTACCCAAAATGGAACCCTGGTAAATGGAACCAAAGACTAAAACATGCGGTCCCCTGGTGGTGTTATTTTGACTCATACCCATATCATTTTCAGGGCAGGCATCTCCATGACCGCCGCCTCGCTCTTCAGCAAATGTTTCAAGATCCGCTCGAAGGCCGGGCGGCGTTCGGCCACCACCTAGGCTAGAAACCGGGGAAAGAAAAACGCGCCCCCATAGGTGGCCTTGTGGAAAAATCGATGGGTTTTCCTGGTAAATGGTTCAGAAACCCCACCTAAACCAGTGGAACCCATCATTTGTTTAATCAAACTAACCTTAAAAAAACACCTGTGAACGCCCCTTGTTGGTATTGGATGGTTTTCGGGGTAGGTTCCCACCACTTTGGGACGGTTGCCCCCCACTTTTCTTCTTGGGTATGCAGAATTTCCTATCTTTTTAAGCATTGGATTGCAAGCGGAAACCCCAAGCAAAGACTCAATTGGGAAACTGGGGCAATGCCATTGGCCAAGTTACCTTGCAATTTCCATCAGAACTTAGGACGCTCACGGGAATGGTTGGATTGGGACATGGGCGAGGACTGCCATGGGGATCGCCGCTCGCAGAAACAAGCACAAACAAGTGGCTGCGGACCAAAAATCGGTACCCAAAATGGAACCCTGGTAAATAGAAACATGGACTAGAACATGCGGTCCGATTCGTGGTGGTTCTATTTTGACCCATACCCAAGTACCCTTGAACAAGCCAAGCCCATGCGGGCTGGCTCGAATCCAGATTTGGGCAGGCCCTGACATGGGACCTTTCTGGGTGGCCCAAATGGGTCAAAACTTCCTGCCAGGGACCTTTCTGGGTGCAACATCCCTGGGGGTTTGGGTCAAAACATATGGGGCCACCTTTCTGGGTGCCTGTGCTTGCGCTTGGTTTGCAGGGGCAACCTGAAAACCTTTCAAGGAAAGAAGGCCGGGAATTCCTGGAATTCCCTGTCGCAGGCAACACCCAAGCTTGGCGTGAACTTTTGAAGGGCCCGTGACTCGCGACCCAGCGCCAAATCAACAAGGGGCCTTTTTACGTAACCTCGGTATGGGCTTGCAAACAACTTTGCTTTGTACAGCCCCCTACAAAATAATAATAATAATAATAATCACATATTATTATCACAAATAATAATAATAACATGATCCAACAACGGAAAAGCAAGGGTCAGGCACCCGCGTCGATTTTGTTTCTTCCCGGAACTGTTCTCGGCGTCCGCGCCGAGGCATCCGTGGAGGCCATGAACTTCTTCTCCGGCAACGGGGGCCTTTCAGACGGAAAGAAGTGACAGCCCGTTCCGAGTTAGAACGTCACTAGGTCCTCCAGTAGAGAGGTTAGAATAAAGGTGCCCGTTTTTCTGTAGTCTATTTTAGTAGGGGAACCCTCCCCAAAAAAAGTTGGTCAAAGGGCACTACTGGGGAACATATTTTCCTAAGGGAAACCAATAGGGGATGGGTTCCACTGGTTTAGATAGGTTTACGCCATCCATTTACCAGGGGAACCCATCTATTTCTTCCAAAAGGTCACCTACTGTGGATGGACCAAATCCATTTCGCACCGCTTTGAAACCATGGGAAACCAGTGCTTGTTGGCATTTACAGGGGAATCATCATTCAAGGGCTTCTTAGGTGGTGCAGGATTTTGTCCATCCACAGTATGGGGATGTTTCGGTTCTTGCTTTGGGTTGGTTTAGAGGGAACCAACCGGAAAACCACCACTTTTCAGGTCGCCTAAAAAAGACACACCCACATGGAGATGTTCTTTTTCACACTTCCCTTTTTGGGGAGGATTAAGGGGAAATCAATGAACAAACACCCATTTTGGCTTGTCCCATTTTGAGACACACTCTTCGGATATGGGCGTTCTCAAAACGGAGGGAAGCCAAAATAAGACCCAAAACCAACGGGAAACCAACAGAATATCAGAATTACGTCCCTCTTTTCACTACGTTAGAGGGGAGCAACAAGGAAAACAACCATAATTATTTAGTGAGTTTATCAGCGACTACCCCATTGTAGACGTAAACCCAGGGGTTCTCCTTCTCGAGAAATGAACCACTGTTGTTGTGTTTCTTTGTTTTTTTTAAAACTTTGGGGCAGAAACAAACATGAACCCGCATTGTGGTTCTGAGTCTATAGGGTGTTCGATGTATCACCCCTTTTTTGCTATGTATATATATATATATATATCCGAGGAAAACCAAGAGGATGCTAACCAAATTTCGGGGTGTCCTATTCTGAGAACGCCCCGTATGTCAAAAGCCAAAAATGCCTGGTGTCCCTTTTCTTTTCCTTTGAACCGACCTCGAAGAGGGCACCTGCAACCCCGGAAGGAGATGACATCTATCTCTGAACCCGGCGATGTTTTCGCTTTGAGACATGCCAGCTGCGCATTCCAAGGCGACAAAAACTGCCTCGCGGTCACCAGAAAAGTCCGAGGTCTTCGTTGGTCTTCGTTGGCACCCTGCTTTGCTTTGAGAATGGTTCCTTTCTTTGCTCTCGGAATGGTCAGCCATACACACACAGACCCTGCTGGGATTGGGTCGCTGAAGAAAGCACAAAGAGGTCACGTCTTTACGGGGGGGGGGGGGGGCAACATTTTGTTCATTCCCTTGGGTCGCTGAAGAAAGGAAAAACCCTTATCTCTTTACCGGGGGGCAATCATCTTTTTCACCCCTTGGTTGGAGGGTTGTTCAATTATTTGCCTGGTACCAATGCTTGAAGGCCTTCCAGCGTCCCAAGAAAAACCGACCAATGGACCAAGCAGCCAACTTTTCTCACTGGATTCTCCAGCATTTTGGACCCCATCTTACCACAAGTGTACCTGAAGTCGTCAATGGCCGCCGGCCCAAACTAAGCATGCATCCAAAAGCGGACCACATTCAGGCGTTTCCCAACATTGGGCACCCCGCTTGGATGGTTAGAGGGAAACGAGTCAAGCAAGTTCGTTGGGTTTCCTACTGGCTCCTTGTTCCTTGAACCTTTTTTTCTGGGACCCGCACGTATCGGCATCGATCTCTTTCATGTCAGCATGCAGCAGGCTGAAGTCGTCGAATCGCTTCTCAAGGACAGACCTGATTGATGCGGGCCCGGGATGATGTCAAAACAAGGGGCCTCTCTTTTGGGTCAGCGCCCTGTATTTACGGGAATGTCAGAATGAGGGACCTCTATTGGGAATAGTTGCCAGGAGAACCACTAAACTGACCTCTTGAGCGTCGTGACTTGCAAGTGGGCCCGGTATGACACTTGGGTGTCTTTTCGTGGCCCCCAATTCAACTTCCCTTCAAAACCAACCCAAAAAGGGGGGGGCAAGTCCAAAAAAAGACAGACCTTGGCATGCAGTGCCTTTAAAACCAATCGAAAAAGGGGGGTCAAGTCCAAAAACAGACAGACATGCAGTGCCTTTAAAACCAACCGAAAAAGGGGGGTCAAGTCCAAAAACAGACAGACCTTGGTACATGCAGTGAGCCAGCCGTTCCCTTCAAGTGCCGTACTTTCGTGCAAAGCTGCAGGCTCGGCGGCGAAACCGGCGGTGTGTGTGTGTGTGTGAGTGTGTGTGCAAGCCAACATGGATATCATATTGCTGCGCTAAAGGTAGGGAATGACCTTTCGGGTGCTGGGACCGGAAAGGGATTCCTTGTATTGAAAAATAATCCATGGGGTTGCGGAAGCTTTACAACCAAGCTGAGTCATGACCACAGGAAAGTAAATAGTCGTTGAGATTATGCAGCCCCTGCCACCCAAGATCGCCCAAGTTGGTAATTCAACCTCGCCAAAATTGTGCTCTTCTCGCCAATGGTCACCGGCTCAACTCCTAGCCAGGGTTGAGGCAGCCCCAAGAAAACTGAAAATCGTCAGGTGTCACGGAATGAAAGCCCCATTCAGATTGGGGTGTTTTCCCTGTGCTTTCTTTTGGGGTAGAAGATTCATGTGACACATAGACCAAGAAACTAGGCTGCCAACACAAGATCTGGGGTCTGAGGCTTTGGAGAATCTTGCAGCTCAGAGGCTTGCGCCCGAAGTCATTCACTTCCAGCATGTACACGCACCAGGACTTGAGCATGCCTTGGATTCACGCAATTTGTTGCTGGACTTCCCCTGTGCCATCTTGCTCAGCACCAGAAGTTCTAGCAGGGGCTTGCTCGCCTTGAACATTTCTGGGTTGAAAGGGCCAACCCACCAAACACTCTGGAATACGGGTGCATTGGGCAAATGGAGTGAAACATTTCTTGTAACAGAAGCACTGTGCCGGGCTGGGCAAAGACCGACATGTCTGTCATACGTGCCATGAAATTTGGCCATGACAAAAGATCCACACAGAATATAGATGACTCGCGTAACATCTGGACATTCTCGTGTAATTGACACGCTTGACATGTGTTATCTTGACTTGTTTTGTGTCTTCATAAACTCTGGGCTGGCCATGCAGAGTGAGCGCGACCGCTTCTCCTGCCCAGGGACAATTTGAGGGAAGCGAGCACAACTCATCACTTTCACAACTACGACGACTGCAGTAATCTGTCTGCAACACTTAGATTCGAGCAATTGATGCCTTGCAAGCCAAAACCAGCGTACACATTTCAGCAACCAACACATATCCAGGCCAACATCTGGGATACACAGAAAATCAAGTTTTCAGCTTCTGTTTCATATTTAGTATACCCGCCAAAACAAAGAAGGAAAAAGAGCGAAAACTGGTTGGAGATCTCATAATATTGCATCGGCCAACCAACTCTCTAGGGGTCGATTCCCCATTTTGTTCAACCATCGTTTTTTTCAAAAACCGGATCCGTTTCCCCTGGGTTTTTAAGATGGTTTCCTGAAAAGACTCGGATCCCTGGAAAGAATGCGAAAATACCACAAGAATTCTAGTGGTAAATCAGGAGTTTGATCATTTGTTGCTTGCCAATCCGCCCGTTCTTCCTAGAAAACTAGAAAGAAGACATATTTCTGGAAGCTACCCCTAGAAACTCACTTTGGAGCCGGCTAGTCCCCTCATGACACCTGGAAGCTACCCGTAGAAACTCGCCCAGATATTTTCTCCTTCGACTGCAGCACGGGTTGCTACTGCGCTCCTCCGTCCCGGTGATCCGAATCCTGGGAGGTGGAACAATTCTCTGAGCAGAGCGGTTAAGGGAACCTCGTGGACTGGTTTCCATGCTTTTCTCTTTCATCCTCATATACGGATCGGTCTCAAAAACAAAAACCTCAAAAATGGTGGTTTTCCTGTCGGTTTCCTCTTTAACCCAGGGGGGTCTTTAAAAAAAAAAAGGAAAAAAACGCCAAAATGGTGGTTTTCCTGTTGGTTTCCTCTTTAACCCAACAAGGGAGTTCCCTAGAAAAGGCAGCCATACTGTGGATGGTTGCGAAATCCGTTGGCACCACGTTGAACCATGGTTGAAGCCATAACGTGCGTTGGTATTTAGAGAATCATCATTTCAGGGTTTGTTGGGTGGTGCAGGATTTCGTTGACCTAGGCGGCCGTTTGGAAAAATAGATGGGTTTCCCTGGCAAATAGAACAAGCCCCATCTAAACCAGGCCCCCTATTTTTTTAAGCAAACCAACCATTTTAAGCAAACCAACCAAAAAGGGTCTTCCTATGCTTGTTGACAGGTCTACGGTAGGGGCATTGGGTCAAACCGAAACCAGGAATTTTAGACTTACTATTACTTCGATTGCCAGGGCAACCCATTTTGGGGGGTCCTATTTTGTGACAACTACACCCATACAAAGGGGCCTTGTGATCATTCCGATTCAACGCTGTAAGGCACTTGCCCGAATCGGTTGAATGGCCGTGTCGAGGGAACAAAGCGCGGACCCATTGAGAAGTTCCAGGTGAAATGCACGAGCGGTTCGTTGTCTCCTTCGCAAAACATAGGGTGGGCGTCCAAGGATGTTCAGTCATCTAAGCAGCACTTGAGACATCTCTATCACTCATCCGCTTGTTACTAACTAAATAAGAAAGAGCCTCTCTGTACATTATTTCCTCATGCCAACTGGCCAACAGGAAGAACTTGCCAAGCTTGTTGGACGTGTAGCATATGGCAACCAAGCGGACCAAGCGTATGGTGGTTCATGGGTTTTGATCAGCTGACCAGGATGCACCCTTTGGACGGACAGTGTGCTGGCATGTGAAGCCTTGTGCTTGGCTCAGCCCAAACTCCAGCAACTTTCCATCTGCGTCTGACCAAAAACCTCACCTCGTCCGCCAATCCCATCTACTTGCTTGCCCAGCCCATGGTGTTTGCTTGGATGTTCACGCAACAAAAAACCCACTGAGAATGGCAACAAGGGCGACACCTAAACAGAGAACAAGAGGGTCGGCCTGGGGTGCGTGCGCTTTTCATTCCCCGACTGGAAGAAATGGCCCATTACTCCGGCGGGTGGGTCGTGAAAGGCGCCCGGTGTCGATTTTGCACGATGCAATTATGGTTTCCGTTTTTGGCGCCCTTCTGCATCTCAGCTATGCTCCTTCCACGTGTTGAGCCAAAAAGGAAAAAACAGGACGCTTCTCCTTGCTGGTGCGACAGGTCATGAGAAATGGAATGAAACGCTTTGGGGTCCCGTTCAAGGAATACCACCACTTGGATGGTTTATAGAAGTCCTTCGATTTCTCATTCCCTGCATCCTTCCTCGCACCGATCGCAATCTCGGGAACATATAGGTGGCCTTTTGAAAAAATAGATGGGTTTCCCTGGCAAATGCAATAAACCCCGTCTAAACCAGGGCCCTGGATTTTTTAAGCAAACCAAAAAGGACACCCATCGCCTTGTTTGTTTTGTCCATCCGAGCTGCTGGAGACCGCCCACTTCGGCCATCTTCGGCGACTTCCCCGACGTCAACAGTCGGGCGCCATCGACTCGTCCGAGATGTTCTTTTCACCGGGGAAAATGGGCAGACGTCCCTTCCAGTTCTTTGCTGTGTGCTTTCTGTGCACTTCCTTTGACCAAAGCTAGTATCGAGCAATCCCTCCTTTCTGGTCGGTGGATGTGTTCGACGAAGTCGACTGCCTTGGACAAGTCTCAAGCCAAAGGAAACCAAACCAATCGCCTGAAATTTCTACAAGGCTCCCTGAAGTCCCGAAAATGGGCTCCTTGGATCCATGTTCTGAAAATGAGGCACCTGCACGGGCCATTGTTGTAACACCAGTCCCTGGTTGAAAAGCCAGTCCCTGCTTGGGGGAGGAAAGGGAGTCTCCGAAGCTGACTTTGACCCGTTGAGACTGGAGAAGTGACCTCTGCGACCTAATTCATCGCGAGCTGTCGCTAGAAGCGATGCCATTGGCCGAGCTGGCAGCGGGATGCAACAGTTGCCGACGCATGCAGGTACGGCCGCAGCCTCTTTGGAGGCAGCACTAAAAACATCCTTTTCAAAAACAGTCAGGAGATGTGCAGGGGCAGTGGCTACATGAAAAGAAGGAGATTCTGCTTCATGAAAGTACATCCAAGAAGCTGAGTCACTCGCAGTATTTCTCCCAAACAATGAGCAAACATCTCAACCAAACTGGCCAGCGCTCAGGGTAGAGGGTTCCCGCACAAGCAGAAGAGTGTTGACAAGACAACCAACAGCTCTACCTCACATCGCACGTGAAGCAGATCGAAATCACTCAATTCAGGAATACACTTCCCATTCAAGGTGCTGTGATCCCCTATGTCAGTTTCTTCAGTCAGATATCGAACCTCTCGAGGGTGCCGACCCTCTGACGTATGCCCATCCAAAGTGATGAAAGGTTCAGCGTGCGTGTGGCCACACCTCACCAGCATCTTTCTCGCGGTCGAGCGCGAAGCGCGGTCGAGCGCTAAATGATGCTCTTGCACGTGGTCGAGCGACCAAGCGTCCAAGCGTCACGGCACAGCAAGGTGGGGCAAACACAAGTAGGAATAGCTAGTCAACATGGGGACAGGAGTTCTCAGTCCTCTCAAAGATATTGTCACAAAATGTGTGTGCAACTCGTTTCCGAGTTGCAAAGCATGAATGGTACCACCAGCACCAAGCAGCATCATTCCTGTGACCGTTCCTTGCGCCTCAAAGCTGAGGCCCCGGCTATCTCATGGGGCCCCCTCCCAAAATCGAGAGCCCAGGTTTCCATACAACTTACTTTTGAAGGTCACAGGAGCTACGGAGCAAAGGGCGAACCACTTGAAATTTCCAGAGCCGTTTTGTTTGCCGTGCATTTTGGGAGGGATAAAGATTGTCATGCCTCGAGGCAACTCAAAAGCGACAATTCGCGTCTTCCCAGTCTTCAGGCGCGACGGCGCCTGCAATGAAACCGGGCGATTGGCCCACGAGCATCGAAAACCATCTCTCGGCATGTGGGAAGCTCCGCTTGGATATGCGTCTTTATTGCAGCAAATCAAGCGGGCAATTGCAGTCGACAAGGAAAAATCACTGGAATTCACGAAGATTCTTCTGATTCATCTGGGCTGCCCTCAGATCTCCCACCAAAAGTTTATCTTTTAGTGGGTGACATGGAAACTGCCACTCAACACTAAAAGGATCTGAAAAGCTCAGGAACCGGATGAATCGCCTTCGGGAGCCATGCATGGTGTTTTCAGTGAGGATCGGCGCGGAATGCTGTTGGATGGCCTTCGAATGCCGCTGCCGGAGCTGGAAGGCGCCAGATCTTCGGGTGCTTTGGCTGTCCGGTTCCTTCCCATGTCGGTTGTGAGCTTCCGTGGAAATTCCCGGAGGGGGGCATGGCCGTGGCTCACAAAGAACCTGAGTAAATGGAAAAAGGACTAAAACCTGCGTAACCCTAGCTCTTTGATCTTGAGTGTCACACCCATAATTGGAGACTTCAACCACAAATTGCGAGGTTGCCACAATCGAGGTACGTGCTGACTGGCTGCTTGTCAGTAAGGAACTAGGGTAAGCCGGTAGGCCAACCATTTGCAGAGGCCCCCCACTTACAGAAACACCCAAGTGGGTGTGCTCAAACACGCGGGACTGCTGCAAATGGCTTATTTCCTGTTGATATCCATTGACGTCCAAACAGGGCGGGCTCGCGAGGGAACAGGATATGCCCCGGACATCTTGGGATCCATTGCATCAGAAGGATTGCGCCCAAAGTTTTCTCGGTTGCTTTCTGCTTCCCTGCCAAAAGTTTAGCTTTTAGTGGTTTAATGGAAAACCCATTAGTTGGCAAAAAGTCAAAGTCCTAACATCCCTTGGCAAAATGCACCAAAGTTATGTTCAAACAAAAACACGCTGCTGCTTTATTAATCATTCTCCTGCGGCTTTCCTTTCAATCTATGGGCCTGGCCGCCTTCGCTTTCGCTCGCTCCAAGCCCCGGACGAATGACCCGGAACATGGAATGGATCCAACCGAGATTTTCCCCTGGACCTTGAGGATGAAGAACACCAAGCCCAGTTTATGAACCTGATCACCTCCGCAAGTCAAAGCAAGAGTCACCATACAAAAATCATGCAATTCCCGTGACGGCATGGCAATTGCCCTGCCCAAAAAGTGAATGGCGGTGTTCAGATTTCACCCACCTTGGTTGCTCTTCCCGGAGAGAAGCTCCGCAAAAGACCGATTACATTTTGTAGGTTGCATGGAAAACCCAGTTGAGTGTCTTTTTAAGGGGACCCCCTTTTGAAAAAGTGGTGCGCCGACAGCAGACGAAGAACCACATGTTGACATGGGGCCTTCTCTTCTTGTTCATGTTCCGTATATAAACCCTGTCTACTGGCAGATTCGCATTCCGACATACCCTTGCCACAGGTTCCGGTTGATCCTTTCGGGCTTTCTTTGATAACCAACCTCGGTTGCTTTCTGCTCCCCCGCTAAAAGCTGGACTTTTAGTGGGTTTAATGGAACACCCATTAGTTGGCAAAAAAATAAAGTCCTAACATCCAAGCAAAAGGCGCCAAAGTACAAGGATGCCTTCGCAGAAAATACGAGGTAGCAGCAACCCCTAAAACTCTTCCAGAATCCTGAAGTTGATCCTTTTGGCTGCCTTTTAAAACCAGCAAAGGGCTAGCATGCAGGTTCACGAGGCGAGCAAGTGCCGCCCCCGCCTCACTGGTGCGCGCAGCTCTGCAAGGCCCGGCCCCGGTTCGAGGCGAGGCCCTCGCATCGGGCTTCGTTCGGCGAGCCCGGCGCCCGGTCTGGGGAAAGGGACTCTTCTTATAGACATGGCCAGTGAACATCCCAAACCCCACGAAAATAGGTTCTAAAATGGGTGATGCACCTCCCCCAAAACAGTACCATTGGTTTTGACCCACAGCCACATGAGAAACCACAAAAAAAAAGGACTTTCCCCACTCAACAAGGACTTGACCCACAGCCCATGGTCATTTGGGTGCCCGAAATGGAATATTGATCAACCCCCATATACATGGGTTTACTGTTTTTCGGTTCCATGGGTGTAGCAATGCTTGAGTGTGGATGGGTGTTTCGGCCATGGAGGCTTCCGTTGTGTTTTTTTGCCCATGTGGATGGTTGCGAAATCCAGAATTCGCACCACTTTCAATCCATGGTTGAAACCGCTCTTTTTTGGTATTGGCACGAGAATCAGCATTTCACGGTTCTCAAGTGGTGCGAAATGGATTTCGTCCATCCACAGTATCACTGTTCCACTTAGTGAATTGTTTAACATATTGTGGATAAATGTGTTCCAAACTTGATGCTGTCATAATAACTAACAATTGATTAACGAGCATTCTAAATATATTCCATTTTCATTGATAGCCAGAAAGAAGGCGACCATTGGGGTCTCTCATTTCTCAGGGAAATATTAATCTGGAAAAAGGATGCTTGTCAACTAACGCGTACGCTCAAGGCACCCTGACACGGAGAGTATGATGCAAACTGTTCAACATACTTTGTCATGACTCCAAGACTCCAAGTATTTCCATGCACAGAACCAGTGACAAACCTGTTATGACCTCTTTCTTGTGGAGTTGATTGACGTTTATTGCCAAAACGTGCAATGCCTCTAGAAGCAACATGATGACTTGATTTCTTGGGTTCCTGAGGGAGGTGCAAAGAGCCCTAGCTTCGGGTGCTGCCTCGCATAGCATCAGGGGAGTCGGGTTTTAGTCCTGTTGACAGGCACCCCAAAACAGAAACGACCAACCAGGCGTTCAAACTCCTGGCACCCAAAATTCACTGGGATCTGACCGAAACTTTGGGGAGAGCTGGCACCTTGCTGTAAAAAGACTTGGGACATACGCCAAGATAAACAAGGTAACAAGGCTTTTGGTCTGCGTGGAAGTGCGCAACTTCCTGTCCAACTAGCTCTCAAATAGGAACAGGTCGAGCTTCAAACATGCCAACACCTTTACTTTCTTAACTTCCATTTGCTTGAGTCCCCTGAAACCAAAATGGGACATATGCCCAGTAGTGATACATTCCCTTTAAAACCTATTATAAGGGGGAAACCAAAATGTTTCTTCTTACGCAAATTGAAGTTGAACTCGATACCCTCCCTCCCACTAACATGGGAGGGTATTCGAAAGATCAGTTTCTTCTTGGAGGGAACCCCCTGTCAGCTGCCATGTTAGTGGGAGAGGGGGTAATCTCTCGGGCAAGTCGAAGCCAAATGTTCGCCGAGCCGCGTTGCGAATCGAAGGCTCTGTGTCTCTCCTTCCGCGAGCTTGCCAACATCAACACCCAGCTGTGAAACCAACTCCTTCCTCGCTCCCCGAGTGCATGGCCCAAAAAAGTCCAAACTTTGTGTATGCCACTAACATAGACTTCCCAAAAAGTATAAAGTCCGTTCCAGCTGTATGCTGCAACATCACGAAGTGTGGATGTCCGTAAACCGAATGTTTGCCAAAAATAGCTGCATGCTACCTCAGGGTTCTAATTAATGTATATATATATGCAATGTAATATTTTGTGATACTAATTCATTATTTTACAATAGCATTGTTTTAAATGTGCTTTTTTATTAGGTTATGGGAAAAGTGGTACAACCTCATGGACAAAATTATCCAGGGAATGGGCTCCAATGACCGCAAATCAACAGCAAACTAGGACAAATACCTCGAGGAATCAATGCCAGTCTGCGTCCTCAGCGCTTCAAACTCCCGCACCAAAGCAGTGACCGCCTCCACCTGCAATCAGCGTCGGACTTGGCTGGAATCAATGCTCCAAATAACTCATCGGAGGGAGGATCTTAGCTCAACCTCTTGAAGTAGGGGGTTAATGCAGGGGCCAAAACCCCAAACATAGATATGAGTCCTTCAGCGCAATGACAAAACGCCCTGACCGATTTATGGCAGGCTGCTCCCAAAATGGACGATGAACAGCTCCCTATGGCCTCAAGGAGTCTGTGCATTTGGTGGCGCTTCGCTGGCCATTCGAAACCCGAAACCCCGTCGCCTGCTGAGTGTCCTGGGGCTGCGCGGCGAATCTTTGCTCGAATTCTCTCGAGAGCTCCTCGCATGGCAACCGGTGCAGTTTCTGCTCTCATACAGACAACCAATGCATTGCGGTACTGAGGAAAACAGCTAAACAGACTTGAGCATTCTCTCATGACATTCATGGGGCATTGGCAGGGCACGCTCCGTGACTGCCCCAACGAGCACAAGTTCTGTGTGAGCGGATATGAGAACTCTAAGGGAGCAACGTCCGGATTGATGTTAAAAAGGGAAAGCACAAGACAACAGGCTTAAAATTTACACACCGAAGCCATGCTTGAACTTTACATTTTCAAAAACGAGACACACACACACACATACTTCATTCTGTTTCACACATTGCTATGAATACTTATATTACGGCATAAGCTTGCAAATCCAAAACATACAGCGGGGTGCGACAATTCCTCGCCACAGGTGGTGTCTGCCTGCTGCGCAACACGGGTCCGCTACCCGCGCTTGACGATTCTCACCACGTGTTGCTGCCGATCATTGGTACAAGTACAGCAAGGAGTCGCACACCCTTCTTGGGGGCACCAAGCCGTGGAGATTGCTTCAAATGAGGGACCCCTCCCAGTAATGGGGAGAACCTTAGTGCCGAGAGAAAACCAACCACGAGAGGTTCTGGAAATTCCCATGTTGAGATTTCTCATTCTATCTGAAGCCTCAGCGGCTATTTTCATCCCAGGCCCTAGTGGCTGAGTCCCATTGATGTTGATGCGAAGCGCAACTTGGTGGCTTCCGCGGTATGGAATGGCTCAGACAGGGAATGCTGCAATTCGTAGACTCTTTACTCCGAACAGAAGTTAAAAGTTAAAAGGAAGGCTCGCTGCGAACAGAGCGCTCGGTCATGGCATTGACATGTAGTGAGCATGTTGGAATCCCCAGCCCCTGACTTGCGAAAGGGGAGACCCAGGAGCCCTGAGGCTAGAACTAGAACCTGTTTCGGTGTCTGATCCCCTTCAAGAGAGCGCGTCCATGTCCTGAGGCAAAAAAGAAGCTGAACGCTGAAAGAAGGGCTTGGAAGACAGTCCTCTTGAAAAGGCCCCCTGTTCAAAATTCAACGGTCAAACAAGTGTTCATGTTGGACAGCCAGGTCAAAAGCTTTACAGCAAGGCTTCGGTCAAACCCCAACCAATGCAAAAAACAGAAGCCCTCGCAGCCGTGGAAACCCGGGGCCCGCGCGTTGCTGGGCGCCCACTGCAAGCGGCAGCCGGAACGGAGATCCTCCCAGAGACCGCCGATGCGTGCCTTGACAACACCCAGCAATTCACATGGAACCTTTCAACGTTCGGAAGGTCCTGGTTTGGACCATGTTCCTTTTAAAGGGACCCCCGGTCAGGTTCCATGTTAATTGGTGGGAGGGTAGATCATCCAAAGAATTTAAAAGGTCTGGAAAAATCGGGTATTGTTCTGCGGGGTTCCCGTCTATATGGCCGCTCTATGGGTTTGGCAAATTGTCGCAAAATAGCACCCCCCCCCCAAAAAAAAAAAAAAAAAGAAGAGGAACGGGCCTCGGCCTTCCGTTCGGCTTCGAAGCCTGGTTTTGTTTTAGCATGTCTATCCAAAGAATGAAGGGAACGGAAACACAATGCAGGGACATGTCCCTGGTTTCCCGGAAATGGGCCCTGCAGAATGATCTCTTTGGCCTTCACTTAGTTCCTGATCCGCGCCGGTCAGCCTGTGGACCCTTGGTTGGGGCAGTCTTTAAAGGGAAGCTCACAAGGAAAGCCAAATCCGGGGTCCACTAAAAAAGAAGACACCCCCAGATGTGGCAGCCTCGAAGTCCTCTTATGGTGAAGGTGTTGAGGATCACTGAAGATGGGGACCTTTCTTAGTGGTGCAACTTGCAATCCAAGAGCCGGTGCTCAATTCTTAGGACTGGGGCAAGGTAAGACGCTTCACCGCGACATGGAGTCTTGGTTTCACGGCAGAGTTCTGTCGAGCTCGTCGACGCCCGAGGTTGGCACCGAAAGTCGCACATCCTCCACCGCGCCGTGGCACCAGCCCCAGCTTCCCCGGGCCATCTGGCGGAGGGCGAAGAGCATCCGGACCGCTCGTTTGGTTTGGTGGGTTGGCTCAGATGCCAGGGAATTTCCATGGGAGAAAAGAAATGGCACCCTTTTTTCGCTGGTTGAGTTTTAATTGGGGAACCCTGACCAAAAAAGGTGAAAGAAGGGCAGCACTGGGCAACAGAGTTGGAGATGTTTTTCATGGGTACCCTCCTCAGCTAGTATTAACAGGGATTCAAATCCTTAAACCACAAATCCGCTCCATCAGCAAAGGGGTACTTGAAACATGAGTGCTGGGTCAGCTGAATTGCGACGTCTCCAATGTTTGAGAGTTGAAACGTGCTTGCTTGGGCTATTGTCATGGCTCCCTGAATGCAGCGTACCATATACTGGTTGAAGCTGTCTAAGTGCCAAGATTCCTGAACTCAGCTGCACCAAGAAGCTGCGTTGACCGTGACACACGCGGGTAAAGGTTCAAGAGGCCTTGGTCGCACGCCTTTTGAATGAAACAATGGCTGACAAGAGATTACAGTTTGCCGTGGTGTACTGCCGGCTTTTGTGAGATCCCAAAATCGCAGGCTGCCTTTGGAATGGGATGGTCTTGGAAGGCAAACAGAGATCCACCATGATCCAGCACTTGCAGGTTGTTCACCAATGGGCAGACCTATGACCTGAAAGGAGCCAGGCTCAAGGCTTACACAACAATTCCTGGATTTCGGGATTGTTTGAAGGCCCGTCAAACCACTGCACTTAGTATCCAAGAGTTTGTGCAAAACCAGACCCGTCTCCCCCCAACAGACTTTCCGGACTCTTTCGGCGTACGACTCTGCGACCAGAGGATCGACACATTGTTCCACATACACATATGGCCAACATCACCCCACCCAGAGGTAGCGAAACTGAATTGAACTCACCTTTTGGACATCGACATTCCCCAAACCGGGAACAAGGCCCTTTTTCGACTTCTCCCACTTTCCAAGTTTCTCCCAACAAACACGAATAAACATGACATATATATATATACACATAATAAGACAAACACAAAATACACCAAAAAACAAAAAACACTCCCCGTGCAGACCCCCCCCCCCCCCCGGTTTCGGAATTTCCGCCTCGCCCAGCAACTGGGTGCGGCTCCACTGGGCGAAGCCCGCCCAGGCGAGCACCGCCACCTGCACCCGCCCGGTCCCCCGGTCCCCCGGTCCCCCGCCGGGACAATGGGCCGATTTCGCCGGCTCGAGGCTTCTTCTTGGTGGCTGCAACGACCCCTGCAACAAGTGTCACTTGTTGCAAAATGTGGCAAACCCAACTTGAAACCCCCCAAATTTGGGTTAAAGTCGAGAGATACAACCCAATAGCGGTCAAGATGTCTGATGGACTTCTATTGTGGCTTGAAGCCAAATCTGTGCTTGTTTGTTTGTTTGTTTGTTTGTTTGTTTTTGGTGGGTGTTTTTGTTGGTGGCTCAGCTTCCCTCGCGCTTTGTTGTTTGGTGGTTTGGAGGTTTCCCATGTACCCTGGGGAATCAAGGGCTCAAACTCGCAGAAATCACCCATCAAAACGAATCAAGGTTTACCTTGAGGTCGCGACAACGCCCGACTAAACAAGGTAACGGCGCCCGCAACGGACCCGCGCAATCTGATGGTTGCGCTGCTGGGCGCTTTCAAAAACCGCGCGTTTTACAGGGTCTTATTCGAGGTCACCATAAACAAATGCTGCTTTCCTACCAATTCCAAGTCCGTTTCATGTCGTTTACAGTGTGATTCAGGCAAACAGTCTCGTATGCAGAATTCGCCCTCCTTTTTTTAACTTCCGTGACAGCGACATGCTGCTAAAGCTTCTTATGCCATCCTGGCGCGTGACAGCAACGTGCTGCTACAGCTTCTCACGCCATCCTGGTCGTGGTTCTTTTGACGCAGGTTGGTGCCGCCGGAGAGGAGCTTGTTGGTGTTTGCAGAAGTTTTGCTGTAATAGTTAATTGCGTCTTGCTTGTGCATTGCAGCGTGCTGTTTGGTAAGAGGCTGCAACTTGCCGCGCCCGATGATTTGCGCAAGCGCATTGAAAGTTTTGTGAATGTGCTGCGAATAGCGTCGCAGGCGTGCGCTGGGTTCTGCAGCGGCAACGGTGTAAGCTGTTGTAGCCAATCTGATTGCTTCAAAGAGGATGACGAAACAAACTTGATGTGTCGCTGCAGTCTTGCACGTCGGCGCAAAGTTTTTTCTGGGCAGTTTCGCGTTGCTAGGCAGGGTTTTCGGGTTTGTTTTCGCGCCCGCCATCAGAGCTCACTGCTGTGCCTCAACACAAACCATTCTGAAACCTTTCCGAAACCCCATCATCAAAGGGCTCCAGGCAGCAACCCCCTTGAAAAGTTGTGTTCTTATCATTTGGCAGGCGTGTGTGCAGTGCTGAGCGGGTGCTCTTGAGCGGGTGTGCTTATCATTCGGCAGGCGTGTGTGCAGTGCTGAGCGGGTGCTCTTGAGCGGGCATGTGTGCAGTGCTGAGCGGGTGCTCTTGCGCTGATCATTTGGCAGGCGTGTGTGCAGTGCTGAGCGAGTGCTCTTGAGCGGGTGTGCTTATCATTTGGCAGGCGTGTGTGCGGTGCTGAGCGGGTGCTCGTGAGCGGGTGTGCTTATCATTTGGCAGGCATGCGCGCAGTGCTGAGCGGGCGCCCTTGAGCGGGTGTGCTTGTCATTTGGCAGGCATGTGTGCAGTGCTGAGCGGGTGTCCTTGAGCGGGTGTGCTTATCATTTGGCAGGCATGTGTGCAGTGCTGAGCGGGTGCCCTTGAGCGGGTTTGCTTATCATTTGGCAGGCATGTGTGCAGTGCTGAGCGGGTGCCCTTGGGGCCCTTGAGCGGGTGTGCTTGTCATTTGGCAGGCATGTGTGCAGTGCTGAGCGGGTGCCCTTGAGCGGGTGTGCTTATCATTTGGCAGGCATGTGTGCAAGTGCTGCGCGGGTGCTCTTGAGCGGGTGTGCTTAGCGGGTGTGCTTATCAGTTGGCAGGCATGTGTGCAGTGCTGAGCGGGTGCCCACCATGTGAAAGTCAGAAAAAAAACACCAAAAACCACCGGTCCGGTGCGGGCGCTGTTAGCATAAACAACGCGTCTGTCGTGAGTGAAAAGGGGTCCCAGATGAAGGAACGAAACTCCTTTGGGACACCCCGCCCAACACACCAAGATGGTCAATTAATTAGTCTACTGTTCCCGCGATGCACGACAAAATAGTTAGGACCATGCTTTTCCTCCAAGATACGATTTGGATGAGCAGTGTGAAGGACCTGCCCCGGAATAAGCACTCACAAAGCCCAAGAGTACAAACAAACCAAAACTGGTCGAATCCACCAGGTGGAGCATCCAAATCTTGTTCTAGACTTGCCCAGCTGACTACGTAGGATGATGGACATTTATAGAAACCACCCCTGAAAAAAAGCAAACAACCGTGACTGGGTCCAAGAAATCGCACCTCAGACGAGCCGAACAGAAAGGGCAAGGACAACAAATCACGCAAAGCGAAAGTCAAACAGAAACCGAACCATATTGCCTAGTCATCCCAAAGAATTGAAATACCCAAGGCACTAAAATGGGATCAACAGGCACCCAAGGTAGGCAGGAATCGCCATGCCAGCCTGATCCCGCATCAAGGCAAGCTTGTGTATCAACAAACAGAACGAACTCTCTATGTTGCTTCATCGCCGGCTTCACATCTAATGAACTCAAGTTTTCACAGCTCATGGACACATCAGGGTGAGTCACAGACACAAGCGCCGATGCAAACACAAGTCCCAAGAAGGAATCGCTGTCACGAAACATGGAAAGTTGTCCCAAAGCAGACCTGTAGTATGCCCAGAAGAATCCTGTGGCTTCCAGCAAACCTCCAGCCACAAATCTCAAGCTGAGATTTGAGGTTCTTCTCAAGGACCGCGCTTGACTTACCCTGGCCACTGAATCAAATTGGATCCGCTCACAAAGCGTTCTCATGCCAAAGCAAAAAGCTCATGCTCGCCTCCTCGCCCTCAGTCAGAGCTGCCTCCTGCCGAAAGTGCGGCGATCAAAACGGGTCATGGACCATAAGCGCTGTTTTTAGTGGGGACCCTTTCTTCCACTTGCGAAAGAGTCCACCAGAAAAAAACTAGACATATTTCCAGTAGGGATAGATTGCAGGGGAAACTAAGCGGTATTCTTGAGCCAATGGAAGCTTTGGCTTTGGGTAGACATTTGGGGGTTTATGTCGATTTCGCATGTTTTTCATTAAACTGCCTAGCCAAAAAGGAGCACAAGGCCAGAGTCGAAGACCGGCTTTGGGCGGTCGTGCAAGATGGGGGGCGACATCGATACTTGAGAACATGTGCTTTAAACGAAGCTCGCTTTCTGCTCCCCTAAAAGTTGTTTTTAACTTTTGGTGGTTTAATGGGGAAACCCCATGAGTTGGCAAAAAGTTAAAGTCCTAACATCCCTTGGCAAGATGCGCTTCAAACGAAGGACAAACCTGGAAATGACCCAGGATGGTCCAAAACAATACGTCGTTTGCTCCGGACATGTGCCTAAATGAGCTCCATACCCAGTGGGTGTATTCGGGTATACTACACAAACCCTTGGAGTTTGAAGTCGGATTGAAGCTTTCTCATGGCTTCTCTCTGTCATCAACCTAGCATTCCTGACATGGCAATGATTCCCCTTTCGTTTCGCACGATCCCAAAGCGGAAGACTAGTAAGCCGAAAGGAAAGTAGTCTTGCAAAAAAGGTGTTGGTACCAATTCAATCCACAAATCCCTTGCTAGTCATGCTCGAACCACGATTGTCCTCTGAACAACCTCCTTTCGCCCCTCGACCCACTTTGGGCCAATGTTGGAAAATGAAACCTCTGTAAACCCTGACCCCTCAAATGTCGAATTGTTTGTGTTTCTTGCTCCTTCCCCCCCCGCCCCCCGGGGCAAATTACAGCAGTTCACCAACCAAAAATGAGGGACCCCCACGTTGGGTTACGTTGCAACCCTAGTTAGCTTGCCCCAGCTCCTTCTGGACCTTTTCACTCAAAATTGGACCGGTCCAGAAGGGCGTGTCTTTTCGAGGGGAACGCAACAAAATGGATTCTGTGGTCCTTTTTTTTGGTTTCCCCACCCAAAAACTCGGTTGCTTTCTGCTCCCCTGCTAACAGTTTAACTTTGAGTGGTTTAATGGAAAACCCATTAGCTGGCAAAAAGTTATTCAGTCCTAACAACCCTTGGCAAAATGCAACAAAGATCTGTCTTCTACACTTAGATCGAGCAATTGATGCCTTGGCAAAATGCAACAAAGAATACATAGCCCGCCTTTTTGATCACCTCCTCCCCCCCCCCCCCACCCGGAAGCGCCCACCCCCAGAAGAAAGAAAACACACACACCCGCACGAGCCTCTTCTGCGAGCGCCAGCACGGCCTCGAGGCTGCCCTGGGCCACCCAGGCTCCTGGTGGGAAGATGTGGCCGGTTTCACGTCAAAACCGTTTTGGGATCCCATTTTGGTCGGTAGGTGCACCACGGTACCCTTTTTGGGGTAGGTGAGTTCACCACCCATTTTAGAACCTATTTTAAGTGGTTCCTGCATCTTCATTTGAGCAAAAAAAAGTGCGCACAACGGAAAAGTGCGCGTTTCAAGCAAAAAAACACGCAAAGTTCCAAGAACTGCGCGAGGCGTTTTTTTGGCTGGTTTGGGTTAAAGGTGTGGGGTGTGTATAGCCTGGACATGAACCTGTGAAGCTGTTCAAAAACAAGTAGGCAAGGATACATGCGCCTGGCCAGAAGAAGCCTAGATGATCCAAGGAACCAAAGTGCATTTTGGCTGTTTACCTGCGGAGCGTTGTCGGAAATAGCCTTCAACATTGCCAAGCCAGGACGGTCAAGGGAAACAAGTTTCTACTCCTTGACATTGCAAGAAATCCGAACGGCGCTTCCAACTGGCGCAGCTTCAACTGTCGACCACATCTGGCTCAAAATCGATCTTTGGTTGGCAATTCGGGCGCTTTAGATATCTTCAGCCTAAAAGGTCGGAAACGCGCACATGAATGCGCACACTTTTCGTATTTGCGCGCAAGTGAGGATATTTGCGCGATAGTACCGGATTTTTGCGCGCAAATTGCGGGCTGGCAAGGCGCCGCAAATCGACTAAATTTCACCTATCAGAACAAAAAGTGTGGCGAAAGCACAGTTCTGCAGCAAACAGCGGATCCGTGCAAACCCGGGCAATACTTGCAGGCTTGGATGGAGCTATTGATGGAGCCAAGCGGGTTGCTAAATCAATGGCTACAAAGTGTCAAGCGCAAGGGATAGCTGGTACTTGTGCCGGGTGCCATGTGTGCCACAAATTTCCTGCCTAAAACAGGCTTGGGTTCAGACAAAAGAAGAGCTAGATATGCTGTAAACATCAAGAACTTCAAGAAGCAGCTGCGCCGGCACGGGCACGAGCAGCGCAGTATCGATGGTTTCCACAAGCAGTACCGAATTTGGCTACCAGAGTAGTTTCATCCGAAAAGTGTGCAAATCCCTCAAAAGTGCGCAAATTCCAAAAGCGCGCAAACACACCACAAAACGCGCAAACAAGCATTTGAGCAGAAAAAAGTGCGCAAACGAAGATTCAGGTTGGATCGGATGTTCACGGGGGGTACGATTTGTTTTGACCCATGGCCATATGGCAGTTTCGTTTTGTTACTGAAGGGCCCCTCATAGGGGGTGGGTGATTGAAACGTAGGGACTTACTTATGCTTCTTTTGTCTTTTTAGGTGTCCCCCCAAAATGGTGGTACCCCCCCCCCCCAAAAAAAAAGAGGAAAGAAGACCCATCACGCAATCTGGGAGAAACACCCATTGGCTTCTCAACATAGAGGCCCCCCCCCCCCCTTTTGCTTGGTGCTTGAAAGAAAAAGACAGCAACTGAGGTCCCTTGGCTGGCTGGCTGACTGGCTAACCACCAGATTCTCTCTTCTTGCTCCCGCAACTAGACCGCCATAGTGCACATCCACGCCCGTGATTCCGCGTGATGCTCGAATCGCTTGCCGTCAATCCCCAGCGTATCGACATGGCGCACACTCAAGCTGAATCGCCAACCTACATTTGCTTAAGCGCCCTGGAACAAATAGCCATAACTGCAAGATAGATTCCCGTTAAAACTCAGCAAATGGACATCAAAGCTGAACCCGGTAGCCGCATCTTCAGCCAAAGAGCACCTCAAGCCATGCTTTTAGATATCCAGTCGCGCCCGCCATGTTGCGCTTGAACCCTTGAGCAAAGCCGCAAAGCTGTTTGTGAGTCAAGAAACCTCCAACAGCATCAGCTGTGCCATAGCCGGGTCACGGGCGAGTTTTTGTGTATGTCGCTGCGTAGATTCCGAGGCAGATCAAAGTCCGCGCAGGGTAATTTCTGCAGTTAAGATGTTCAGCCTGGACGAAGCAACGAGACACCCACTGCACCCAAAAAACTCCTACATGAAGTCATGCCAAGCATGTTGCTGCACAAGAACCAAACAAGTGCGAGTACACTAAACAAAGGACACTGGTCAACTGCATATAGGCAAGTCATACCCATCACCAATCCTTTTGATACCGGGCGTGCAACCACATATTGTGCAAGCGCGCAACTGAGCATGTACACTGCACGAAACAAGAAACAACCACCAAAAAAAGGTCTAACCACCTCAATTCGCAAATGGGCCAGATGTGCGTAGCCAGTATCAACAACCTTGACGCCCTTTCGCACGGGTTTAATTGCATAGCAAATCACCTTTCAGGATCTCAAACTTTGAACATGTCCTCTTCCCAATTGACAAGGAGACCCCTCCATTCAAGACTAAGAACACACATCCTTTCAGCAAACGAGAAACGTGGCGTATCCCCTCTGACAGGGGCTCCTCAACAAGATTCCACGATACACTCAAGAGAAGTCGGCTGGGAACTTGTGAACTCGTTCCGACACCCGGACATTAACTAGCCCTGGCCCCCCTCTCAGCCGGGATGTCCTTCAGCCGACAGCAAGACTTGCACATCCTCCACTAACCTTGCGACGTGCAAAGGAGGCCTCCTGATGAAGCGGCTGAAGAAAACTAACCCTTGGATTCTACCCCCAAGTCAGCAGGTTCAAAAGCACACATGACCCCACAACCAAAAGCACGGGCATGTACCAAGATCAGGGACGCTTCTGGCCGGTCTCCGATCTAACTTCGTTCAATGCAACGATTCAGGTCCGTCACTGTTAGCTTTCTCCGCTACTCAATCTACTGCCCGGAACTGCGGACCCGCGTGATCGCAAGTCGGCACTCGGAGAAAAAGCAAAAAGTAACGTCACCTGTTGTCCGCTAGCTACATCGAGTGCTGATTCAGAGGAACACACCACGTGTATAGGTAGCTCCCCATGGCTCACGCCAGACAACGGCTGCAACTCCAGGCCAGTGGGTTTCGGGACACGTGCATGTCAAACAAAAGCGCATGGGAGGAATGACGATTCTTCAATCCCGGAGTCCTTGCATACGCCTTATGGTTCAAGAGCTGATGGCTACTGCCACTAGAATTCAGCAAAACCTGCTGAAGACACGATGATGTGACTCCAAGGCTGGTGTGTTTCACTGTTTGTATCACCCCACTTTGCCTCAAGCATCCTAGCCAGCTTTGTTGTGCTGTTCCTTAGCGTGACGGTGTGTGAGGCTCCCTTTGTACAAGCGGAGAACCTTAGGGAAACCACCTCCAGTTTTGGGGGCAGGGTTCCTCCTTTCAGGACAACGATTTTCCTGAACAACTTGGATGCCAACGACCTCTACACAGACCTCGAATTCTGCAAGCTGGGGTCCTGTGATGTGTCTTTGGTCTTTTGCCCCGCCCCTCGCTCTCTCTCGATCTCAGGATCCACCTTCCAGTCCATGGAGCTATGCAGTTTTGAAACTCCGGTAGTTCCCAGTTTTCGAGTTGCAGGCGACCGTTCTTTCCGTGACCTGTTCTCGTGGGTCCCACAGACCATGATGGCTGAGAACGTCTTTTACAGAGGACAGAAAACATACAACTTGGATCGTGGTAGGCTTCAAACTTAGGCAGTTCGAGTCTGGCTGAGTATTCTACATGGTTCATTTGTATCTTGACTCTTCAGATTTTTTTTTGCCATTTGCTTAAGGCCCCTGGAGAAAAAAAAAGTCCAGTAGTGATAGATTCCCTTTCAAACTTAAGCAGATGGAAGGATTTGTTTGAACATTGTTGACTTCATGCGCGCCCTGGGCCTCACACTGGTGTCTGTGTTCCGGAGGATCTTTCCCGAGTCCGGCTTTGTCGACGGCCCGATGACACCCCAAGCCTAGAGCCGCAAGGGAAACGCACAACGGCATCCGTTTTGGGTCCGTTCATTGTTGTGGCAAGCCACGCTTTTTTGGGCTTTAGTGGAAAAACCCAACTTGATTGTTCAACCAAAAAGTTGAGGTCCAAGCCTCGCCTCACCCCCACTCCCAACCCCCCCACTCCTTCCTCCTGGTCCACCCACCCAACCCACCCCCCCCCCCACTTTCAACCCACTCCCAGCCCCCCCCAAACCGCAACGCCCGCCTCTCTCGGACCCTGCGCAGCACCGCCATGGCGGACACCTGCCGCGGTTTCACCGGGCCGCCGTTCATCCACAGCACCTCCTGGGCTCGCTCCGAGCAGACGGAAACAAAAATATCCTCCGGCGCGGGGATCTGCGGCTTTTTCTCGGTTGCTTTCTGCTCCTCTGCCAGACGTTGAACTTTTAGTGGTTTAATACGGAAAACCCATTAGTTGGCGAAAAGTGAAAGTCCTAACATCCAAGCAAAATGCGCCAACGTTTTACTATACTTCCGAAAGCTGAAGTCAGGGATCCCCAAGTACAGGATCTTTGTCATGGTGAGCTCGCTTTCCCCAGATGAGCTCGCCATGAAATAGGCATGGATGCTTGAAGCGCAAGAAAGACCTCGGCCTTTTCGGCAGCCACGTTTTTGTGTCGATTGGAGATCACAAGAAAATTGAGGGCTGTTGCATCTAGATCGTTTTAAACAAACTCACCCAAGTCCATCATGCTCGTGTGACACTCGCGATGTGACCACCCGATAGACACCCAAGGGATCAGTTCTGTTGGGCATAGGACACTTGCTGATCAGAAAGGTCTCAAATTTGCTGAATGCAGCGTGTGTTGTGCGTGTATCAATCAAGTAGCAGGACACAGACACAAAGACACACAGACACACAAACACACAGACACACAGACACACAGACACACAGACACACAGACACACAGGTACACAGACACACAGACGCACAGACGCACAAACACACAGGTACACAGGTACACGCACACAGACACACGCACAGAAACACACAGACACGCACAGACACACAGGCACACGGGCACACAGGCACATACACACTGACACACTTGTGACGGATCTTGTCGTCAGTTGATCAACAAACTGCGAATCGACCTTCTTCAGAACCCTTGCATGTCTTGTTGCAGTCGCCAAACATCCGGGTTCCCTTGACGCCACAAATCGTGGCACAAAGAAGTCCGAAGAGTTGTCCAATATCTGGAGGGTTGCAACCATACTCTGTCTGTCTGTTGCAGTTGCGTCTTTGCCGACTACCACCTTGTTCATCACGACTGACGTCAGTCCCTGACTGCCTTTTGGTAAGTAGGGAAAAACTGACAAAGTGATGACGCCCCCAAAACTGAATCAAAGCCCAGCACAAGCTGCTTCGCGGACATACGCGCAGGTGGTATCCAACCCCTAAAACTCGCAAGCTGCAAGCTGCAAGCTGCCCCAAACCACCCCTCAACGCCCATCTGGGCCTCGCGACCCCAAATCGCTTTCAGCTGTTGGGGGAGAACCAACGCACATCGCTGCCGCAGCTTCAGCTGCTGGGCGAACAATGGCCCCCTTTTTTGGTGAACAAACATTCAAAAGCGGAAAAACAAATCCCCCCCCAAGAAAAGAGAGAGTGAAAAACAACAAAAGAACAACAACTAAAAACAACCCAAAACCTTCCGCTGCCGCGGCGCTACGCCCCGCGTTCTCGCCGCTGCCAGCTGGTCTGGCGTCAGCCGGCAGCTGAGGCACTCGAGGCTGGGCGCGTCCAGGGCGCGGCACAGATTCACCCCCAGCACCACGTCACCTCAGCACCCCTCACCCCGGCCTCCATTTGCTTAAGCCACAAGAGAAAATACAAATGAATCCAGTAGTAATAGATTCCCTTTAAAACCAACATGGGAACATAAAATAATATTCCATGGACATTCCGGGAGGGTGGCACATACGTCTGTGGCTCAAACAGATGTACCCAAATGGCCTTGGCAAATGGAACCAAAGACTAAAACCCGCGTAACTCTAGCTCCTTCATTTTCAGCCACACACTCCTCACCCCGGAGGCTGAAATCGAGTGCTTTGCATGTGAGAAACTTCGACGTGCAAACAACATGGCATCAGTTTTGAGCCCAATTAGACATCTGAGAAGAAAACAGCAACAAAGATTCAACACTTGGATGGGGCTCTGGTTTGGCCGTTCCAAATGAGGGTAGTAAATTGCTTTCCAACTCTTTGTATGGGCTTGCGAACAACGGCTTGTTGTTGCAGCCCGCTACTAAAAATGAGCAGAACTAAAACACCTAAAACCAAAAAACACTCCGACCATAGTGAAGTTAGGGGACCCAAAATCCGGACCCGCAAAAAGGATTCTGAAGTATCAATTGGTGGGGGTTGATGTGTGACAGGGTTAGTTGCCTAGTACTTAGTTTTAAGTTGGCTTGGTGTATAGTGAACTGGTTAGCTCAATAGTTGATTGGAGTTGAGTCAGGACCGAAACCCAGCACACTGACACAGGCAGTGCGCCTCCCACCGACGCCTTGAAAAGATGGAGACCAAACTGGGCTGCCCTCAGATCCCCCGCTAAAAGTGACTAACTTTTAGTGGGTTAAATGGAAACTACCTCTAAACACAAAAAGGCTGGCTGGGAGTCGGCAAGCAAAACAGCCAGGTTGTACAAGTCATCCCCACCCCCAAAACCAGTTCGAGGCTAGTGGGAGCAAGCCTTAATCCATCCAAAGTCTTCACACTGACTAGTATTCGAACAATGGCCACACAAATTTGGCTCTAAGTGTGTACCCACCCTTGTTGTCCGACTGATTTGGTAAGAGGTTGAGCCTTAGAAGTTCAACGGCTCCACCTCCGCCGCACAAAAGCATCCTCCCACGGGACCTCTCCACTGATGTAATTATGTACAGGACCCTTGACGTTTCAACTACCCTCCCTTGCACTCACCCGACGTTCCTTTGCTCAGGCTTCTCTCTCTTGTCTCATCTTGTTTTTTCCCCCACTCCCCACTTCCCGAGTGGATTGGCCAACAAAAAAGATCGCAACTGTCCATTTGCGACTAAAATGGTCCAAACACAAAAAGTAAAACACAAAAATGGTCCAAAATAGTCCAACCATTGGCCAAAAATTGGCCAAACAACATGGTCCAAAGACGAAAAAATATAACTAGGTCCTCCAATGGAGAGGATCGAATCAGGGCACCAATCTCCCAACCGAAAACGGGGAGAGAAGGGCACTGGGGGACCTCAAGTCCAAACCACCGCGACTTGGGCGCCCCCCCCAAACGAAACGGGGCTTGCAGATGCATGGCTCGTCTGTCTCTGGTCTTTCCGCTTGGGTTCATTGTCAGAGTCGAGCATCTTCAAGCATCACCTAATTCCTTATCAGTGATGCTTAAAACTTAAAGCTGGATGCATGATGCAAACAGGAAGCCCTTTGAGAACTCGAATAACAGGAAGCCCTTTGAGAACTCGAATGCAGAGAGGCTTCCGGATGTAGAAACTATGCCATTGGATATCAGCAGCTTCCCAGAATCATGTAGGGGCGATCCTCCCAAACATACGACGTCAAGTCAGATTGTAGCAGCTTCAGAAAGGGGATACCAACAAGTGCACCTCATTTTGGCACCCCCACGTGAAGCCTGGGTCCTTCGAACTTCCAACACTTTGAACTTTGCACCTGCGAGTTCGTGAAGGAAAAGCCGAAGTATGGCTGAGCATCATATGCAGAAATCCTTCTTTACAACATCTCCGGGGGCATCAGTCTATTAAAGCGGCAAGCAATGTGAATAAACAGTGTGTCATTAACTAAAGCAACTTGTGTGTGTGTGCCACATTGATATATGGCTGTGAGTCAAAAATAGGTACCCAAAATGGAACCCTGGTAAATGGAAACATGGACTAAAATCTGTGGTCTTCTCGGGGTTTAATTTTAACCCATACCCATATGATCACACAGCCAAAACCAGATTTTAACAGGCGGAAGGCAAAAGGCCCCAGGGTCCAAAACCGGGCCCGAATTTTCCCAGCGCGCGTGACCTCAGATGCGCTCGGCGTACGACCAGGCGCTTCCGTCGCGGGCACCAGGAGTGACCTCCGTGAGGATGTACACCTCAGCGTGGATTCACCGGCCGGATCTCAGCAAGGGTGAGGTGGAAACTTCCGTTCGCAGCGAGTCCGGCGCATGCCCAAGTCCAACCAAGTTCAAAAGCTTCCTGAAATGATGAATTGACTTTGTGTTTTTCGGGGATAGCCAAAAAACAATTCGAATTGAACATTAAAACACAACTATTCAGACGGGGCTGACTGTCTTGGCTTGATATGTTCCCAGTTGTGTCGTTGCGTGTCGTCAACCCCCAAAGAGATGGTGTCATGTTTGCCACTCGTGAGCGAACTCGGGGTGGACTTGCAGACCTTGCATAAGATAACCCCGCGCATCATTTTCATGTGGGCTGATTTTCTCTGAAAGCAACAGTTACACCTCTGACCGCTTGTGCGACACGCTGGCTGTTGACAGTGAGCTTGGTCTGGGACGACCTGAGGATGACAAGCTTGCTTGGGTCAGTTGGCACACATTCAGCAAGTCGATCAAGAGCAGAGAATCTGACTAGCTTTGAATCGTGCTAAGTGTTGGGTTGCGCACCACTACTGCTGGATGTTTTGAAGAATCGGCAAATGACTGCCGGTGACAAAGACGGGTGACAAATCCAAGAAAAATGGCCCTTGCCAGCCATCATTGACAGTCTCCGGCCAAGCAAAGCCAGGCTCACATGAGAAATGAGACATGTCCGAAACAAACGTGCCAGCAAACCCATCCAAGATTCAGCATTACAGTTGCACTCAAAACAAAAAAGCCGGTTTGAGAGTCCAGCAGTGTCCATGCACAAAGGCTGGCTTGCTTGCCTTCCTTGGGAAACCACACAATTCAATTTTCGAAATTAGGATGTATCTGCGCATTTGTGTGTGTGTGTCTCTGTGCACATGTGTGTGTGTGATGCCCCTGTCAAATCAAACGCAACTGATCAGTGACACGATCCTGTCGGACGGACACAAGCTTAGCTATGAGGCTTCGGCCTTGGACCCAACAAGTTCAAGTGTCGGGGAAACGATGCCCAATTTAAAAAAAAAAAAAAAAACAAGTCTAGGAACTCAGCTCTTTTTCTCCGATGTCCACACAAATCAAACTCCAGGAACTCAAGTGAGTCTTGTTTCTCCGATGTCCAACAAAAAATCAAGTCCAGGAGCTCGGGTCATTTTGCAAGCCATGGATTACAATGCAAGAGAAGGTTGATCAAGGCAATCGACGCCCTTGCTAAGCGAAGCTGGCTCCACCCAAAGCCGTCGCAGACTGACTGAAGCTGAAGCTGAGGCTTCGGCTGCTCGCCGGAAATGCCTCAGCCGAGCAAGCGCCAACCACTGCTTGCGACACACCACACGCCACACCGCGAACTGGGAAATGGGTGTGGCACCCTCCGTTCTTTCCCTTGAACGGTTGGGATAAATGGAAAAGTCCATGTCATTTGCAATGTGCAATGAAGTCAGGCGCCATGCTCGTGAGAGGGAGTGCGCCTCTGTCTTTCTGTTGTATTGCTTTTGTACCCCTTTCTTTCTGTTGAGGGAGTGTACCCCTTTCTTTCTATTTTGTTGCCTTTGTTCCCCAACAGCTGAAAGCTTTGGGGTCTCAGCCCAGATAGGCTCTGCGGTGGTCCGGGGCGGGTCTGAGGTAAGGTTCCACGAGGGTTCCACCACGGTTCCACGAGGGTCCCGCGAGGTTCTGCGAGGGCTGCGGGGTGGCGCGAGCACTAAAAAGAGCACTGCATGCTGTCGGGGATATCACCTGAGCTTTTTTTTTGTTGGGGGGGGGAGTCTACCTCTGTCTTTCGCTTTTTTGGGGTTGGTGGCGGTGTTACCGGAAACCCCGCCCAAAAAACTCAAGCAGCGGAAGCGTGGAGCGCTCCAACTCTGGGCATCCTAACGCTGCTTTGGCCTCGATGAAGGCACGGATGGCCAAGTTCTCGATGTTGGCCGCCTCGAAGGCCCCCCGAGAACCCTCCGACCGTCAACCCAACTAGGTCCTCCATGGCCGAGGTTCGCATCAGTTGGTACCCGGTCTTTTCTCTTTTTCTTTCTTTGTTTTTGGCTTTCGGCTTTGTCTATTTTAGTAGGGGAACCCTCCCAACCGCAAAAAGGGCTAAAAGCTGGCACCTAGCTGGGGGACCTAGACAATGAACATGGAGTCGTTGCATTGCTGGAGATACATCCCTCTGTTGAATTCCATTGGGTTTGATGCATGCCGATTTTTTTGGCTGTTTTTGGCTGTTCGCATTCTTGCTTTTGGCCAGGCGTTTGGATGTGGTGAATTTTCCGTTCAGGCACACTGACCTATGGACCCAATCATGCACCCGGGTCCTGGAGCATGGTACCAAGAATTATCTTTTTGCCGCTCGCTACATTTCCCCGCCCTGTTGCAAACGCGTTACTCCAAACCGCCTCAACTGGGCAAGCCTTGGACTCCCTGCGAAAAGCTAACTTTTTGCTGGAACTCAAAAATCCTGGCGATGAAAACCTCAACAAAGAGCCGCAACTTCCGCCCCCAAACAACTTCAGCTTCCCCCGAGTTGGTTGTTGAATTATGAATTGGTGGTTTAGGTTTCCATCTGGTAATGTTGGACCTCCTCTAGGAATAGTCACTTTTCAGGGGGGGTCCGTGTACAGAGGGTCCAACGTGGCATCCCATGTACCAGGGCTTCAAATCCCAGCAATCCAAACATTAATTTGCCATAATTTCAAAGGCTGAACATTTCACCAGGGCTGACCAATTTGCAATGGTACCAAACGCTTCTGACCAGCTATGGCAATCCCACCAATCTGCAAAAACAAACGATACGCTGAACGACGGAAGAATGGAAAGCGGGGGGCTGCCAGGAAAACGCGCGGAACAGATGTCGTTCGGGTCATGCCAACTTGAGAATACCTAGCGGTAGGGATCGGCAGCCAGCATCTCCAGCATCTCCAGCCAGCATCTCCAGATTCCCCTGCATCATCTGCACCAGGCGCTCGCGACGACAACACTGCAAGGATCGGACCACAACAAAAACAACAAACAACGCGAGCATGGCACGAGAAAACCCTGCATTTGCATCTCCAGCATCCCCGGCATCAGCTCAGCATCTGCTCTGCAAAGTCTATTTACTCTGGAGCTGAAGGTCGCTTTCCGTCAACCTGAGCTTGTTTATCTTCCATTTGGTTAAGACCCCTGGAAAATTAAAAATGTTTCCAGTAGTGATAGGTTCCCTTTAGAACCAACAGGGGAAACAAAAAAAAACAAATCTTCAGCAAATGGAAGCTAATCATCGGTAAGCTCGCTACAAATCAGGCAGACCAATTCAGGGACACCTAACAACTCGCCAAGGGCCCCGCCGCGGACTCGGTGTTCCGCTTGGTGACCAGCAGCAAGCCCGGGGCTATGTCTGAGGCATGCACCTCAGCAAGTGGAAGCCGAACCCGAACCCAGCGGGGACCCGAAATAGGCGTACCTCGTGTTCAAATAGCAGGGATCCTTACAATGGTGGTTTCCCTTTAGTTTGGTGTTGAAAAAGCCATGTTTCAAATGGGCAAAATGTATCTTTTAAGGAGCCCTGAATAGGTAGGTAAAATTACACACCGCCAAAAAACCACAGGCTTTAGTCCTTTCCATCTACCAGCACAACCCATTTTGAGTGTACTACTTTTTGGACCACGGGTACCCGCAAAAATCCCGGTTTTCATGGGCCGCGATGGGAAGAGGGTGCCAAAGCCTGCGACCAAGGTATGTCTTTACCAGCTGCACCCTGCCAAATGGGCGGAATCCCGCTTTCGTGTTGAAAGCGAAAAAGTGGAACCTGAGAGCCATGCATTTTCTTTGAGAGCCGTGGAACCTGAGAACTTCTTTCTTTTTTTTTTCTGTTTGCTTTTTTTTCCGGATCCCATGGTGGGAAGTTGTCTTTCAGGACTTCTGGCTTTGAAGCTATGAGCATGGAAAAACGGAGGTCAGCATTGAGCATTGCCTTAGGCATTGATCCTGAACCCGAAGCTTGCGATCGTTTTATTAGCACGTTGGCTGTGGCCAAACCAAGCCGCCTGCAAACCAAGCAGGTTGAAGGTCTGAAGGTCACCAATCTAAAGCGCCGCTTTGATGAAAGCCAAGCCAGTTGTCTAGCAGACTGACGGCCTGAGCCTGAAGGACTCTTCAAGTGGTCGGGTCAAGTGGACCCTTCCGCATGCTTCGGCGAAACCAACTCCACTCCGAAAAACCATCTAAAACCCGAAGGTGAGATAAGACTGACATACCATGGATGGACAACATTATGTACCTGGTGGGATGGATGATGAAAACCCGAATTAAATACTGGGAACCACTTCCCAACTGGTGCGAAGCGGACTTTGTCTATGCACACCCTGGCTCTCTCATCTGCTGGCTGTTAATCCAGCAAACGGATTGGATGCGCTTTCTGTGGTTTCCCCATGTTGTTTGGCGAGTTGTTCCTCTTTTAATACTCTTTTAGTACTCTTTTGCTATCCTACAAGGGTGGATCCACAAAAACCTTTGACCGAAATCCACCCATACCTGGCGGCATAAAACATCTACGTTTCTCAAACGGGTCCCCTAAAATGGTTGGCTTCCTTTTGGTGTCCCTTTAAATACCAACCATAAGGGGGTCATTGTTAAAATCCCCTAATGTTGTTTACATAAAATCCGGCTGGAATAGGTGAGTAAAAAGGACACCGCCTTGAAAACCAGCTCTTGGGGCCAACCACTGTGCCCTGTTGACAGCCACATATAACACTTTCGAAAGGAAGACCTCTACAACTACCAGGACCGGCACGTTTGCCAAGAACACGTGTTTGCATGGGGCTTCCTCGTTCCTGCCTGGGCTGCATCCAGGATGGCAGCTAGCACATCACACTTATCTCCTTGGCTCTCATTGCCCGTGCAAATAAAACACATTCAAAAAAGCCGAAAACACCAAAACCCACCCAAGGCAAACTCGACGAACATGCCAAGAACAAAAAAGGTGACTTGGGGTACACAAAGAATATGCTATTGGTTTGCATGTTGCTTGCTTAAACAACATGTTTTGCTTTTTAGTCCACCCCACAGCATAATGTTAACCCCGGATTAATAAACCCCTGATTAATAGGGGGTGTCCCCTTTTAGTGGGGATTCATCACTTTTGGAGGGAACACCCCCCTAATACTGGGACGGGTTTATTTATCCTGGGTCAACATTAACATACTTTTGGAGGAACCTGAAGTCTCCGAGCCGATGACACCGGCGAGGTCCGACATCATCTCCGCCCGATCCTACGATCTGAATTGAGAATGTGGTGGACGCGAATTGGTTCGACCCTGTTCAAGCCGAAACGAAGGAAGGAAGGAAGGAAGGAAGGAAGGAAGGAAGGAAGGAAGGAAGGAAGGAAGCAAGGAAGCAAGAAAACAAACAAACAAAATCAAACAAACAAAATCAAAGAAACAAACATTGCCAGTAGTTCTTGCCCCCAAATCGCTTTTTCCTTTTTCGCTTCCCCTAAGCTTCCATTTGGTTGAGGCCCCAGGAAAAAAATACACTAATTTCCAGTAGTGATGACTTCCTTTTAAACCAACAAGGGACAATAAACAAAAACAATTGTTAAGCAAATGGAGGTAAGCCAACCTAAGGCGAGCCCATTGCTCCTGCGGCGGCAGCTCGAAGGTGCCTTTGCAGACGTTGCAGACGGTGTGCCGGTCCTGCTCTCACTCGGCGGTTTGGCTCGGCTCGGGCGAGGCCGGTGGGTCGCATCGGGGAAAACGAAACATGCGGTGCCAACTCAACTCGTATCGATGGTCTACCCTCCCACCAGCTAACAGACCGCTGTAGAAACACTACTTTCCTCTTGGAAATGGCCTTTTTGCACTTCCATGTTAGGTGGTGGGAGGGTACTATGGTCTACTAGGTCCTGCAGTAGAGAGGTTAGAATAAGGGTACCGTTGCTTTTTTTGGTAGTCTATGTGAGTCTACTTTAGTAGGAGAACCCTCCCCCCAAAAAGGGGTGAGAAAGGGCACTGCTGGGGGACCTAGTCTACTGTTTTCTATGAAGAGAAGCAAACAAATCGGTGAACCGTGGTATTGCTAGAAGGCTTGTCCTTGACTTGTGACGTTGAAGGAAGAGTGAAGCCGAGTGTAAAACAAATGTCATAACACTGGCGCGGGCAACAGCAGGCCGGTCTTGACTCGCTAGAAAAACAAGCAATCACCTGTTTGACCGCCACGGTCCATTCGCAGAATGCGGGGCCCGTGTGGGGGTGGGGCGGGGGGGCACATCAGTCCCTTCAGCATGTGTGGATCAGTCGGCATGATGAAATTAACTCCAGCGCTACAGCTGCTTTGCCATCTTCTTCTTGAGCGGCTTGCAAACTGCCAGTGGGGCGTGAGACACTGACAGCACCTGCATGGAGCAAAGGATCTTGCAAGCGGAATGCTTCTACACTGAAGTCATGAAGATCCTTCAAAGGGAGTCATGTCCATCTCCAATTGCACTGACTAGCGCACAAGAATGTTCAGACAAATTCAGAAGGCCCAGGATATGCTACACGCCCGCCCGCCCTCAAGCTCCTCAGCGTCTTGCTCCTCCTAGGTTCTGCCGATTGCTGGAAGGTGGCCAATCTAAATCTGAAGGCGAGACGAGCTGTTGAAAAAAAGTCTCCTTCGTGGTCCATTGCGTCGAACTGTTTGAATTGACGTGGGGAACTGATGCTGGGCCTTTCTCAACAGAGGTTTCAGGAAGTGGGACCCGTTGGCCCGAACATTTCGACAACAGGCCCCACATCGCCTGTGCTGGATCCCCCATTTCGGAGAATTCGAACAGAACACAACCAGATACTTGCAAGTTTCGATCGGCTCCTTTCAGCCCACATCCTCGGCAACTTGGGCGGTCTCGCAAATTCCCTTTTGCTCCCCAAAACGCCTGTGCCTGCCCAACCAGCTGCAGACATGTAATTACCCTGACTTCACTGAAGAGTCCAAATCATGTAACCATGTTTTTGCGGTTTTTTTCGTTGGTGTATCAGAACGGGGAACTGGGATACTGGCTCAGCTACATTCTAATCCTAGTTTCCGAGCCGGAAAAGAACCTCATCATCCGCTTCGGTTGCGGAAGCCATTTGCGGCCGACGCAACGTCTTCCCCCCCCTCGCTGTGTTCTGCCAAGCAGCTGGATGATTGGAGCCGCTCAGCTGCCTGGCGAGCTGCCAAGAAGGTTTCGTTGGCTCCTCCGATTTTTTGAGGGGCGTGGCTTAAGGCCTTGCAGACTTCTGGGAAAGCATGCTGCTAGTGTGGATGGTCAAAATCCATTTCGCACCACCTAAGAAACCCTGGAATGATGACTCCCCTGCGTAAATACCAACAAATAATGGTTCCTGGTATCAAAGTGGTGCGATCGTCCATCCACAGTACGTCGAACATCACATAATGTGTGCAAGGGGACATCCCAACCAAGTTTGGCAAGCTTGGCGTTACTATCTTGGCCCTCTGACCAGCATGTTTGTATTGTAAATGAACAGCTGCCACTATCTTGGCATCTTCCAGCTCTACGATTGTATGGTGTGTGTGTGTCTCTGCGAGTGTGCCCGGGGTGCATCCTGCAGGGGATATTGGGTCGCTACAAAACGCCAGTCGGCATATAAAGTCAATGCGGTCATGTCCCGCCAAACATCAAGATACGATCACTACCATCACCAGCGCAATCACAAGAGGAGCTCCACCTCATCATCCGCATCCATCATCACTGATGTGATACCGCCTTTCAAGGGGTCCAAGAAGCGTCGCCGCTGCCAAATGGGAAAGCATGTCATGGCATTTGCAAAGCTTTGCCAAGCTCGGAACAATTGCCAAAAGCAGTTCAACCGTAAAAAGGCGGTTTTTGGAAAGGGTGAGGTCGTCCTATGCTCTGGTGGGATAGTCTAGACGGCTCTCCTTTTTCAAAACATGTTCAAACCAATTAAACACGACTTCTTCCTCACCTGCAACATTTGCCAGCCCTGGACTCAGGTGCCGTTCGATTCGCCCTGAAGGCCCTCCATCCGAGGCAAAGCCGGATAGAGATCTGGGTATGGGTGAAAATTAAAGCACCAGGGGACCACAGGGTTTTAGTCATTGTGTCCATTTACCAGGGTTGCATTTTGGGAAGCTATGTTTGACCAGCCATCTAAAGCTGCGCCAAGCCACACTGTACGTTGCCACTTCCGCAGGCAGGACAGGTGGATATACTTCTGCGAGCCCTGCCAGCGAAACCCGACGTCCAAGAAATCAGGTCCCGACCTCTGGACCACCCAACTCATGACCAGTGGATTTGCATGTGAAGAAAAGGTATCCTTTAAAGTTGGTTGGTTGAGTTTGAAGGGGAACCCTTCATCAACGAAAGGCAAAAGGGCGCCACTGGGCAACTGAAAATATGCATCGAAACAAGAGCAAAAGTCTTTGCTCAGCTTCAGCTCCTGCAAAAGCTTCTGACACCTCATATCCAGCAAAAACCTCGACAAAATCTACCAGGTCCTCCAGTAGAGAGGTTAGAATAAGGGCACCCCATTTTGTTCTGTCTATTTTAGTAGGGGAACCCTCCCCCAAAAAAGGGAGGGCACTACTAGGGGACCTAGTCTAATTCCTGGGCGTTAACGTGTCGAGGAATCGCATTTGATCACTTCCGGTGGAGGACACAGAAAAAGATCCTTTTCTCACGATCCACGAAGCATGGAACTACCGCGTCCCCTGCACAGAAAGCAAGATGCAATGTTGAACCGACACTAATGGATGGCGAACAAACATCAGCATGTTGTAACAACCGTAGGTTCTGGAAACGAATACGCAAAGCATTTGTGTCCTTGTGGCCTATGACAATCGAGAAAAGGTCCAACTTGCAAACCTTGGCAAACCAAAGCCTCGTTTTACTTGTCTCCTTAGAAAGATCAAAATGTCGTGATCCGATGTTTGTTTGGATCTTGAAACAACATATCATGTCAAATGACATAAAAGCAACCAAACATGGCGAAGACAGAGTAGTTATCTTCCACACATCTTCAGGGCATATTATAGCAGTGCTTTGCCAGTAAGGATGCTGGCCTCCATAAGAACAGTTGCCTGAGAAGTTGGTGACATACAGAGTTGCTGTGAAGCAGGTGATAAGGTTCCAGCTAGTGACTGGCAGAATGAATCAACCAAAGGGTTGCCAGTTAGATGATGGGAGCAGGTCCCGGGGTAGCAGCACAGCATCAACAAGGAGCACAGCCCCACAGTGCAAGACGGGGTCATTACGCAGGTCTGATTTACAGCTCGCGCAGAAAATCCAGAAAGGGCTCAACACATCCAAAGCAACGGTGGCTTGATGCATCTTCAGGCGAGGGCTTGCTCTAGGGGAGCTAGAGAGTCACGAACAGTTGAATCTAGGGAACAAGAACCATTGACTCCTAATTCCCAACAATCTTATCCCAGAATGTCCCAAATTGGAACAAGATAATCCTCTCTACTCAGATTTCGCTTGTTCCCTCTTGCAAGCGCCCGAGCTTCCCGGCCTCGCATTTGCAGGGCGAGATTAAGACCTGGCCCTCCTGCTGCTGCTCCTGAGGCGAAGACCAGTCGAGCGAACTTGGACGGGAAGCAACTGGGGCTTGGGGCATGAACCGGTTTGGGGATCGCCTACGAAACCAGGGATGTTTCCTGGGCATTCCCCCCATGAGAACCAGGTGGGTTGAAAGTTGGGAAAGGACTGGGTCCTTCGGCCGCTGGGGCACCCGGCAAGCTCAATATGGCTTGATCCACGTGTCAAGCGTATGCGCTGTGCACAAGAGTTTTGCAGGTCTCAATGCACAGGTGGGTGCTCATTAATAGCAATAACACATAGAAGACGCCAAGGCAGAAAATAGCGGACTCACAAAGTGATCCAACTTCAATCTCGCTAAACTAAGCCTTTTCTTCCACCCCCTGCAAGACCCACACTCGCACGCAAGAAACACAGCACATTTATCATTCATTCGCCTTGCCATGCCTAACAACCAAAGCACTATCAATGTAAGCAAACTACCAAGCCACCAAAGCGGCCCGCGCCGCCGTCCTCGCTGAAGCAAATGCGGCACACGCGCTCTTCCATGGCGGCAATAGGCCTGCTGTCTTGCGAGGGACCAATTCACTTTGCCTATTCGGACAGCACTGGTGGAAATCGATTTGTGTTCTACCACGCCATCAGGCCTCCATTCTGTGCCTACTCTACCCATCAAGGACTTTCTTTGGCTCATTTGCCTTTCATTCGCAGCTCATTCAGAAGTTTTGCCTGGTTTAAGCTGCCAGCAGCTCGTGACAGTATAAATACCTCCTGCATAGCCTCTGGTCACTAAACTCTGAGCCAACATGAAGCCTTGGCCACAACCGCATAGACGAGTCTGACCGATTCGCGATTCCCGCATTGAGACCGTTTCCTGGTAAGAAGATGCTTGGCCTTCTGATCCATTTCTAGAAACGTTGACATCATATCTATATATATACACATGTTTCTACCTATGTATAATAAATTTGTTTGATACACCTGAAAAAAAGGCTTCACACTTTTAGGGGGCACACAAATTTGAAGGTAGTCTCAAAAGCACACCCCTGCGCAATATGGCGAAGCGCACATTTGGCCCCTGCGCAGAATCAAAGCTCGTCGGTTCTCTCCGTCTCGCGTCTCACAACCAGCGTTCGCATCCTCAGCAATCGATACCCCTCACACCATGCAGATTTATTCTGTCTTGCGTCACAATGATCTCTTCGCACTTTGTATGGGCTTGCAAAAACTTCGTTTTTTGGAGCCCCTAGACAAATTGAACAGAGCCCCCCCAACAAAAAGAAACAACAAAAGCCACTTGCAAAGAACCATAATGATTGCCTTTGAACCTCCCAGACAACATTTTCTCCGGAACCTGGCAGCCTAAAGCTGCTTCTCTGTGCATGAGGTTCAAGAGTGCCTGGTGTCTGTCCCTGTGGCTCTGGGAAAGGGCACACTCTTGGCGCTTGATTCTAGCCCTCAAGAAAAAAGGGCACCACTTTGAGTCTGGGTTGCTTTTTTTGTGTGCTTAACTCTCAGAGGATCAGGACCTTCGCGTGTCTCGGCGAATCCAAAGTGTGAAGGATCCCGGGGCCCTGCTTGAGTCTCTTTTTGATGGGTCTCTGTGGTCGCAAGGGGGGAGATATGCATGTGCCACTTTTTAGTGGACCCCCTTCCTTTTGATGTGGGTTTCCTTCATTTCCGTTTTTGTAATTTCCAAAAGTGGCAGTTTGAACAGGCCCACCACCAGCAAATCGGCAACTTGGGAAGGGAACGCCTGTTGAAAGGAGAACGTATGGAGCCTTCTGGGCTGGGCTGCAATTTAATCAAACACGACACCGAGCTCGGGAGAGGGGAATCTCTACCTGATTGGTGCTATGAGAATGGGTGACTTGTTGAAGGTTCCATTTTTTGGGTTGCTCTACAGGAAACCAAAGAGAACTCCACGCCACACTTTATTTTTGTTTGGGGTTCCCTCATTTACAGACAAACCCGAATAGACCAAACCATATCCATGCCTTCCGAGATCTCTCCGTGGAAGCCTTGGGTAAAAGTAGACGGCAGCATAGTTCCCCCGGCACCTCTTCCGCATTGTCCTTGCTCCTTCACTTTGAAAAGGAATGATATGGCGTCCCTTCTTGCAATATCCTGTCAGTAGCCCCTTTGAAGGATTCATTCCCGCGGTCCCTGAGGCTTGCAACACAGTTCGTTCCCAGTATTTCTCTTTGAAGCAGTACTCAGCCCCGCCAACGGAAACTCCGTCAAGCTTGGCCGAGAAGGTGATCTATGAATCCACCTGTTCCGGAGCCTCTGTAAGTGGCCCCCGTAAATACAATCCCTGAAGCTGCGAGCCTGCGTTCAGCAAACATTTAAGCACAGCAAGCTGCCTTTTAAGCGCGCAACCTGATGAGCTTGGCCTCAGGGAGCCTGCAGCCTAAAACCACGATGTTGGCAATCTCATATTAGCATGGACCATATCCAGTGGTTTGCGCGCGCAATAGTAGATGCGTACTTCATGTTGCCCTCCGCAATGTTACTTTCGAATTCGGATTCCACTTACAAAAAACATGTATCCTAATGGCTGCGGTATTCACCTTTTGCCTCTTGGTTGAAAGAAAGGTCAGCCCTGCTACAGCCCAGACCGGGCGTCAAGACAAGGTCAGTGAGATGTGCAACACTTCGCTGACATGAGCCCTGGACTTCAAATTGCCAAGGCTTCATCGTAGCAACACTTCGCTCAGCCAAGCGACAAGTTGTTCATCAAGTCGCTGACGGCCCTGTCCCCTGGCAGCCATACCTCAAGTCTTCCCGCCGCCAAGAATCCGGGGGTCATGCTACCCAACTGCTCCGCAGCATCTTCGTAACTCCACAGGGACAAACAAAACAGAATGGAACGCCAATTTGAGGGGTCAATGAGAAGATGAATCGTCAAAAGGAAGGCTTTTGGGAAGCTGTGTCGTATTGGACGTTCAGTTCATCGCAGGCAGCATGCCCATTACCTTTGCGGGGGGTGACAGAATTGATTTGCTGGATTAGCCTGGTCTTCAGCCGCCGATCTGAAAAGAGTCAAGCCCTCAAGAACCCACTCTCCCTGAAAGGACTTCCAGAACAAAGGCTCTGAAACCTCAGTCTTACCCGACTGTGAATTCTTGCGATGGAGTTGGCAGGTGCCGATGAAGAGTACGTGACTGTCCACCCACCATACCCAGCTATGAGCATGGCCTTTGTCGAAGGTTGACTCTGGTTCAGCTGGCGAAACTGGTTGGAGATGTTCGTATCATGGACATCACTCATCTTATCAGCCACTTGTATGGTTTCTGCAACACGTACGATTCTCAATGAAGGACCCCCGTAGACCCGTGATAGGCCTTCGACATGGCCCAAACATCTGTCTTCGCCCCGTTCAGAGTGCCGGTCACACAATTGAGTTTTTGCGGTGGACAAATGTCGGCCATTAGCTTGGAACGACAACTTTTTCGCCCTCTCTGCCACAGTGAAACTAACACGTCATGACAGAATGCAGCCGGGCCGGGCAGTTGTTCGAGCCTACAAATCAAGCTGGGTGTCGTCTTCAAGATACCCAGCGCGCGACTTGCTTGCCAGCGGGCAGGAACTAACTACTTCTCTTGGCCCGTACTTCAAATCTTTTTCTTTCATTTTGACCATTCCAATCACAAATTTTAATTTTGAAGTAATGGAAGTGATATTAAAATAAATATTATTTACCCCAACGAATTATCATAATGATGGTGAAGTGATTGGATGAACCCGGAAAACAAATGCCACTGCGCACCTGACCCACCTTGCCATGCCCATTTCGACGTAGGCACGTTCAGACCGAGGTTCACCTTGTCATCATCGCCATAGCTCCTTAGACGGCCGACAGCTTCAGTGTTCCGGCTGCATTTCGAGTCGAATCGCTGCACGTCAGACGCCCTTCTTGGTTCCATCAGCTATGCGACTCCAGGGCCATTGTCCTAACCAAGTATGAACATACATTAATCATCAATGTATCTGTATATACAACTGTATATATAAATATACACCAAAGAAGCATGGAAGTGGGATGCAAACAGCCTGGTACATATAGCTGGATCCTCCTTTGGTGCCGCCTCTTCTGCTTTTTCAGCAACATTGCCTCTTCGCGCAAAAATCAAAAGGCGACTTGTCCCGAACAAAAGGCGGCTTTGCTTACCGGTGTTCCGCACATTTCTGCAACAAACACCTTTTGGCGCTTTTGTAATGAACTCACTTTTCCTGAACAAAACGAGTTTGCTTGTTCTGCAAAAGGAAGAACACATGTTTCTGGCGGGTGTGCATAAGAGGCTAAAACAATTTATTGGGAGAAGTGACGAGTCAGATTCATTTGCCGCTCTCCAAACTGGATGGGAACGTTTTGGCCAATGTCGTACGCAGAACATGTGACATCCCGCCAAATGTTGACGATGCAGAAGTTCTCGCGGGGAGCAGGTTTTTGAAGGGGGTTGGATGCAGGGTGCAGTTGCGCAAAGTACTTGGAGCGCCCAAGTGTGGTTTGGGGCTGGAGCTGCATCCTCAAGTACGTGGAAAAAGGGTCGAAGGGAAGGCTGGAAAGACTCACGTGCGGTGAATAGTGACCATGGTGTAATGCCCTTTTCCTTGATTCAAACAAAAGGTTCACGAAAGAAACTGCTTCAGCTTCCCCAGGTCCCTTCACCGACAGAGCTGCCGCAGCTGTGGATGGGACATGCGCGCCTCCCTGAATAAAAAAAAACATGTGCCAGGCTGCAAGACGTTGTGCCAGGTGAAGGACGGCATGAACAGCGCCTAAATCAAACTCCGCTAGGGTCCGCCGGGCTCTTCGGAAACCACACAAATCAAAGCCAACTTGCATATATTGCCACCTGGCGTTTGGCCTCGATTGAAGTCTTCTGGACCATTTTGGTGGATTCGGAAAACCCGGTCATTGGAGGTGAGTTTGGTCTGGCTTGCTATGTTTGTGTGCACACCCAGTGTGTGGGTTCTTGTTTGTGCGAGCTCTGGTGTTGCAGGGGTCCTTGAACCAGGAACACACGCAGTAAGCAAAGCCAAGGGGTCGGTGTCGACATCCAGCCTCATTAGCTCATACCGTTGACCACGAACCACCCAAAAGTGGCACTCTGCTTGGCAAGAACCACAAACACAGAACGGCGCAAGGCTTGACATGGGCGTGGCTCAAAGTTCAAGAGTACTGGGGTTACGCAGGTTTTAGTCTTTGGCTCTAGTTGCCGTCCGACGCCATGTTGGTGCATCTCTTCTCTGAAAACGACAAACACATGCCAGCTTAGCACCGGCCAATCAACCTGCTTGATGCCTTGAATTGGGTGGCTTGGTGGTTCATCTCGTGTAGGGTTGGGGCCTGAATGTGTGATTGCAAAGCAGCGGATCAATAGAGTTGTTCCGCATGTTCCCCTTGCACGACCCGAGCACAGGTCTCTTACAGACACTCCAATACGCACTTCAGCACGCTATCGCCATCACAACAAACTTTCCGATGGCCAGCCCGAAAGAAAATCATCGCCCCACAACTCCACACAGTGGCCATTACTCCTAAAGCCTGAAGACAACCTAATTCTAGGGTTGATTCCTTGCCCATTCTTTTCAACCATCCTTCTTTTCAAAAACCGGCTCCGTTTCCCCTGGATTTGTTTGATGGTTTCCTGAAAAGACTCGGATCCCTGGAAAGAATGGATATGGAAGGTACCCCCAGAAGAATGTCAGCGAGCAAGCGAGTCGACCTTTCAATGCAGAGCATAGGTGTCCTTTTAGGGCAAATAGATGGGTTTCCCTGGTAGATGATTAAACCGCCAGGTAAACCAGGAATCGCCATCTATCTTCCTACCAAAACAACCAAAAGGACACCAGCCCATTTCAATGTAGCACTGCTTGTGTACCTCATGCTCACTAAATGGGGAGCTTACTTTAAATGACCAAACCCACAAAACGAGGCCTACTCCGGGATGAGGCTCAAATGTGGAGAAGGCTTACCTATGTGGAGAAGGTACCCCAGAATGTCAAGCGACGAGCTCGAAGCAAGCGCGCCGATTCAACTCAGAGCCTGCCCAGTCCCAAAACCGCTCCCGCCTCACCCGCCTTTAGGGTGCAGGTCAGAGGATTCACCTCCAATCCGCTCTCTGATAAGCAAAGGATTGACCACCACTGCCACTAACATGGCACCTGACAGGGAGTCCCTACAAAAGGAAGATTATATTCCAGTTGTTAGTGGAAGGGAGGGTAGTTAATCTCTACATTTGAGTCTGTGTTTCTTTGAGGGTTTTCAGGCTGGTTTGAAGGGAACGAAAAGGAAACAAACCTGTTTCTTGTTTGACTGATTTATTTTTCTTTTGGGGGGGGGGGCAATTAGTTTGACAAATGTGAGTACCTTGTTGATTGATGGACCAGGTCAATCAACTTGACTAGTCAATCCTCTGGTGACCGCCAGGTCTTCATCTGTCCAGCAATCTTTGGGAGTGCCTTTTCAGGCTCCAAAAGAGCCATGATCTTCAGAAGTGACCCCCGTGAATGTGTCAACACTAGGAACCAACCCAACATGACGAGCATTCCACGCACCAGGGGTGGATTTCCTAGACCGCAGCCGCGGCTCGAGTGAAGAAAAACAATTCGATGTTTCTTGTGGTTCCAGCTGCCGTAGCCTGTTGGGCACCGCTTTGCCGAAAGTTGGAAGGGCAGAGCATGCAAGCGTGGGAAGCACCGTGTAAATTTCGGATAGGTTGCAAAGCGGAAAAAACAAATACGTGCAAGTTGTCCAAGCATATTGTCTCACCTCCACGATACACACCGTGAACGAAACTCAGAACAAATATGTGCTTCGAGTGAATCAGCTTGACATGGTTGCCAGACCAAGCGTGGGGGAAACACTAATTCGCTCCATCAATGGTAGTATGCCCAGCACAAGTGACTGACATTGACTGCCCCATGAAAATGATACCTTGCAGCCTAAAGATTTGAGACAGGAGGGCATAGTTACTATTCCATATTATGTTTTTGGTCTTCCCCGAAGAAACTATGTTTGTTTAATTTGTTGGGCTGGGGGGAGGGGTAAGAAGTAAAAGCTGATTGTTGTTCAAGTCAGTACCAAGCAGCACTAACCAATAACATACTAAACCTAGTGTAGACAGTGAGCCAATGAACACCAATAAACCAACATTAAACCAATACTATGCATCGCCGAGCTAGCACAAAGCAACACTCAACTAATACACCAATATTTGTTGTATGACTGCTTAGACAAGCCCTCTGTCCAATCCGTTTTGGTATTTTCGATTGACTCAACCCAAAATTATCTTGTGAGGATCCCTCAAGCTACTCCCCCACATTCCCTAGCGAGTGTGCTAGGCAAACAAGCAAGAACCAGTAGTAAAACTGCATCCTGTGCCACTTCTAGACTGAGCCTAGCTGAAGAGAGAAGTCAAACCGCTATATCCAGGCATCATTTTGGGTGCTGGAGTTTTCAAGGCAGGCATGTTGCATCTGAGAAAGCAAGACTGCAGGAGAAGTGCTGGGTTGGAAGAGTTTTTCGAGGCCAGCCGCATCGCCAGTATGTTGAAAAAGCCATCTCTGCCTTTCAATCAGTCCTTGCTCAGTTCTCTCTCTCTCTCTCTCTCTCCCCCTTTCTCTAAACCGATGCTCCTCCAATTCCAGGCTCATTGTAAGCTGGGTTCCCACTGAAGAAGGCAATCCTGCCGCCCTGAGGGTTCCAACACAACACGCGGGCTTTCCATTGGAAGACGTGTGGCAGACTAGCAGTTTGGCACTACGGTTATGTTGGGGTAAAAACTAGCGCGCACCCTTTTCCGATGCGTCTTGAGCCAACATTGCAGTTGGTCGTCCATGCTCACGAAATTTGAGTGCTCTCTTCACACTCCCCCTGTGGCATTCGCCACATCAGACCACATCCCAATTGGATGAGTCCGAAGACGAGGCCCTCTTATCGGATTCCTCGTCTCGAAAAACTCCTCGAGGCCTACGGTCTTCAAAAGTCTCCGTCTCCGGGAACGTCAAGACCGGCCCCGCGTCCTTACCCCGCTTCTCCGAGCTGCCTCGAGCATAGCCATGGTGAACCTCTCCGCCACCAGACCCAGTGGCCCTTGGATCCACGCTCGTTGAAGCCCTCGCACAATTCCTTGTGGATCTTCCGCCAGAATTCCGCTCCTTCCCGATCTTGATCCGGAAGAAGGTGTACCCCCGCCATGGTTGCATCTGCGAAGTCCTCTGTCGCTCTTGATGAGCCGTCCAGCTGTCCTCCACCACGGACCGAATCCCTATAACGGCGACGTGCCCGTGTGCAGCTTCACCGTGATCCTCCTCGATTCCAACACCGCTGCATCCAGCGGGAACTCCCTGTGGATCGGGTGGAACTTGCGCTTCCGAGGTTTTCCATGTGCGCGGATTGCCCATCCCGGCTGGGACCAATCCCATTCATCCTTGTTCTTGTTCTTGAGCATCGGGGGAACCTTGTACTGGTCGAGCTCCCAAGGGAGTGCTGGTCCACCCTGATGCGCCTCTTCCTCTGGATCTTCTGACTTCTTCTCCTCCTCAATCTTCTTCTCCTCAATCTTCTTCTCCTCAATCTTCTCCTCGGAAGATGGCTTCTTCAACCACCTCAAAGCTCGTAGCCGTGGTCGAACTTCTCGCTCCTGTGGGGCCCTGACGTGGGTGTTCCCAATCCTGGGACGGGCTGGTCCCGCGTCATCCGGGTTGTTGTCATCCCTCGGACTGCGGCTTCGTTCACGTTCACCCGGCAGTGAAGTGATCCCCAAGTCCCTCAAACCCACATTGCCCCGCAAAGGAGCCACAAACGTCGTAGACCCCGTCCAGGCATCTGCTTCGCGAAAAACATCCGTCCTCCAGTTGTCATTGATCACCCGCCGCCCGCGTCTGATGTCGACGAAGACCAAATTTGTCTGTCGCCGACCCTCCAGCATCGTAGCGTTGACCCCCGGCGGCATGTTCCTGGGATCCGGTTGCAAGTCCCGGTGTCTCCTCAGCATGTGGATGCGAGTCGCCACGATGAAGTCCCGCTCAAACGTCACCTCCCAAAAGTCCTCGGGCTCCTCATCCAGTGACCCACGATCTGGACCACCCGGAGGCTCAGGCCATGGCTCACCCGGTGCCCCGATCGGCACCTGACCCTTACCTACTGATGCAGGGCAGCCCGTAGGGCAGTGGTAAAATGGCCTGCGGTAAAGATCCACCGGTTTAACCCTCGGGGCTGGTTCATTTTCCCTAGCCCATCTTGATGTCACAAAGGGGTCCTCAACTGCGGTCGGTTCATCTTCCCTGACCATCTTTGCAACCCTCATTGGGCTGTCCTCACGTGCGGCTGGTTCATCTTCCCTAGCCGATCTTGTTTCCCTCTTGGGTTGGGCCCATTGGCCTTTCAGCACGAATCCTACACCCACTCCAAGGGAGGCCAAGCAGACGTCCCGGATCAGGCATGATCCCCGATCCTGAGGCTTCCAGCAGGCGATGAGGCCCATCAACCCACTCATCGCAGCGACCTTCACCGCTGCCTCCTTGCCAATGACCCGACCACCGTCTGCTTCTCCTGGTCCTGGCCGCGAAACCACCTCCGACTCATCCTTGATCATGCCCGCCATGGAGTAGAAACGAAGCCACTGTGTCCTCGCCGCGACCGCCTTCGTGAAGTAGTCAGCCACCAACCCGCTACTCGGCAAATGTCTGATCTGCCATTCCCCTTCTCGCACTCGTTCACGCAGCACGTTGGATCGAAGGCGCAAATGCCGTGTGCGCCACGGTCCCGAAGGGCCTTGCACGATGGCCAAGGCCGCCGTGTTGTCCCCGTAGATCACCCGCTCCGCCTCCTTGGCGCTCCAGCATCCTCCCTCCAGGATTGCACAAAGGGAGTCTCCCATGATCATGGCCTCGATGTAGCCCACCAACTCCGCCTCTGCCGTGCTGAGGGTGCAAAAAGGCTGTCGACCCGATTCCCACTGGACGAGGGCACCACCATAGAATCCCAAAACTCCCTGGTGGCTCTTCTCTCCCTGCGGCGCAAAAGAGATGTCCGCATACATTTCCAGCCGCCTCATCGATCTCGCGAAAGGAAGATCTCCTTCTGCTCCTCGGTCTCCCAGGCAGCGCCCATAGACCAGTCCCAAGTCCTTCGTGCCGTAAAGGTAGGCCATCATGTCCTTCCCCGCCTTCACGACTTCCAAAGGGCACCGGGTGACATGTTGCGACATCCAGGAAACCCCGAATGCCACATCCGGCCTGGTGCGCACCGACACCCATAGCAATTCTCCAACCAGTCCTTGCGCCTCCCGGATGCCATCTTGCGTGATCACCGGATTCTCAGGCACCTCCGGCTTGTAGAACGGGGCCGGTTTAGCCATCACCACCTCGTGCCGCTGCATCAGCTCCGAGATGTACGAGGGTTGTGCTACCCGGAGAGTCCCACCGTCCTCGTCCCACTTCAGCTCCATTCCGCAGAACTTCGTCCATCCTGCTTTGTTCACCCACTCCGGCGCGCTGCAAACCCACTCCTGATTGATCCTCTTGATGACATTCTCCACCAAGGAAGTAGGTCCCACCGCCAAAAAGTCATCCACGTAGATCACCAAGTAGCCGCAGGGCTTGGGGTCCTTGTGAGGCCCGGCCTCAAACTCCACCATAGACCCTCTACTGGTTTCCGGCGTCCGTTCCAAGCCATAGGTCCTCCCCCGATCCTGCCAGGTGAAGCCCGCTAGCCCTTGATCTCGGAACGCTGACCAATCTGCTGGACTGGTGTCCAAGCCATACATGGCTCCTTGAACCAACCACCGCTCCGACGCCTTGACGATCCCAGCCTCCACCAAAACCTTCGGGGGCCTTGTGATGAGGGTTCGCCGGGTCTCCTTCCGGGGCGCCAGCAGGAAGGCACACTTCACATCCACGGTTGCCAAGGACCACTGTTCGTGGGCTCCCTTTCTCAGGACACACCTCAGAGCCGTCCCGTCGATGCCCCCGGCATAGTTCTCGGCCTTGTCAGCCGAGGCCGTCCGCCAGCAAATTGCCACATATCACTGCCCTCGCCCTCTTTCTTCCTGTCGGGGCCTTGATGGTCGTGACCAGCTTCCCCGGGGCGTACTCGGCGTCTTCAATCCCCGGAACCGCCGCCAGATCGCACTCGTCGATGGGCTTGACCACCTCTGTGTTCACCAGAGAGCGATACTCGTCCATCATGGCCTCTCTCCATGCTTCCAGATCCTTCCGCACTTCCTGCAACGGCACCGTGTAGGTTTGCAGAACCTTCGCCGGTTCTTCTCCATCTGCTCCCTGCAGTCCTGCCAGCTTGTGGAAGTCCTTGTTCTCCCGGTCCTGCATGATCACCAGGTCATCCTCCAGCTGGTTGATGCCACCCAGGAGGAACTCCATCGCTGCTCCTTGACCATTCCCTGTGATCTCATCCATGGGGATCACCTTGAGCTCCTCCGCCAGTGCTTCCTTAAAGCTCCACTGGTAGCTGCTCATGAGATTCTTCGTCTCCTCCAGGCTTTCCTCAAAACTCCATGATTTTGATGGAGAGGTGTACTCCCCCCCCGTTCGCAGTTCACGTAGAGCGGGTGCCAGACCTTCTCCATCTGCCGCTGGATGCCCTTCTTCTCCGTCTCCCCCCAGTTTAGGGCCTGGCTCCAGACTCTGCTTGCCCGTCAACCTCGTTCTCGGTTTCCCTGGATGTTCCTCCATCTCCAACTCATACCTTACTCTTCCCGCCTCCAGGTCCCTTGCGTGGTCGGCCTCCTCGTCGGGCAGAACAGCCGCCCTGGTGTGTTGAATGGCCCCGTCTTCTGTCTGAACCACCCAGCCCCAACTCATCATTGGACTAGGACCCAGTAGGCGTACTTCTCGAAATGGAGAGGCCAGGGGGCCCTTCTTATGCCACCGCTTTGTCTTCACCATCACCTTGGAGTAGAACGGGAGCATCGGGAAGGTGTCCACCCCAAGTCTCTGGAGCTGCATCTGGTTCCTTTGAAGCACCACACGCCGTAGTGCCGTAGGCCACAGCTTCACCGGAGCCCCTGAGTCCTTGAGGACCACTCGCAGCCTTCTTTTCACCTGGTTGACCTCCGTCTCTACTCGTCCATTGGCCGCGTGATCATCGCCCGCTGTCATTGTGAGCAACAGATTGTGCTCCAAACACCACTGCTGCACCGGCCTTGCCAGGAACTCCTTCGCCCGATCGCAATGCATGCGGTACAGCGGGATGCCCAGGCTGCGATACTTCACAAAGATCAGGCTGATGGCTCTAATGACCTCTCTGGCGCTCCTGGATTCCATCACCTCCGCCATCGTGACGTTCTGCACCGCGACGCCCTTCATAGCGTCGGCCATCTCGTCCTTAACCTTGTCGTTGAGCCTCTTGGCCTCCTCGTCTGATGCACGGGGTTGATCCTCCTCCTCTTCCCAATCTGCTGGATTCGGGTCCTCCTCCTCCGGCTCGGCCGCTTCTGAAGGCTCCTTGTCCCCAGCTCCAATTGGGATCGGGACCGTCCCAATCAGCACATACTTCACCTTTCTGCTTGTTCCGACGTCCTCCCCTGTCGAAAATGGCCCAGCGATGTCCACGTTGAGGACATAGGACGGAATGTCCGCCTTCAACCTCCGGTGCTGCCGATCCACTCCAGCCTCCTGCATACAGATGCGGCACCGTCGATTGAACGGAGTGTGCCCCCGCCCCACGTGCTGCTTCCACTTCTCCAGGGTCATCTTCTTGAGCTCCCCTGCCTCCATGGCTTTCTCTTCCTTCCGCTCTTCGAGCCTTTTGACCAGCTCCTTGAGGGACATCTTGATGGCCGCCACCAACCCAGGCGCCCATTTCGCCCAGGTTTTCGTCTGGACCAGCCTCTTGCGGAGGTCGCCCTCCATCTCTTGATGACCTTGGCCCTTCATTCCGTGGAGCTCCCCCATGCCTGGCAAATTGGTTGCCAGCGTGGTGGGTTTTCTCCTCGGATGGCCCGCCGCTCCTTGATCAAAGCTCACCAGGTCCATCATGTTCGCAGAAGTCCTGAAGTTCCAAAAAGAGGGCACATCCAGCTCCACTGCTCTGGGATCATACTCCACTGGGTCCATGGGGGACTCCAGCAAGAAGCCCACAGGTCCCTTCTTCTCCTCGGAGCATTCCTGCGCCCGAAGCCACAGGCCCATCTGCTTGAAGAACAACGCCGTGTCCCCATTGACCTTCTTTCTGTCCTCCTCCGAAAGGCCAGGAAGGCCAAACCTGCAAACGTCCCTTCCTCTCAGAGGTGGGGGTCCAGGCTGGTGATGCCTCAATCTTGACACAGTTCGGCACGGCGGTCCCCCCACCACTGCCTTGATCAGCCCCTTCTCCGCCAGGCTCCAAAGGTATCCCCACAACGCACCGTCATGAAGATTCTGCCTGACGTCCTCCTCTATCGTGACGACCTCATAGCCGCCCCAATCCTCCTTCCGCCATTCCTTGGCCTCACGGCCAGCGAAAAGATGCACCACGACGCCCTTGCTCGTTTCCCACTTCCTCCTCAATCTCCGATTGAAGGGGCATCGCGCAGCAACCTCTGCTTCTCCTTCCACCCGGCCCATGAGCTTCAGAACCTCATCCGGGATGCTCGGAAACCACCGCTGCCACCGCTCCTCATCCATCGTTCCTGTAGCCGCCTTCTCCGGGGCATCCAAGAAGTCCATCAGCTTCATCGCCTCTGCCCTTCGCATGACCGGACAGCCAGACCGCAGCCAGCAGTGCAGCTTTCCATGGGGTGCTCAATGCTGCACCCTTTGGCATTCCACCTCACCACAAATCCAGCGTCCACCAACATCCTCAGTGGTATGATGGGCTCCACCGGCTCCAACGTCAAAATGGCAGACGTTCCGGCATGCTTGTACAGCACCGTACTCCCGCAAGCCAGTTCCACCTCCACCGCCGTGAGATTGTCCCTCTCGTCTCGTCGAGCTTGTCGTAGCGCGTGGGTGGCGCCGCCGTCCAACAACGCCACCTGCTCCTTTTCCTCACTCCTTCCTGCTTCCTTCCCGGCCGCCGCATACTTGATCTGCAGCGCCCGGATAGACCTCAAAGACTTCAGCAGGCCTGCCACTTCTGTCAGCAAACCTGAGGCTTCTTCCGACCCTCCAGGGGGCGGTCTGGCCTGCTCTCCTGTTGATCTCGAAGCCGATGAGGCGGCACCAGGGTTCCACCCCGTAGCCTCCCGGGACGCCTCCTCCGCGGAGCCCGGTGAGCCACTAAGGCGGGCCCCTTCGCCACCAGCCGCCTGACCTTCTGTCGGCGCCTTCTCATCTCCTGGCTTCTTGACCTTGGACACCTTTGGAGCCGGCTGCTTCCAAGGGCTCACAAGTCGTGGATTTCTTGACCGGGCAATCCCTCTTTGAGTGGCCCATCCCGGAACACGCAAAGCATCTGTTGGTCTTCTCCAGGCCTTCCCACGAGTGTGCATAGGTGCAGCTGCTCCCCTTCTTGCATCCTCCATCTGTTCCCCAAAACCTACAAGCAGGGCCTTGGGGCTTCTTCCTGTTGTCCGACGCCTCCGGAGTCGCCTCCGTAGCTCCTGCTGCCGCCAACGCTTTCAGGCTATAGAGGTCGCAGGGCCCGTTCCCGTTGCTCCCGGAGTCGATGCCGCCTTAATCGCTGTCGTCAGCGAGAGCTCTTCTGCTTCAGCCTGCAGGTACTCCGCGAACTGCTTGATCTTCCCGATCTGAGGCCGAATATCAATTTGCAGCTCCTGCCGAACCGAGGAGATTCTAAATGACGCCTGAGCCCCGGTCTTGCCGACCACCTCTGCGATCTTTCCCAAGACCGTGATCAGCACCAGCCCGTCCGGAAGCGCCACATCCAACTCCTCAGCTCTTGCCAACCATCTCCTCCACAGTCTCAAGGTCTGCAGAGCATCACACAGGTTAGCCCCCACCTTCGGGTCGGTGAGATGCTTCAACAGGTTGCCCCTCTCCGAGGTGCCTCCAGGTTGATATACCTGGTGAAGCCGGAACATGATCTCCGTCGCAGACATCATCCGGGCAGAGATGATCTCCCTCCTGATGGGGTCCGGCAAAGCCGCCAGTAGCATCGACAATCCCCTTTGCTCAACCCGGTGATTGTGTGCCTCAACATCCCCCAGCGTGGGCTTCAACCGGAGCTTCTCCAACGGTGTCGCCGTAAGCCACTCCGCGTAGGTAAGCTCCGCCTTCTGCAGGACCTGCTCCCACCACAGCCTGGCCGATCCCGCAATGTCTGACATCAGCGGGGTGATGACCGTCACCCAATCTCCAAATTGCAGCGACGATCCCTCACCTCCGGGCGGGGGTAGACTAGGAAGCTCCAAATTCCTCAGGGCCTCCGACAGTCTAAAGGCCGTCGAAGCTTCACCACCTCCTTCCGTCGGTCTCGGAGGCGGTGGAGGCGGCGGTGGAGGAGGTCGATCCTCAGTGGCCCATCCATGAGCCAAGTTCCTCACCGCTTCAGGATGAGGCGGTGGCACCGGACCACCAGTTGCTCCTCCGTCCGACGCCGTCTTGTAGGAAACATCGTCTCCCGCCCTTGCTGCTTGCAGCCTCATAACTTCCCGCTCGAAGGTCTCCTCCGCTTCTCGAAGAACCCTTTTCCGTAGGTCCTCCACTTCACGATCTCCCCCAGAGCCAGGTTCCCGACGCTCCTGCGATGAAGCACCTCCCGGTGGCACCCGACTAAGGGCCACTCGTTCAGGACTCCAGAACGGATTCACAGCTCCAGGGCCCGGTGTTCCACCTCCATTCCTGCCGTAGGGGTCGTTCTGCGGCGTCCAATTGGCATAGGGCTCCAACTGCCTGGGTCGGACTTCCATCAATCCTCCAAGCAGACCTGGTTCGCTACTTCTCCGAATGCCTTGATCGTGCCCTTCAGGAGGTCCGGATCCGTTGCCTCCACGAGCGCCCTGATCATGGCCTCCGGAAAACCCATGTCCTTTACCTCCATGACCCGCTTGATCGTGCCCTCCAGGAAACCCACGTGCATGGCCTCCATGGTCCGCTTGATCGTGCCCTCCAGGAAACCCACGTCCATGGCCTCCATGGTCCGCCTGATCATGCCCTCCAGGAAACCCGTCCATGACCTCCACGGCCTGCCTGATCATGCCCTCCAGGAAACCCACGTCCGTGGCCTCCACGAAAGGCTTGATCGTGCCCTCCAGGAAACCCAGGATCTCCGCGAGGCTCTTGATACCGCCGAGGATCAAGGATTCCCGTCCCGTCACCATCATTCTCATCCAACCTGTGATGAGTTGCCTGGCCGCGAACCTGCCCTTCTTGCTGTCCCGGACCTTGCCCATCACGACTGCCCCGGGCTTGTCCTTCTCCAGGATGTTGGCCCGGCCTCTCCATTCCCGTCTCTCCAGGTGGCAAAGGTGGGCCACGGTCTCCCGCCCCTCCTGCACCAGGTTCATCTCCGCGATGTAGCCCCGGAGGCAGCGTCCACACCTCGGGTTCCCGACCCGCCGGCTCCCCACCGGCTGTCATCCTCCAAAGATCGCGCCTCTCCCCCAGGTTCTCCGACCTCGCCCTCCGGGAAGACCCATGCTCGCGGATCATCCTGTCCAGCGCCTGGTCGGCGGTTTCTCCTTCACGAACAAGATCTTGTTGTTGTCTTCGCCTGCGCATCATGGCTGGCTTGGGCTCATAACCTACGGTTATGTTGGGGTAAAAACTAGCCCGCACCCTTTTCCGATGCGTCTTGAGCCAACATTGCAGTTGGTCGTCCATGCTCACGAAATTTGAGTGCTCTCTTCACAGGCACAAAGCAAGTTCTCCACTGTTTCTGAGTGGATTGTTCCACAGCAAAACTCCACTTGTTGACAACATGTCCTTTTGCCCCAAGAAAACATATGGAGTCCGGAGAGATAGAGCGGCACCCAGACACTTTGGGAGCTGGTCTTGCCCCGGCATTTCCATGGAACATTCAGCATCTCCCATTTTGGGATTTGTTGATCCACTCCGCAAGGAGATGTCTTGGAATGGATCCCTCTTGAGTGTTCAACCAACTTATGCTATAACTGGGGTAGTTAACTGGGGTCATGGGTTGCTGCAACGACACCACTGCAAAAAGTGAGTAGCTTTCTGTGGGTCCAATGGAAAGACCCTTGATTTCAACTAAAAGGTTAAAGTCCGAAGATCCAACCAACTGGCAATAAACGAGATAGTCCCCCCTTTACCATGGTTATAACTTACTAAGTTGCTTGAGCACCCAAGTATTGTGTTGATGCTCTCAACAGAAGAACAGTTGGAAACGCATATGCCAACTGTGCAATTGTATTCAGTCATCCGCCCACACAAATTCAAGCAACTTCAGGTCACGATGCGACAAAGCTGCTGCGCCAGGTGTTTGTTTTCCAGTCACAAGCGCGGTCCACGCGGTGACCAAACGGATATCCCGCCTTCTTGAAATCCGGAAAGCGCTTGAAGTCCGGGCGCAAGGGGTCAACAGGACCTACCACTGTCAAACATATGGGTGTCTTTTTGGAGGGTACGCCTCCCTTTCTTAAAAGCCACCATTTTTTGGGGCCGCTATTTTAAGACACACCCATATGGGCCCTTGCAGTGGTGCCGCACAATTGGACCAACTACCAAAAAGGGAGGCCTACTAGACTGATAGAACCCCAATAGGGGACCACCCAAAACAGATGCACTCCCACGAATGGGCCTTGTGTTCCCAGAAAGCCATGAAGGCATACAAGAACCACCAAGCTTAACAAGAATACCAAGCCTATGTACAAGAATGATTGCACGCAGTGCTCGCAAGGCCCTTTGCGTGTGAACCTTGTACCAGGAACAGACAACAACAACAAAACAACAGGCGCCTCAAGCTGACTTATGTTGCCGAGGTGCTGAAGTTGTCCATGAGGTCCTCTGCATCTACAGCTTTCACCTGGCGAGCCCATGTTCGAGACTCGGGACATTGTGTGGCTGTTGCTTAAACTCGGTTGCTTTCTGCTCCCCTGCTAAAAGTTTAACTTTTAGTGGTTTAATGGAAAACCCATTAGTTGGCCAAAAGTTAAAGTCCAAACATCCAAGCAAAATGCGCCAAGGCAAAGCAGGCAGAACCCTTGAGATGGTGGGTCTCCCAAAGAGGGTCCAAGAGTCCAAGAGCAACTTTGAGGCATCCTCCGCTGTGGCTAGGGCCAGCATCAGCTCTGCCTTCAACTCACTTTCTATTGCTTGAACTGACAATGGCCACCCATGTGGCCCCCCCCTAACAAGAAAGCGCTGTGCACTTAGTTGCTCTAAGCGAGTCGCAAAGACAAAGACCCTTGCGGCAAAACTCAAATGTGCAGCACACCTCACAAAGGGCCGAAGGCGAAGCCCTCGATGCCGAAAATCTCTAGCTCAGGCCAAAGGGTCGCTTCCAGACTTGGGCCTTCGACTCATGCTTTTTCCATCAGTGAAAGCTGGCAATTGAACAAACTCCGAGGCAACTCCTGCCATCAACCGCGGGAAGGCACATCTTGGGCCCAAGCTGAGGCAAGTCACCTGTCTGGGAAGCAAATACCTCCATTTGCCTAAGTCCCCTAGAAAAAAGGAGAACATATTCCCAATAGAGAAATCGATTCCCTTCAAAACCAGGGGGGCAATAGAACAAATCGTCATTCAGCCAATGGAAGCTTTTTTGGGGGCAAACAAAATGGATGAAACCAATAGGCCTTGGTTGCTGTTGCCGAAAGTTGCTTCACTGCTCTTTCAGGGTCCACCTGACCGTCAGCTGGCCTGCGTGTGCAAGTCCTCTGGCGCCGGCGCTCGGAAACCCTGGCGCTGGCTCGCCCGTGGTTCGAGATGTTTGAAGAACGTGGGTGGCTCGTCCTTTGAGGGGACCCTCTTGAAAAAAGAAGGGAAAATAGGGGCGGGATTTGTTTTTGTTGTTTCCCCCCCTATCACAAAATATATAGATAAAAGGGCGGGTGTCCTTTTCGTCTCCCCTCAAAGCCGGCAAACAAGGTGTGCCACCCAAAAAGATGGACCCATTGACCCTTGCCTGCATGAGGCTGGGGTACAGCTTGGGGGTGTCCACAGCTGAGACCTCAGTGCGTGGGTTCGGAGCCATCATGAGCGGTGCCACTTGGAGAAAAAACAGCGCGCGTGGGGTGGAAGAGTCGTGGATGGATTCGATTGGCGTATTGAGTGGATCAACTGGTGCTTTGAGTGGATGAATGAAACATGAAAAGCAAACGCCATCTTGCTGAGGTAGATGTCAGAACTCATAGGCGACTCCTACCGGTAGGTTACCAGAAGACCTAGGAGCCAGGGCCTGTCATGCATTTGGTTGGATTGTTTGCCTGGTTCCCACTTAGAGTCCCCTCTGTTCTTCCGGAAAACATGAGCACTTCCCTATGCTCATCCCAAATTGACCACAGACCTACGTGAATTCTCAAGCGAAGCTCACATCTGGCGGATGGCAAGCCCACCGTCCCCGATTTGACCCCTGAGCAAGGCCGCGGGGCTGGCCTGTTGATATGTCGCCAAAGGGACGTGCAGAACGACCGAGAAACTACTTCGGCAGTTGAAAAGCTCATCTTCTTAAAGGTTGGCACTAAATTTGCTAAATCTTTCCCTTCGGCAAAGGAAAAACTTCGGCACTTGGACTCAAGGGAAACAACCCCAGAAACTTCAACTGACGGTCCGACAGCCCCGCGAAACGATCTCTGCCGCCAAAGCAGGGACCCCCGAAGCATGCGGCTTCCTTTTGGCCTGCTTTAAACACGAACCCAAACAAGGCCCCCCAAAAAAAAACAAAAACAAAACAGAAGCAACAACAAAACAAACAAGCCCATATGGTATGGGTCAAAACTGAATCACCAGAAGACAGCATATGTTGGTCTTTGTTTCCATTGAGCAGGGTTCCATTTTGGGTACCTATTTTTGACTTACAGCTATATGTTCTTTCCTTGACCGGTCGCCATAATGAAGGTCTTGCGCCCCGCCAGCTGCAGCATGATATTTTCCTGGGCCAGCCGCAAAATATGTAGGTGAATTATACTATTTTTCACCAGCCGGAAATAAGGCGGTTGGAGAGATATTCTACTTTTGGATCATTTGGCACCAGCGGCATATTTCTCAAAGCGGACTGCTGTGAGGGCAGTGTGTCCCGGAAGAACTGGGCTGGAGGGAATGCCACTTGAGGAGTGAATCAAGCAAGGCTCACTTCCCGAGATCGGCGGGAAAAGAAAAAAACCCGTTGCCTTGCAACTGGCTGCGGTGGTCGAAAATAGGCCAAGCCCAAAATGGCTTGCCCGATCGGTATATGGAGACATGGACCAAATCCTGCGGTCCATATCCTGGTGGTTTGATTTTCACCCCAGTCCCCAACTAAAACGATCCAGTCCTGGAACTCAAAAAGTGACACGGACTCCAGTCAAACGGAGGCGAATGAGAACTTTATTGCGTCCTCAAGGACCAAGAGACAAATCATTGATCGCTTCATAGGCATAGGTGTGTCCTGAAATAGACATCCCTAAAATTGTCCTTGCCTACTTTGAAATACCTCTTGTGGATCTTCCGGGTGAACCAAGCCATTTGCACACAAAACCCTCTTGGCCGATACCTCTAGGAGCCCAACAGTATGCGGGATAGGCATCCAGGGACCAGGGCTATCCCAGTTCATCGCTGAGCCCTTGGCAAGCCTGGGTGTCGGGACCGGCCTCAACAGATCTGCAATGCAGCGAGATGATTGATCCCATAGGTGGCCTAACTAAACTAACCTAAAAAGGGCACCTATGATTGATCCCCTCAACTTCTTCCACTAATTGCCAAGGCTCCCTTTTCTTGGAGGTGTGGGGGGAGGGAGCACCGGTTTTGTGAACGATCCCGAAAAGGAAGCTTCCGACCAAAAATCCCCTCTCTTGAACTCACCGTGCTTTGACATAGTCCTCACTTGCCCAAAGGACCTGGAAATAAAAGGTTAACCTTTTGGGACCTTTACTAATGGACCAAAGGGGAAACCAAAAGCTCAAAAGGTCGATTCGCTTTGGGCAAGTGAGAGATGGTCTGTTTCTACATTCAAACAATCCAGGCCGGCAAGTACAACAGGGATCCGGATGCATGAAAAACACCTGAACATTGCAACTTGTAAATGGTGGTTTTCCTTTCTTTATTTTGGTGTTGAAAAAGCAGCATGTTTCAAATGGTTGCAAAATGTATATTTTAAGGAGCCCTGTACAAACATCCACAGATCCTGCCCCCAAAAAAGTGCCGCCCCAGTCTACCATAGCGGATTCCTTGGAATGAGCGCTCAACAAGATTTTTTAATCCTTAGGTCAGCTCCACTTTGCAGGCACATCTAAGCCAAACAGGCACTCGGACCAGCAGTCCGTAAAAATAGATGGCCGTGGTAAATGGAATTAAACCCACCTATTTTTGGTCAAACCGATCAAAAGGACACCCACATAGATGGCTGTTCTTCCCTCTGAGCAAATCATCAAAGGAGCCCCAAGTGGAGGTCGCAAGACCGGTTTCGCAGTGGCCCATGGCCAATCCTCCGGTTGCAACCACTTCAGGGACCCCGTTGGCCCAACGCCGAGGCTGGGAAGAAAAAAGGCTCCGAACACCCCAGGCTGGTCCTTCAGGGACTGAAAACCCCTATGCTTCGTTCTTCAGGGGACTCAGGGGACCCAGAAAAATCCGGAGCCCAAGGCCACGCCAACCAGGTCCTCCAGTAGAGAGGCTAGTGTCTTGGATACCACCTTTGTTCTGGAGTCTATTTTTTGTGGGGGGTTCCCCCTCCCATCCAAAAAAGGACGCGCTGAGAGGTCGGGCACCTTGGACCAAGACTCGGGTCCTGAGTCCTGGATCTGATTTGTTCGCCGAGCGTCGAAGGGGTCATGATGCAGCGGGCTCTCCTTGGGCCGATCTGCCAGGACGCCGCCCGCCCACAAATTCACCTGGCGCGGGCTTGGGCGGGGGGTGTGGGGCCCGGGGGGTTGGTGGAAAGGCGGGGACTGGAAGTGGGGCTTCCCCCCAAAACGTGCTTTCTGGGGATGCGTTGATGACCCATGTAACACCAACCACTTAAGGAGGTGCCAGGAAGAGTTGCACAAAAGAAAGCTGCCAAGGCACCTTCTGCTAATTGTTGGTTGCTACAGAAGAGGTTGATGAGGATACGGACCATTGCAACTCGCTTCCTGCGCTGGCACGGCAAGAAAGTATCCGAACTTTTTGCTTGGCAGCTTAGTGGTCTAAACCCAAAAGTGACTAAAGTCCGAAACGAACTCAGAGAGTCAGGCAAATGCACTGCGTTGGCACAAGACCTCTTTAGACTAGACCGTCATGCCACCGAGCCAACTTTTGAAGCTACGGGCTAAGTTCCGGTTCGCCGTGATTCGGTTGGCCTCAAACATTGTGGGTCCGTTGTAGAGGAATTGCTTCAGCCGGGGTTCCGTGAGCTCAAGAGCCACAAACAAAAGCCACATTCGTTGGGCCCTTTTTAAGACCAACACTCGCGCAAAACAACCACACGTATTGTGGTATTGGTCCAGGCCCTTGTTCGAGACTCCCTAACCATCCACTTTGCACAGCAAACACATGCACAATTTGAACGGGAAGTGCACCTCATGATTTGAGCGTCACCAGGTTGACGCATCAAGTTACCGCCGACCAGCTTTCACGTTTCCGCAAGGAATCTCTTGGGTGAAAGGCTAAAAGCATAAGTGCACCAACCACACCATAAACCACAAAATCATGGACAATGGTGGTAAATTAGAGGGTTCCTGGCTGCCCTACTTGCAATATGGCAGGGCTGCCAAGTAGCTGTCAGCATCCAAGAGGCGGCGCCCAATGTGACATGCGGATGCCAGGCCCGCCCTCAACCCCGCCTCTGCAGGCTGCAAGGGGCCAAGAAACGGAGGCTTGGTCCAGTGATCCAGGAGCTCGGGGTAATTCACCTCGCATCCACCGAGCTCCAAACGGTTAAATGAGTCACAATCAAAACCTGGTACTAAAATGGTGTACCCAAACCAATGTAAAGAACCACAAAGGCGGACGCAACTAAGTCTGGCTGTGACGTTCCATTAACATTCACTTACCCCGGTTTTGATTGTTGCTCAAAGGTTTTGCTTTGCACTGAGCAGCTCCACGAGTGTTGTCCACGGTAAAACCCAAACCGAGATGAAGGCAGGCAGGCCATCAAGTGTGGAACGCACGCGCTTCAAACTTGTCTTCCATTTGCCTAAGGCGCTACACGACAAGCACATTTACCGCTTATGGCCATGTCCCGTCTCCAAAGCCGTCACTAAATGAAACGTACTAACACGTTCCCGGCTGCACTGCTGCACCACCTTTATACCATTGTCAAGTCAGTCGTTGCTCAAGACCAAGGTGTCAACCGACAACGGCGGAGTTGATGACCGTTGGCTTGTAGCGATGCTCATACACTGATGCCCGGACTCCGACGGAGCCATAGCAAAGGGAGCCAGGAAGGGTTGTGGCCCTTGGTCTTTAATGACCTCATAGTCACATGGTTGCCATGGCTCAAGGCTCTGAATCGGCTTTTTTTTCTAGCCCCGGCTTTTTACTAGCCCCGGCTCAGCACAAGGCCTCCCCCATGTGGCTCTGCCGAGGTGGGGAACCCTTGCTTCGCTCTCAGGTTGGATGCAACAGGCGGTATTCTCTGGGCCTAGTTGGCCAGGTTGGGGTTGGGTTCGTGGGCCGCATCCCCAGCACCCCCAGCATCACCAGCATTGCACGGTGGTTTTGCTTTGGGTATTGGGCTTGCTGCTTGCTAAGGTCTTATAAAATGAGGGTGCTTAAACCCTCCCAACAGCATCCTGGATATCAGCCCTTTGCAAAGCCTAAATGAACCCCAAACAAAACCAAGACCCGCCTTGTATAAGACCTCAGCAAGCCCAACAATCGCCCGAAACCAGCCCGGAGCAACTCTGAACTGCCAACAAATCAAAGCCAATAGGCACCTTAGCCCGAGCGATGCCAGTCATGCTGGGGATGCTGGGGATGCGGCCGCCCAACCAACCGACCGACTGACCAACCAACAAACCATCCAGTCACCCGGCCGGGGCTAAGCTCCAAGCCGGGGCTCGTAAAAAAGAAACAAACACCTGTTCCCTGAATCGGTGACCAGCACAAACCCTCTCCCTGAGCTTCCTGCATACCTGCGGCCCTCCTCCTCGGCAAAGAGCTTGCCCTCCTCCACGAACATCATGCGCGCAGGGTCTCGATTGCTGAGCACGCCTGGCGCTTTGGACACATCCACTCAGCCGAGCTGCCAGGTTGCCGGGTCTCAGCCATGAAACAAATATGCTTTCTTCTTTTTTTGGCCATAGTCCACCAACACCTGCAAGAAAATCGGGACGGGCTTGGAAACCGCCATCTATGGCAGGTCCCAGGAACTAATCCTGCATAGGCATCGTGAGTGCATGTTCACTGACGAAAACAAGCAGAACCATATCTTATTTTCCGAGGAGTGCAGTGTTCCTGGGTCCATTCCAGTATTCCTGTCAAGACTCTCGCGTAAATCGACCCCTCAAAAGACATCCACCCACCAATCGTCAGAGCCACGTCCCAAATCTTGAACCCTGACATTCGCCGTAGATGTGCCTGCGAGGTCCATTTGCCCAACGTGCGGGAAGAGCAGACCTTTTCCTCACAGGTGCGCTTTGCCTTTGGTCAAGAGGGATCTGACGCTTCCCCCACCTCAAAAGGGAAATCAGCCAGGCCAGGTGTAGTCGTTTTGGCAAGCAAACCAGTCCTTCCGCTGAACTCTTCTTGTGTGGTGCCATTAAAATCCCGGGAGGAGCAAACAATCGAGACAAGCAGCTCTAACCTGGTAACTGTGGACTTGGATGCGCTTCACAGTAACAGAAGAAAACAACAGGGTCCGGCCCTTGCGCATTGCAAAGCCGGCCACTTGAGGGCACCGCCATGCGGCGAGGCCTGATTCGATTCCAGATGGATTTACATCACATATCGAATAGTGCGAAGATGCTAACATGTCAACACTAGGGGCCCTGTGTGCCGGAGTCTCTAGTTCCGACTCATTCCCATATGCCAGGTGCGATTGTTGCAAACATGACCTGCAGCACAGGGTGAGGAAACGGGCAAACTAGAACTGCCGTCCTCTATCAAGGAGCAAGGTGCCTGGCTTGCAAGATTCAAAGCTTGACCTCTCGACCTGTTCAGTTGACATATTGTCTCAATTGCGCAGTGGGTAAATGGGCTGCCTGGCAAGTACACATCCTTCCCCTCGTGTTTGTTGTGAGGGATGAAATGCAGGACTGACTCGAACCTAGACCAATCAATACCTTTGGGTTGCAAGAAGCAAAACGAAGCGCGCGTTGCGCGCGGCCTCCGTTGATGGGTGTGAGCCCAAAGCGATCCACCTGGGTTTCGGAATGCGACCGCGGCGACAATTGGGACCGCCGGCTTTTGTTGTTTGAGATCGCTGCTCCGTACGTCCTGAATTCTGAGACGACAAGAGAATACAATCTGCGGAGTACTGAATTCTGAGACCTGGACCCTCAAACTACCCATAAACATGGGACATCACCCCATCATTTTGGGGGGTCAAACTCATTTTTAAGGGAATTTTCTTCGAGATGAATTAATAACGCTGAAGGTGTTGCCCTGAGTGCGAATTGAGCCACAATTAATACCCGCAATTGACAGGTCTACCCACAACCACGTCAGGAAATGACGTGGCGTCTTGCACTTATAGTTGAGACCAGCAACCCCAGTGCTCCCAGCATCCCCATTTCCGTGGGAGGCAAAAGCTGCGCTATGGCAACTCGGTTTGAGTTTCGTGGTGTTGCCTGGCCGCCCTGGCCAAGCGAACTGTGCTTTTGGACAAGCCCATAAGGCTGTGGGTCAAAACCCTGTACCCCCAGTGAACATCCCAATCTAAAATAGACTAAAATGGGTGGTGAATTCACCTACCCCAAAATGGTACCATTGGTTTTGACCCATGGCCATATTGTAATTCAACGGTGTGGACCAATGCTCCAATTCAATATCTGGGGCGTTTCTGTAGGCTCCCATTTGCACATTGTTTTTTTGAACGACCTGACAGCCTTCAAACATCAAGAATATACCTCGTTGGAGTTCATGTCGATACATTGAATGAATGCGCAGAGACAAAGAAAGAAGAGCACCCATGCCGCATGCCTGCAAGTGAATTTCGCCGCTTGCTGGGTGAGCAATCTACTAGGTGCTACATAGCCCATATTTGTCAATTTCCCCGAAAGGAAACCAACAGAGAATGAGCCACAGGCAGAGGAATGACATTCGAAGGACCCTCAATGACCCTCAGCACCTGCCGAGGGACTGTTTGAAATGACCTTGCTAAGGCCATCCTGTGGATCGAAGCTGAAAGTTTCTCTAAAGATGGTTAGCACACTCTTGCAAGCAAGACGCAAATTGAGAAAAACACCCCAGAACCATGGCTTGACGATGATTGCCATTCTACTGGACCCGAGTCGAGGGCTTTGTTGGACAAACAGCTCGGTACGATCTCAGAAGCAAGCATCCACTTTCCTTTCACAGCCATCCCTACAGACCCCCGTCCAGCTATCTCAAAGCGGTGAACACCCATTGGACAAAGGGAACCACTGTCTTCCATTTGCTAAAGGCCCCCAGAAAAAAAAAGAAAAGAAAAAGAACAAACAACCTGAGAAAACAAATGCAGTACCGATGGATTCCCTTTGAAGCCAACAAGGGAAAATACAAGAACCATCTCAACTAGGTCCTCCAGTAGAGAGGTTAGAATAAGGGTACCCTTTTTTCTGTATTCTATTTTAGTAGGGGAGCTTCTCCCCCAAAAAAGTTGGTGAGAAAGGGCACCACTGGGGGACCTAGAAAAGAACCATCTCGAGTAAATGGAGGACGCGCGTCCAGCCCCCAACCCCGCCGTAACACGAGCTGCGCCAAAAAACCGTCCGCCGAGCCGAGTCGAGCGGCGCCCTCGCCCGCAGAGGTGCGAAAGCCCTGGCCGGTGCGGTTCTTTGCCGCGTTGAAGAAGGAGGTCCGGAACCTGTCCCGTGGATCAGCTTCACCCCTGGGTTTGGTGGCTTGGTCTGGTGGTTTGGTGGTTTGGTGGCTTGGTGGTTTGGTGGATTGGTGGGGCAAAATGTGGTTCAAACACCACCTTTACAAGGGAATAATCATCATAACCAGTGCTTTAAACATGTTTCAACCAATGGGTGGCCCCACCCTGCTGTCCGCTGGATCAGCTTCCCCAAATCCAACCCCCAGGACCCGGTGCAGCACAGGGCCTTCAGGGCCATGGGGTAGGGCGGTTTTTCTGGGCTGGTTTTGGTTTGGTTTGGTGGTTTGGTGGTTTGGTGGAGGGACGTCCCACCTACCCTCTACAAAAGCCAGGGGTAAATGCCCAAACCGCCAATCCACATCACCAAGCAAGGGTTACTTGAATGGCTGAAAAAAGACACGGGTTCTCTGTTTGACCTAAATTGGGCTGGACATTATATATGGCATGGAGCAAAAATGAAAAAGGGGAAGCTGCCAAAAACAGGTCCTATGAATGTTCTATCTCCGAAGACAGTGCGAGGCACTGACTGCTTCCACTGAAAGGGCTGCTTCACCACAAAACAGGTCATGAGGATGGCTAAATAGTTAAAACACCATCCCCATAAATCCCAGGTTTGACACATACACACACACACACAAGGAAATCGGCGCCCGTGTCAAGCAAATGCTTCGCTGTGGACTTGCTCTTTCTGAAATGGGCCGCAGGCTGCAGGCCGGCATCACTATAGCTACGTTTAGGTTAACGCGTTTCATTGAAGCCACGAATGGCATTTCCGACCACAGGGCCGCCCTAGGCATCAGTCTTAAAGGGTTGCTCTCCGGACATCTTCTTCTGCTCAATCCGCGCCACATGCTGTTCGAAAACGAATTCCTCTGGGGCTACTTGCAAGATCTTGCAAGCAGAAAGGCGGAGCGGCTTCATTGATTCCTACAAATGGCGAGTCGAAGGGCCGCGGGTTGCAAGTCGGCAGGTCCCAGTTTGATTCCTCTGGTGTAACCATTCAGATTCTCCCCGCCTGAGCTGGCCGAACTTCTCCACAAAGTAAGAGATATTCCTTGGCTGTCGAGAACTTCTTGGCTCAACCGCCAAAGCCGCCTCTGCTCGCAGCGAAATCTGGGAAGGGAACATTGATACACCAAAATAGAGAGTATTTGCAGAGGTGGCCTTCTGAAAAACTAGATGGTCCTTCCTCGGAATTTGCGAACGCCATCACAGCTACGGCTCACGAGAGCCGTATTCCTGGGACGCCCGCCAAGGGCCTTTGGAGTAGGCACTTACTAGGTCCTCCAGTAGAGAGGTTCGAATATGTTGGTACCGTTTCCTTTTTTTCAAGCAGTCCCTTTTCGTAGGGGAACCCTCCCAACCAAAAAAGGGGTGAGCAAGGGCACCACTGGGGGACCTAGCTTAAAGCGTTAATGCAAAAGTCGTTGCTTCGTTGTGACTTGTCAGAGTCAGACACTGCGGCAACCTTCGAATCTGGCACTCGGAGAGTATGTCCGCAGCCCGGACTAATGTCGGAAAACGATGTTCTGAGAGGAGGTGGGTTCTCAGAATGAGGCATTCCTTGAGGTGGGGTTCCCTTTGGTTTCCTCACTCAAATCTCAAAAGACGAGACCCTCACCCTCTTTCCACCTGACAGGAGGGCTTTGAAGGACTACTCAGATGTCCAGTGGCCAGGGGAAAAAAGGGAATATCTTTTTGGTCGGTTGAGTTTCAAGGGAACCCCTCCCCAAAAAAATGAAAAAAGGGCGGAATCCACTGGGCAACTGGGACTACTTTCCCGACAGAAGCCACCTGTTGGACCCATCTCCATGGGAGGGAGGGCATTTTGCGAAACACCCACTAGGTCCTCCAGTAGAGAGGTTCGAAGAAGTTGGTGCCAACTTTTTTTCTGTTCTGTCTATTCCAGTAGGGGCAACCCTCCCCCAAGAAAGTTGGTCAAAGGGCACTACTGGGGCACCGGGGGACCCAGTCTTTTGAGGCGCTCCCTGTGATTCCAAACCGAACCGACCCAAAAAAGGGGTGAAACCCTCCCAAAGTCGTAGGGGAACCCAAAACCCCAACCCAAAAAGTTGGGTGAATCCAAGAAAGGAATCGGTGAGAGGTCGGGCAATTGCTGGACCCAGCCCAGGTGTCAAGCGTCATCCATCTCTGAACCTCCTGGCCGAAGATGGCGCTGGCCTGATGGCGTCGTTCTGAGAGGAAGCTATTTTTTGGGGGGGAACAAAGGGGAACACGTGCCCTGTCACTCTCCCCATGTTTGTTCTTCTTCTTTTCTTTTTTTTTTGGGGGGGGGGGGAATAGATGTGCTTTTCCTGTTTTGTTTCATGTTTTTGTTTGTTGTTTATCATTTGTTTGTGCGTGGATAAAATTAAAGGGGGGGGTTCTGAACGACAAATATTGCCATGCATGTTTTTCGCTTTTGTTTGTTTTTCTTTTTCTCAACCTCTAGTTCCATCGAGATGGCACACAACCCGAGGAGCGTGGACGACTTTGGAAAAGAAGAGCAAGCAATTGGGGATTCACTCAACCCTGAGATCTGTAGGCCGCCACCCAATCTGAACAGAAACATGTCAGGCACCGACTTCAAAAGGCTACGGCGGGCGTGAAGCTGGGGCGCTGGGGCCTATCCAAATGATTGGTTCATGCTTAAGCGGACCCGAGGCACAAGCAAAAGATATAGACCACAGATTGCCAACAAACCGCCCCACATCCGGATGATCAAGTGGCAACGTTGGCAAGTTTAATACATACTGTGGAAGGACAAAATCCGATCGCACCACGTTGAAACCATGAGAAGCCATTGTTTGTTGGTATTTACAGGGGAATCATCATTTCAGGGATTCTTGGGTGGTGCAGGAATTCGTCCATCCACAGTACCACTGCGCAGCAATGCAAACAATGATCCACGATCCACGCGCTACGGCATCACCATGCCCTGTTCTCTCCGAATGTTTGCATCGGCCCAAAACCTCAACACACATTGTTGACTTCAGCTGGGAAGTAGCATTTTCCAAAAAAGCCTGGAAGTGGAAGCAGTTGAAAAGGACAGGGCTTACATTGGGGGTTTCTCAAAGGAGTTGTCCAATTTCTCAACCGGTTGGTTCCGTTTGGGTTTGCCTTCAGCATAAAGCTTGGGTCCAAAGCATTTGAGAACACCAAAAAGCGGATCCAGCTAGCAGTACGAAAGTATCATGTGTCCTTTTGGACAGTAAAAATTGGTTCGTTTGGTTATCATGGCCCAAAGAGTCCAAATGTTCTATTTACTACCAAAATTTGATCTTCCCAACAAGTGACTGAAGTCCAGGAACTCACAAAGTGAGCCAAAATTTGCTTTTCCCAAAAAGCAAGGGTTTTCAGGAAGTGAGATACAGGAAAAAACGGAGTCACGACCTGTCATGCCACCCAGCGGCGTTTTCCAAGATCACTGGTTGGCCCTGGCTCAGCACCTGAGAGAAGAAGGCGTCGAAGTCCTCTCATCGGATGGAAGGAACATGTGGCTGTGAGTCAAAAATAGGCTAACCACAAATTCGGTTGCCCGATCGGTAAATGGAAACAAGGAAAAGGTATTTATCCCCTCTGCAAGCTGAGACGGGGGTGGGGAGGACATCTACTCGGGCAGGAATACTTGGTTGACGTTGGAAGGGGAGCAAAAAGCTTCAATTTTTGGCAGTTAAGTGGTTGGATTTCAACCACTAAACCACAATAAGCAAAAATGTAAATGTTTCCCAACAACAACCATGGTGTGTGTGTGTGTGTGTGTGTTGTGCTTTCGTTGTGTCCCCAGGAAAAAATGAGAACATATTTCCAGTAGTGAGAGGTGAAATCGATTCCCCTTGCTCAAACCAGGGGCAAATTTCACGTATTCATTTCAGCCAGTGGAAAAGAGAGGGCACGCTCGCTTTCTGCTCCCCTGCTAAAAGTTTTTAACTTTTAGTGGGTTTAATACGGAAAGCCGATGAGTTGGCAAAAAGTTAAAGCCTAACATCCCTTGGCAAAATGCGCCAAAGCTTTGTCATGGGGCAACTGATTGACGTCATGGGGGAAAAAAATGTCCAGTAGTGCTGAATTCCTTTTAACAACCCTCCAATCGACGACTTGGTTTCTCCTTGGGCGGCTTCCGCAGCTTGCGGCAGCGAAGGCGGGGGCGGGCTTCACCGCTCAGCTCCCGACGCAGGCACTCCTGGCGTCGACTTTTCGCCATTCACTTTTTCCTTTTCGCGGGACTCCAAGAGCATTCACTCAAGCAAATGAACTGCAAAGGAACTTAGAAATTAGATGCTGGACTGCTTGACACGGCCTAGGTAAAAGTCGTCAAGTTCTGCAGGCAGAACGAATCTTCACTTGGCAGGACCTGGAAACAGGTAATCACGTGACGGGTTGGCCCTGGCCAAATCCACTTACCATTGGGGGGGGGGTGTCACATTTTCCTCCGTTTGCTTAAGTCCCCTGGAAAAAAATAAGCATGATTCCAGTAGTGATAGATTCCCTTTAAAGCCAGCAGGGGAAAAACAATAAATATTCAACCAAATGGACGGTTTAAGGCGTTTTGAGATAAAAATGAAACAAGACCCTCAGGCAATACCCTCACCTTGTCTGCTCAATCAATACCGTGGTGCGATAGGTAGGGAATGACAAGTACCCGGGGTTTGGGACGGAACCGGTTTTGCGCATTCCCTGAATAGGAAACCACAGGGGATGGTTCAAATCCGAGTCATTCCGTTTCTCATTTGCCTATCGAACCAGCAAGTCTTCCCAACATGGAACTGGAGGTCTTCTCAAGAGGACGCTGGTCTTCCAAAACCTGCCAGCTTCCATTTGGAAAGAGTGTAGACCTGAAAGCCACTACCTGGACTATTGGGACCCATCATTTATTCAGGTCATATGCACCGTCTATTTGTTTCCCGAGAGTGGAGATGAGAGGTTCCAAGACCACCGATCTGCGATATTGCCAGACCAAATCCGTAACATGTTTTGCATCTTCAGAATCTTAACTTCACAAATGGGCAGTTTCTCGAAATCGTGGGCAACCTTTGGTTGGTAGATCAAGCTCACTTGCTGAGTGGATGGCCCCAAAAAAAGTCAAAACTTTAGATTTACCACTAAAATTGTCTTCCGGACAAAGTTTAAAGTTCATGAACTCAAGTGAGGAAGGTAAACCTCGCATTTTACGGGTGCCGGTTTTGGCGCAATGCCAAGATGGACCACGGCAACGGCGTTTTTTCGTCCGGCTCCTTGGCCTCCGGGCCTTCTGGACACCCATGGCATGCCGCCAGCAGCAAGAGGCGCCACCGAAAAGGCATCTACCGCAACTAGGTCCTCCAGAAGAGAGGTTAGAAGAACTTGGTACCCGATCTTTTTCTGGAGTCGAAATTTTAGTAGAACCCTCCCAACCAAAAAAGGATTGAGAAAAGGCACTACTGGGGGACGTAGGCACTCAAAGTCGGCCCCTTGGCGATAGGTAGGGAATGTGGGCATGAACAGGCTTTGGGGATTCCCGAAGAAAGGACACCACAAGGGATGGTTATTGAAATGTCATTCCCTCACTCCCTGCTGAGCACAAGCCTAAGCCTCCTATCTGCTCATGTTCACCTGGTCCCCTGGGGGTTGAAAAAGAAACACGGCCCATTCGGGACAGGCTTTGTTGCAGCTTTCTTGGGAACTCCTTTCAGAACGCCTCACCTCAAAGCAAACAACAATTTCTTGGTTGACGTTGGAAGGAGAGCAAAAAGATTAAATGTTTAGCAATTACGCGCTCACACAATTGCTTGCCAGGGTACAGACTGTGTAAACTGGGGGTGTCACAAATTAGGAACCCTCGATTTCGGAGTGAGTTGCTCTTGTTTCCCTTTAAAACAACCAGCCTAGAAGGGGTCCCCATTTCGGATACACTGAGTTCGCTTCAGGCTTTGCAGCAGTCAGTTTCCATGCTCACCAAATGAGACTTGGCTTGCTGTCCTGGTGTTGCCCGGGTGCTGAACTTATAAGTTTGCAAGTCTCAATGTAGCAGACAGCCGCGGAAGGCAAAAGCGATCGAGATCGAAGCACCTCCGTGAAAGCCCCAAAGTCCACACCTCAGTTGCTGCCATGGCGGGGGATCTCCCTAGGTGGAAGCCGCATGCCAGGTCAGCTTGAAGCCTAAGAGCCCATGCCAGGGTGAAGGCAGAAGCCGGCGGCCAAGTTTGTGGACCAAAAAGTGTTTCAACTCACAAACCCATTACTTGTACCAGAAGCAAGTTACACATCTCGCTGTGGTTGTCAAAAATAGGCTAACATGGCTAACCCCACAACGGGTTGCCCGATCGGTAAATGGAAACATGGACTACAATCTGCGGTCCATATCCAGGTGGCTTAATTTTGACCCATACCCATCTCTTTGTGTACAACCACCAGGACTGGGACTTCCCGCCCTTTGAATCGCCACCGGCCAACATGCAGAGATCCGAGCCTCCCGCGCGGAGGTTTTTCGGCCTTTTTCGGCCGCGCGGCGCGGCTCCAGCGGATCTGCCGAGCGAAGGCCCGGCAGATCTCTGGTGGATTTCATGCACCGCCGGGCTCTGCCCCAAACAAAACATGCGGGGACCCGTTGATCACAAGGTTCATTTGGGATGACCCAAATGGGCCAACCCCGAAGCAAATTTGATATTTCCCACTAAATGGCAAAGTTGCCCATTGTCAGTTAAGGGGGCCAGGAATATTCATCAACCCCCAGTGCATTTGCAGGTCCACAATATCATGCTCAGTAAGCCGTAGCAGAACCCACTCATGATTTCTCACATCTGTTTGTTCGGCGTTGCCCACCATGCATTCAACCATCTGCCTTGCGGGCGATGAAACAGTTCAACCTTTGGTTTGGTCGCCTTTGACAGACGTCAACTCGGCGCCCTTCAGCAGTGTCAGCAAAGCTCTGGGTGCCGTCGGGAACACTCCTCCCGCAGGTAGTTCTCAAACTGACCCTGAGCGCGCAGCCACAGACACGCTGCGCGAAATAGGGCCAAACAGGGGTCCCCGCCCCGCTGCGCCGGTTCTGGTGGCCTCATTTCCCTGAAGGCCATCCAAGAATGCGACAATTTGCTTGCAAGTCCACTGGCATCTTTGCTTGGGATTCCCCCAAACTGTTCCCTTTGGTTTTCTTTAAATACCAACTAAACAGGATTAGACTTAGGCCCGGTTATAGAATGTATATTCTATGTTTGCTTCCCTTTGAGTCACTGGTAAAATGTAAAATGTATTCCAAGTCTACCCCAGTAAAAAGGGGGTCCGGATCAAATTCTGCATTTTGAGAAGAACTTCACTTAATAAGCAAACCCCGAGAGAAGTCCGTCACGTGGTTTTCCATGCCTCTTCGCGCATCCTCTGCAGCTCGGGCCAATCGATGGGCGTTTCACAGCGGTCCATCTGCGAATCCTCCGGGTCGCTCCAGTCTGTGAAGTACCTGACGTGCGAGTGAAACTCAGACAAACTGCCCCCCCCGCCTCCCCGCCGCAATGCGGGGGGGCCTCGTGATGACCATCTTTGACAATCCACATCCGCAAAAAGGAGTTAAAGGAAGGTCCCGGTCGCTTGCGTTGACAAATGCCCATGCCAGCTCAGCCGCGACAAACAACTGCAAACATGGGCAACACAAAAGTCAGGAGCTGCTCAAATCAGCCGCCATTGTTCAGCCTTTGAGCTAGGCTTTGATGATGACAGCGTGCAGGATGACATGGGTATGGGTCAAAATTAAACCACCTTGGGACCGCAGGTTTTAGTGCATGTTTCCATTTACGAGGGTTCCATTTTGGGCACCTATGTTTGACCCACAGCCACATCTGTCCCGTGAAAGGCATCCTTTGCCTTCAGCCAAGGGCCATTTCGGTGGGATAGCTGAACCTCAACGCCCACATGGCCACGAAAGAGGAACACCTGCAGCACATGTTGGTGGACATAAAGGCATATATAAACATACCCGTGTAGAGTGATGTCCAGCAAAGGGTCACCACTTAAGGCATGTTGGTTTATCGTCAAATTGCTTCCGGAACCCCCCAAAACTACTTTATTGCTGTTGTGTTGAGTTAAAACAAGCCCCAAAACGGGGCTTCCCAAGTAACACGCAGAAATCCAGAGAAAGGCCAAAAAATAGCAACACTAAAAAAACTAGTCAACAGAACTAACAATCACAAAACAAACGTACACAACAGAAACAAATGAAACAAGCAAAGAAATTGCAGTCTTTTCTAGCCCCCACTGAACGTGGACCTGGAAAAGAACGGAACCAAAGCAACTAGGTCCTCCAGTAGAGAGGTTAGAACAAGGGTACTTTTCTTTTCTGTAGTCCATTTTAGTAGGGGAACCCCAAACCCCCAACCAACAAAGGGGAGAGAAAGGGCGCTACTGGAAAACCTAGATACAAAGCCGTATATTTTTTTCATCACCCGTTTTTCACGGAAAGAAAAACATCGCAGTCATTGCAGCGGCCTGGAAAAGAAAACGGGAACTGGAGCCAAAGACATCCGCGTCTCGCCCACGTCGAGCGTCTCGCCTGAGTTGTAGCGCCTCCTGGCAGCTGCATCGCTGCCGGGGGTCGAAGCGCACCTGGTGGCCAGCGGCGAAACGTCGCGATTTTTTTTCGCTTTCTCGGACGGACCTCGAGATCCAGACTTGAGAGGATAGAATAAGTTGGTACCCTTTTTTCTGAGAAGGGTCCCCGAGTTTTTTTCGGTCTATTGTAGGGGAACCCAAAACCCCAACCAACAAAGGGGAGAGAAAGGGCCCTACTGGGGGACCTTGGTGGACGTTGGAAGGGTTTAGGGGGGTTTGTTCCCCTCTGCAAGATGGGATGGGGGGGGGAAACCACAAAGAACACATCTACTCGGGCAGGAATACTTGGTTGACGCTGGAAGGGGAGCCAACAAAAATCAGATTTGAGCAGTTAGGTGGTTGGATTTCAACCACTCAACCACAAGAAGCAAACATGTAAAATGTTTCCCAACAACAACCATGAATACGTGCTGAACAGGCATCCTTTTCCACCATCTGGGTGCCTCGGGACCTTGTTCAGGAAGTCCAAAACGCTCCAAAATCAAGGCTTAAGCACGTCCGCCAACATATGGCTGCCTTTTAGGGAACCCCCTTGTGGGTTGGGTTTAAGGGGAAACCAAAAGGAAAACCACCTGTTTGGAGATCAATATGCATGGCATGTACATTGCATAGTCATGGTCTTGCCAGACTGCGCTTGCCAGGCATGTTGAAGGATATCCTTGAAAACATGGCGCATGCCCGGAAAAACGTTGAAAGCCCGAAAGGACAAGTTGCCGGAAAACATATGACTCAAGGGCATCAACCAGCCATGCAACACTGGGCTGCGGCCGAGAACGACAAGAATCGCCTAACGCCGACGTCGCCCACAAGCGACCTGCCGGATGATTGGGTGGTCAAGCGATGGTTTGTCCACCCGCTTGTGGCATCCTTCAAGACATTCGCTCCCTATCTCAAAGCACATGAACAACTTCCATTTGCATAAGCCGACTGAACCAATGATAACATACTTCCAGTAGTGCTAGATGTCCTTTAAAACCCAGCAGGGGCAAATAAAACATACTAACAGAAAAACAAATCATGTCTCCAAATTGGCGGACCCCCCTCCTAAAGCAAAAAGGTGCGGTGCTCCGTTCCTTCGTCCCCCGGTCGTTCCCACCGCGTGACGCGCGGCAACGTTGCGCTGCCGAGACGAGGCGCGATGCGGGCCATGAGCTCGCAGGCGGCCTCGCTGCCCCCCATGCGCTCCTTCCAGCCGATCGGCGCCGGCGCCGCCGGCATCTTGGCCTCGCGGCTTTTCGCCGCGCCGCGCGCGGTGCGCCGCCGAAGCCAAGCCACCGGCGGAAAGCCGCGGTGCCCCCCGAAAGGCCGCGGAAAGCGGGGTGAAGGAGATGGGCCAAAAGGAGCCAAAAGGAAGGGTCTCCATTTTGGAAAACAACCATATGGTGTGTTGGAGCTGGTGCCCCCAAAAGCAGCTTGGAAAGGGACACCAACAGGAAGACCCTCGACTCTTGGGGCCGGCTTCCCGTGTTTGACACACACACACATGCCCAGCTGCCTTCAGGCGGATGTTCGATGTTGCAAAACAATATGTCACATGCGGGTGTTGCTTTCAAACAAAACCTTCATGTGTTTCAAGGAGAAAGCGCGTGGAAAGCTTGTGGAATATACCGTATACCTATGCCTCCCAAATGGACTTTTGGGGGCTTGCCTTTCCATTGTTTACTTTCAAACCCATTCAAGTGACACTTTTACCCTTCAGCTGCATCAGTCAAAAGGGCTGCACCCTCTTAATTTGGATCTGTCACCAAAATCCTGCACGTGGGTGATTTCTCCCTTTTTAGCGCTTTCGGCACTTTCGGCTTCATCCAACTGCCACATATTTCTAGGGGTTGATTCCCCAACAAGCGTTCTTTTCACAAACCGGATCCGTTTTTTCCTGGGGTTTTGATGGTTTCCTGAATTCCTGGAAAGAATGGAAATGGAAGGTACCCCT
>CAUJNA010003675.1:187500-200000 GCA_963377175.1 Effrenium voratum | reverse complement strand
TCCCCTCTCATCCTATCCTATCTCATCCCGAATCATGGACGTGTTGTATGGCCCCTCTCAGTGATGACCCTCATCTTGGACCGTAGCTTTGTGCTCTTCCCTTTGCCGCAGGATGCCCTCCCGAAAGCGAAGAGCCCACAGCAACATGGGGACGTGTCGAGACCAAGCCATTTTTTCAAGCAGAAGGCCCATGGCAGTAGCAGGAAAGAAAAAGGATGCCAACCCTTGCTCAAGGTTTCCATACTGCACTTGTATGCAGTCTTAGGTCCAAAAGCCCCCATCTTTGATACAAACGCATGGCGCGGTCAAAAGGTGCCATTGGTCCAATGTGATTGCAAACAGCTTCCTGGGCAAGAGACTGAGAGAGAAAGAGTCATGGAAAGTATGCGCTCAGCACTTTGCACAGCTGGCCATGGGTCAAAATCCAATTCATACCCCCAGTGAACATCCCAATCGAACCACGAAAATAGGCTCCAAAATGGGTGGTGCACCCAATCCCCACCAAAATGGGTGGTGAATTCACCTAGCCCAAAATAGGATCCCAAAACGGTCTTGACAACCACTTTGCGCAGCTCAAGCTGCACGCCCAGCTTTTCCTGTCACGGAGAGCACTTTCTTGAGGTGATCGGCGAGGTCGGTGCAGATGAAAAGCGGCTTGCGCTTGTACATCTCGAAGAGGATGGCGCCAGCATTCCAAATCTGGGCACCCCAAGAAGATGTGGCTGTGGTTGTCAAAACCGTTTTGGTACCATTTTGGGGTAGGTGAATTCACCACCCATTCTATAGTCTATTTTAGTGGGGCTTTTCGTTGTACCGAGCCCATCTGCCGACCTTCAGCACAGCAGAGTCTCTTAGATAGCCTAAAGAAAACCACCCATTGAACTTCTTGGAACCCAAACTCCGAATCAGAAACCCTTTTGCCATGCTCACCCCAAGGGGGGGCTCCCAAAAACAAAAATCGGGGGATGCACACCGTGGCCGAGAACTGCTTCTTTCTCCGGATGCCAAAGGCCAAAAGGGGACACCGAAATGAAAAACCGACAACTTGCTTTGGACGACTGAAAAAAAACACTTGCAAAAAAGTCTGAAGCATAATTTACAACTGAGTGAAAAAAAAGTTGCGCTTCGTGAGAATCCTTCAGCATGAGACCTGTTGGCGACGTGAGCGTTCAATTTTGACCCGGGAAGCCTTTTTATCAGTTTAAGAAGACCGCGATACTTGACCCTCCCACGCCTGCCACAGACACAACGCACTTGTTGATTCGATGCGTTCTCGGATTCCAATGGTTGCAAACTGAGAGGTCCCCGACCTACCTCTGCATGATCTACAGCCCGGCAGAAGCCCTGAGAACCTACGCCGCCTCATGTTTGCCTGGGATGTCATTCAACAACTCAGGGACATTCCCGCGCCCATGCCCCGAACAACCACAACTCAGTTGTTCAGCGACCCTGGGAAAAAAAGGGAACCCTTTTTTGGGAAGACCATTTTTAGTGGGGCAGCCACCAAATTGGTGCCACTGAACAACCGAGACCAGAAAGTACGCACAAACCAGGCTAAACCCTTTGCAGCCAATCCCATCCGCGCGTTCGCGATAAACCTGCCAGGCAGCATCGATGGCACCAGAGATGGGCAGCGCTTGCCAGTCCTGCGGCAAAACAAACTGGATGTGACCTGGAGAGAACTGAAACGTGAGTCAAAAATATGTACCCAAAATGGGTTGCATGGAAACAAGGACTAAAGCCTGCGGTTTTTGTGGTGGTTTAACTTTGACCCTACTGAACTGAAATAATTCTATGACCCACCACTTTGTTTTGAAAGAACTGTGCCCAACGATCTGAACATCACATCCGTCTTGCTAAATCGGAACAGGAAGACCCGACACAAATACCGTTCTGCCCAGCAAAACAATGCCAACTGCGACGCTGAAAGCAGGAGCAATCATTGAAGCGAATCGTGAGGTACCTGCTCAAAGACGTGCCGCCCTTGCAAGGCCCATATCATCGTAATCATCAAACACGGTTCAACATTTCCGATTGTTGATCCAAACCAGGGCAGCCTCTCACATGCTCAAGTCGTAGGAAAGCCCTGCAGTGTGCAAAACACCGAGTTTCAGCTAGCAAGCTCGGTGCAAACCACCAAAACAACCCTTTTTACAAGAGTTGTGATCATGCGCATTGGCAAGGTACAGTCCCTCACTTGCGCAAAGGACCTGTTAACCTTTTGGGACCTCTACTAAAAATAGACCAAGGGAAAGCCAAAAGGTCAAAAGGTCGATTCGCCTTGAACAACTGAGGTCCAATATCCCAGGTGCAACTCAGGCTACCCAGAATTTCAATTTCTACTTGGTTGACGTTGGAAGGGGAGCACAAATTTTATTTTTTGCAGTTCAGTGGGAATGTCCCAATAAACCACAAGAAGCAAAAAGGCAAAATGGTTCCCAACAAGAACCATGCCTACCTTGCTTTCTTGCCCGGTGGCTTTCCTTGTCCTGGCAAATGTTTCCCCTACATGAAGCAAACCGGACCTTTCGACTCGGTAGGAAACCACTGGCAAAATCGTGGAGGAAAAAAGTCCAACCCGAGAAACACATTTTTGAGAAGTCAATGGTAAAAATAACAAATCTGCAACTTTGTTTAAGGCAACGTAAAGTGAGAAATGGTCTACCCAGAACAATGTAAAGAATTCAGAAGGCGGCCGCAACTATTTCTGGCTGGGACTGCCCCTTCCTAACCTTCATCTACCCGAATCGGTTTTGAGCACGTGGCTCAAGTGGGCAAACAGGTCGTTCGACTCCCAGCTGGACCCGGTCCGTGTTGAGGTTCAGCTCGGGCGCCCGGTACCAGCGCGCCGCGTCGTGGTCCCGAGGCTGCCCTTCACTGGGCCGTCACCGACAGCTCGAAATGCGCAGCTCGAAATCACTTGGTTTCAGATTTTAGCCGTTGAGTGGTTGGATTTCAACCACTCAACCACAATATGCAGAAATGCTAAACATGTTTCCCAACAACAACCATGAATGCGGCTGGAGGTCGAACTAAGCAGGTTTAGGCATAGGCGAGAGACGCAGATCCTAGCTGAAAGAAACGCCTTCATCGCAGCTTTTGCTCCAGCTGGCGCCTTGAGTTGCGCACGAAAAGCATATTGTGGCGGCAAGTTGGGGCGACTTTCCCTGTCCAATTTGCTCATCACGAGGGTGTTTGACCGGCCCAACGCCCACAGAGCTTCTGCAGCTCTGCTTTTCTTTGAACACCCTGACTTTCAGGAAGTAACCGCGCCTGGTGGAACTGTAGTCTATTTTAGTAGGGGAACCCTCCCCCGGAAAAGTTGGCAAACGGGACTACTGGGGGGGACCTAGGTTGTGTCCCGGAATCCCGCTTGGTGGTTTCCCCTTTCCCTGCAGAGGGTCCGACCCCGTGCCGGCCGGCCTTTGCCCAGCTCCAGCACCTCTCTGAAATTCGAGACCTTGACATGGCAATTCCTGGGCATTGCGGAGCAAAATGCCCACGGCCAGAAAAGGTTTTAATCGTTCGAGCGGTTGCGCAAACCAAAAAAATGCCAAACAGCAAGAAATGTAGGCTGCCAGCAGGTAAAACTGTCAGGCTGCTCCACCCTTAAAAAGAAGGACAAGGATAGGTGTGACATGAATCGCCTTGTCGAAGGTTTTGCAAGTGGCCCGCGACTGATCGGCTGCTTCATCTCTGTCGATACTAAAACCTCTCCACCTTTTGGACTTCAGGACAAAAGGTGGAAAGATCGCGTGAGCAGCACAATTTGACAAGGAGTATAGGATTCCATGCACACTGTACACTTCCATAAACCATCATTGTGGAATGGTGTTGCTAGGAGCTAGGGGTTGATGTTGCTGACTGACATCCCGGCGTGTTGGCGCTAAGTCCCAGTAGTGTTTGAGATGGTGTGGGCAGTCGAGTTTGGCGGACCTTCTGGTATCCAAACAATGGCACAAGCAAGTATGGGTCACAAATAGCTACCCCAAATGGTTTGCCCAAATGTAAGTGGAAACATGGACCCTAGTACCAGCGGTCCATATCCGGGTTTAATTTTGACCCATACCCATGTGACTCAAAATCAATCCAAACGCTCCATCATACAGGACCAACCTGCTAGTCCTCTCTCAGTTGCCCCCTTCCAACCTGGGTTCAGCGAAACCCTGATTCTCTTTGAACAGGGATCCGGATGCATTATGCACCTGAACATTGCAACTTGTAAATGGTGGTGTCCCTCTATTTTGGTGGAAAAAGCCATGTTTCAAATGGGCAACATATATATTTTAAGGAGCCCTGTTCAACAAGCATTGACAACCCCCTGTGCATTTCCTCTATGAATGGGTGAGGTTGACGGCCGTTGAGTGGGTGAGCCCAGTTTGTAGAGAACCCATCTTGTAGGACTTGTGGTTTCGGCTCTCTTTTCTTTTCTGTAAAGTAGGTTCTGGAAAATGAATGCGTTTTATAGAGGCTACATGTCTCTTGCTTTCTTTGCGGGCCATATCGGGGGGGGTTGGGCCTGGATAGCTAATTTTGTAGAAATGAGGTTTGGTTACTGTTGCATGCTGTAGGGCGTGAGACACAGATGCTGGCTGGTTGATGAGTCGCTCATGTTTTGTTTGGTAGGCTCCCCACAAGAAGCGACTGAGGCCTTTTGATATGCTATTAATATATATATATATACTTGTACATGTCATTTTTGTTCATACATTTTCCGTACCAAATGTGTATCCAGGTCATTTGGAACACTGGAAGGATTGAGAGCCAACCCGCCCTGTACAAAAAAATACCTCTGGATTTTTTCCGGGGTGGCCCCAATGGCATAGATCCCTAAGTGACACAGCTTGCAATGACCACCTGGTAAACATCAAACAGTTCCCCATCGAATTGAGGGACGCATCTTGTCACGTTGTCCATGGCCGTACTTGCGGAAAATGCCGCGCTTGCTGCGATGGGGTTGTCCTGAAGAACTATATATACGGATACAGACATATGGCCATGGGGCATAACCTACGGCTCCATTTTGGGGTGGATGAACATCCATTTGCCACCTATCTTGATGTTCACCAGGGATACAGGGTATTGACCTACAGCCATATAGTTGAAGCTTTGTAAGTTGAGACTCACCGGACCCCTGTTTTTTGGTCAAAGGCTAGAGACTTTCGAGCTTAGTGGGTGTTAACTAGGGGGACACAGTTCGCGAGAGCTTGGGACTCCCCGAGTTGACATGAGGCGAGTCAATTCACTGCAAGGGCCAGCTTCGGCTCAAACGAGCGCACCCGACTGATCTGAGGTCAGCTGAAACCAAAGGGAGAGTCGGGCCGCTGACCTCCGGGCCGCTTACGGCTTACTCACTCAGTGGCATTTAAGCCGCTCCCTTCGTGGATCAGGCTTCCGGTGGTCAACTAAATCCATTTGGAAGCCAAAAAATCCATGGGATCCACGGGCCGAAAAGGTCGGCTGCCAATCGACACATGTCTAAGAGGAAAGGAAGGTGCCCGGGGTCCAGGAGCGGTGTACCCTTGACGCAATCTTTCAAATCAAGGGACCCCCACTCCACTTTGTAAGGGCGCCCTAAAACTAGTTGGGCGGGAATGTTGATGGGTCCCAGACACTTTGGTGGACATCAGAATTGTGTGGGGATTCATGTGCACGTGGTTCCGCCGGCCATTTTTCCCTGCAGGAATCCAAGGCAAACCCAGTCGAGTCGAGCCTCCGATTCACCAGCACGCAGTTCGGCTGCAACTGCCCATGGACACAGCCCGCTGAGTGCATGTAGCACAGAGCCCTGCCGTCTCCAATGGATCCCCTCGACATGAACGCTTGAAGTTAACAAAGGGAACCTTTTGATGCCATTCATCCAGCATGAATATCACATATATGGCTGCTTAGATACAACCAAGAAATCCTGAAATTCAGAAGCAAAATAATGCTGAGAGGAAATCCAAGCTGCAACACATGGGCAGTGATTTCGCGCGGCCCAAGAGCTTTCATCAGCGGTTAGTCTTGCGTCTCAAGTAGGTGGAGCGATAAGGGACTCCATCTTGCATAATATGAAATAAACGTAACAGAAAGCCAACCATGCCGAGAGGGTCCGATCTGGGGGCATCAGGAGAACGATCCCATGTTTGCGCATTCGCTCAGCCGCATGCAATACTGTGCATGGACTAAATCCCGAACCACTTTGAAACCACCGGAAGCCATTGTTTGTTGCTGTTTTCAAATAATATCATAATTCCAGGGATAATTAGGTGGTGCAGGATTTCGCTCATCCACAGTAGTGTGGCCTGAGGATTTGGTAGGAGAGGTACTGGCAATGCTCCTGCGTCAGTTCCTGCTTGCTCCTCACAATGAGTCGACCCACCGGTTGTAAAAAGCTTGAGCCCAATTCCCTTGCACTGAAACGGTTCAGGGCTTTAAGGCTTTGTATGAGGCTTTGGTTGGCTTGTGGTCTATAGAGTGGAATCGTCTGAATGCGGATTGGTTGGGTGCCTCAGGGATGCTTCTTGGCGTGAGTTGCCAAGGTTCCAGCTGGGACCATGCAACAACATGCAACATTGAGCTGTCACCAGCTTGCTGAGACTGCGAACCAGGGTCGGGGTACTGAGGATATTGCACCCCGGTGTTCCGAACCGCTTGACCACTCAATCAAATCATTCTAGTTGCCCAGAAGAAGGAAAACAGCGCCCGCCGTCCGTGATTCGGGAGCCACACGCTTCCAATTCAATCTCGCGGAAAATGTCTGCTCGAGTCCGGAAACGTTCAGTTCTGTTTGAGTGGCAAGACACAGCTCACCTGAGAGGATTGGCAAAAAAGTCTGAACTGCTTAAGTTCCACCATCATGGTCTTTCCAAAAAAAAAAGTCTAGGACCTCAGGGAGTGAGACAGGGTCTTTTCAGCCCGTATTGTTGATGGGCTTCAAAGTGGAATCCTCTAACACTACTTCGATGGCCGTCACTATGGTCCGGGTCAAGGATCTGCTTTGCGAAATCAACATAGTGCTTTTGTTCGGGCATTGTTGACCACTGGGGCTTTTTAAGCAACCCTGCTGGAAGCCGAAAAACACATCGCCACAGTTGAGAAGGAAATATGTTGGTTTCACCGACGTGAAACAAAGAACGCTCAATAGTTTCAAGTTGGGCGAGGTTGTTTCACCCCTCGTGAGGTATTTGCCTAGAATCGTAGAAAATGCCGGGCTGAGTCAAGAACCAAAGGACGCAAACCACACACACACGCACACACCTTCGTGGCATAGAGAAATGTCCAAGTGCATCTGCTGAATCAGCCTGAAGTGACACAAAAGCAGCGCCACAAACGTGCAACTCCGAGTCACTGTCCAGTATGAGGGTTCTGAATCATTACTTCGCTCAATTCATTAAACAAAAAATGCAGGGAGGGGATGACGTCGATGATCTACAAATAGACTCGTCGGTCGCAAAACTGTACGAGCATATTTCTGCAGATTCACACTGTTGGAGACTCATGCGTTCCGCTCAAGGCAGTAGGTATCTGCCAGAACTCGATGTGGACATCATTCTCTGGTGGTGGTTCCTTTGCTGAGGAATATCCAGGGGTACAAATGTACACGGGCTCACGCTTCTCTTCTCACTTTGACTCAATCACAAACCTTTCCGGCAATTCCAGCATCAGGAACCTCAAGACCCCACAGCTAGATCACCCAAGAAGGGAAAAACTTTCTTCCATTGCAATGAATTGGCTTGCGCTGCGAAATGAATCTCGAAATTATTCCTCCAGCAGGTTTCAGCCCAAAATTGGAAGATCTGCAACCTTTTGGGACCTAGGAAATCCCGATCTGCAGCTCCAAACAGTGGAGCAAGCAAGCAGACGTCAGTCCTTATGACAGAGCTAAGCGTAGTGTCCATGTGCTCCACGATGATGCCTCGGCCGGAACCAGACCGGGCCGGGTGCAAAAAACCCTAAGACCTCAGCAAGACGTCTGGCAGAAAGGAACGCCATCTCAAAGCAGAAAGGACCTATGACCTACTCAGGGGCTCATCACCAGAGTCCCCCTTTGTTTCAGGGTGTGTAGGATCCTTTAAAGTTCTAACAAACATGTCCTGCAAACAAGGTTTGTACACCAGCAATCCAGGCCACGTGCAGACCCCATGACGCAGAATGTCTCAAGAGAGAGCCTTAGGTTCCTTTAATTCAATACAGAATATCTTATCCATATATTTCAACAAAAATATGCTATTCTACCTACATATATTCGGTTTTATAAGGGCCCGAAGTCTCATGACCATCCCTCAAACCTAAGTGACCTTTCGAGTATCGGAATCGAGTACCCGTAACCGGGCGCTCCGGCAAACCGCTTCCCGGAAGTGCTTGTTGGCCGCAAGGGGCGGCAGGAGGTCAATCAGCCTCAGAAGATTCTCGTGCTTGAACTTCTGCAAGATGAGGATCCTCAGCTAAGACCACACCGAAACTATGTGTTGGTTGCTGTAACGACCCCTACAGGTTTAACTTTCTGTGGGTCCAATGGAAAGTTCACTGTTTCCCAAAAGTTGAAGTCCAAAAAGATGCAACCAACCAGTCATGAAGATATGGCCCCGCGTTCTCTGCTACCCTCTCGCAAAGAGAAGGTATGGATCCAGCAAAAACCAAGCCACAAAACCACTGGGAAACCACAGGGCCACAGCCCCCATGACCATGTTGTTAAGGTAACCCTTTCGGGGTTGTTCAAAGGTACCAAAAAGAAACCACATGTTAGGGGGGTTCCTTTATTTTGACATGGCCCGATACAATGTATGAATATATATATATATATATAATATACACTAGTAGGGTCCAAAGGTTCTTCTGTTTTTTTTTTTGTTTAATATATATATATATTGTTTCGGGGAAGGGTGGAGCCAAGTACCAGTTTGTTTCAATCCGTCAATTGAACACCCTCATTTGCGCTTCATTCTATGGGGCGGCAACTGGGCGTTTCAGCAACACCGCCCTGCAAATGTCAGCTGCAATCACTGTGCTGAGAGTCTCTTGGTGGCAATCAGCTAGGTCCACCGGATCACGGTGTGCGAAGTGTTGACACCTTCGGCGGTTCGGGTTCCACCTGCTCCTATTCAACTTCCCTCCAATTGGTGGTTTGGATTGGTCGTTTGGTTGGGGAGGGTTTCCTAGCAGAGGTTTAGACCCCAAACCACCAAGTGTGAACCACCAACTAAGAAGGGTTACCTGAAATATTGTTAAGATTGCTTCGGCACCAGCAGCAATCACATGAGCAAAGATGGCCCTTCTCAACAAGGAAGCTCACTGAGAATTGAACGAGGGGTCTTTTTCGAAATCACCAACACAACAAGCATCGTGGGTAGGGTATCAAAATAACATCTTTAACTTTAGCAAACAAGAAAGTTGTTTAAGCAATCAAAACCAATCTATTCCCTCAGGGGCCAGGTGAACAAAAGCGCCGGAGAGGAGCTGGGAAAGCAGAGGAGGCAAAAAGCCAAACCCGAAAAAGCCGCCTAAACCATCGAAAAGCCGCAAAAGCCAACAAGCCACCTGCCAGAGAGAAACTGGGAATGCAAAGGATGCGACAAGCCAAAGCCGAAAAAGCCGCCAAACGCCGTATAAACTCGCGAAAAAGCCACAAAAGCCGACAAAAACTGAAAAGCCAGCCACCCTGAAAAGCACAACAAAAATCACCATCCTTTCAAAAATGCCCCACCAAAGAAAAGGCCCGGCAGACCAAATGACCAAAGGACCAACTGACCAAGGGACCACAAGGCTCGGACCAAGAGATAAGTCAAGCAATACAAAGGGATCGTGGAAAGTTGTTTTGGGATCGTGGAAAGTTGTTTTTGGATTGCTAAAATCGTGTTTTCTTGGATACCGAAATGTGTTGATTGCTAAAAAGAAAATATTGATGGTCATCTCCATCGGAGGTTAATTCCGCGCCCCAATGTCAGAATACTGGCATAATCTTTGCTGCCGTCAAACATGGACCCGGAAGAAGCGCCAGATCTTGCAACATCCGCTGGGCGAGAGTTCAGATGTGTTCATTCCTGGCACCAGCACCAGGAACCCCAAATCCAAGTCGCCGAAATCCCGTGATTGTGGATGTTGTCATTCAGTTGCTTGCATAGGTGGCCTTTTGGGAAAAAATGGATGGCCCTGGTAAATGGAATCACACCTATCTAGACCAGTGGAACCCATCTACTTTTAACTAAACTAACCTAAAATGGGCACCTATGGTTGATTGGATGGCCCACCACTTGCCAGCCCCCGCTGCGAGAACTTCCTGGAATGGGTCGTGTGTTGGCTCAGCGCTTGCTGGCATGGGGCGTGTGCAGCGGAGAGCCGCTGATTTTAAGATGCGATGGAGTCCAGCTGGTGATGATGTCTGTGATTTTCTGGCAGGGTTGTGGGAAATGACCACTTCTGTGATACAACAAAAAGGGCCTCCCAAAGACTAAGACCCCATACAAAGGAGGAGATTCCCTTGTATCACTGAAGTGGGGATAAACCCCTTGATCCCACAACCCTGTTTTCTAGTGTCCGAAATTGGGATAGCTCCTGAACACATGGTTCGACTTCCCTTCACATCCTATGGATTCAGTGAAGGACCTCTGTGCTTACGGATTCACTCAGGACACCGCCGGATCTCGCTCGGTGGCGAAATCTGCTCCCCTGCTAAACGCTTCTAACCTTTCGTGGTTTAAAAGTACGAACCACCCAGTTGGCCAAAAGTTCTTCTGTCCTAAAATCCCTTGGCGAAACGCACCAAAGACATTAGATCCAAAGGAAAGCACTGTGTGCAAGGATGTGAAAGGTTGGAGAGCCAAGAAGCTTGAATCGTGAATAGTGTTTCAACCATGGCTATCTCTGTATCTCAGCCATTTTGTTGCGGCGCTGCTTCGCAGATCTTTTGTCCTTTGTCTGGACTCAAGGTGTTTGTTCTTGTTTTCCGGGAGACTAGAAGAACAAAGCGCCTGCGCTGTGAGGATATGGTGCATGTGCAAAAACCATTGCGCGGGTGCAGTCTGAACATCCAAGGGCACAAGGAACACAACGAGCGCTAACCACGCTGAGCGACAACAAAAAGAGTCAGGAAAGCTTCAGTATCATTTCTCGTTGTCAGGAGGAAAAAGTCAGGAAAGCTTCAGTATCATGATTTCTGAAATGCAAGAACGAAGACAACAAGTGCCACCTGAGCAAAGGACCTTACTCTTCCAGCCCCAAGCTGTTGATCGATCCGTCCCAAACCTCGCCGTTCGATGGTTGGAATGGCTGGGACCAAACCAAGCAACTTCAGTCGGGCCCGGATATCTATTGCTCGCCCCATGATAGTCTGCAGTAAAACGCACAATCTGGATATCTATCCTACGTGTCAAAAAGAGCTGAACCGCCTGAAAAGGGAACTAGCATGAAGCCAGTTGTCTTTCCAAGTCTGGGTGAGTTACAACAATTTACAACCAGAAAAAAACGTTCCCTTAACAGGAACCTTCATAAGATCGCACCCCAATTTGGCCCCAATTTCAGCCACGAACCATTGCCAAAACTTCAGAGGGCATGAAGAATGACGGATGTCTCGGCTTGCCAGCTTTTGATGTGGAACTTGGGTGGGTCTTCTCCCTCTTCTCCCCAAACCTAAGAGGAGTCGAGCGAGCCTGAGACTGACCATGTCACCGGTGCGGGAATCCCGGAACTCGAAGGAGGTCCAGCCAGCACCGTGGCCGGCACCTCGAGCCGCTTAGTTTGGTTTGCCGTTGTTCGGTGGGTTTGGTACCACCCATCCAAACCACCACTCAAATTGACCACCAATCCAAACCACCATTTCAGGGTGACCTGAGCACAGAAACACAGGAACCAACCTAAGAATCAATAGAAGGAACCAAACAGTTGATACAGGAGGCTTCTCTCAAGGCAGCTGTTGGGGTTCCATGCGTTTTTGAGGGGAGTGGAAGCTGGTGCTGAAAGACTTTCGCATTACACTTAGAAGACAACTGATGGAAAGGGATGAACTACAACTCAATGACCGAGCTGTAGCATCTACTTGCACACAGAGTGAACACCTTCTTTTCGAGGATTCTTGGTAAGAGGGTACTCGCGTGAACAAATGGCAACTGTCCGCTGGTTGTCAGGAATCCACGGAAGTGGGGCTGACATGGGGCTTTGGTCTGCACTGCCCCCCCCTCCCCCCCTTGCAACTGATAATTAAGCACGTAAGCAAGCAAGCCAGCAAGCAAATACCCAACCAACCAAACAAACAGCAACCAACCAACCAACCAACCAACCGACCGACCGACCGACCGACCGACCGACCGACCGACCAACCGACCACCAACCAACCAACCAACCAACCGACCGACCGACCAACCAACCGACCGACCGACCGACCAACCAACCAACCGACCACCAACCAAACACACAACTACACCAAAACCAAGAAACAACAACTTGCAAACAACCAAACCAAACTGGGCAGAAACAATCAGCGAACAAAACCAAATCAAGCTAAGACAGCAATCAAGCCAACA
>CAUJNA010003675.1:167500-182500 GCA_963377175.1 Effrenium voratum | reverse complement strand
GTCCTGGCCCCAAGCAGGGCCATTACCAAAATCCAGTTCGTACCCCCAGTGAACATCCCAAAGATGTAGGTTCTAGAATAGGTGATGAATTCACCTACCCAAAATGGTACCATTGGCTTTGACCCACTGCCATATATTGTTGTGAAACATTTACCTGCCGACCATGCATGAATAGCTTAAATGCGCAACTGAACGCATGAATGACTCAAGTAGATGAGACATCGGTGAGGTGCTGCAGTGTTGCAATGCAGAGAGTAAAAGAAAAGGCAACACTCACTTCTGGCAAACGGGTCATCCAATCTGTATGTGTGCATGGTACCTTCGACTTGCATCTCTTGTGGATATCCTTTTCAACGCATCTAATTTCCGTGTGCACCATACCCATCCCGCATCGCAACAAACGCAACACTGCGGAGAACAACTTGAAACGGGCGAGCGAGCGAGCAAAACGCGTGTGCTTGTTACCCCCCCCCCACCCCCCCCCCAGCCCCCCCCCCCCACCCTCCCCCCCCCCACCCCCCCCCCCCTCCCCCCCCCCCCCCTCCCACCCCCCCCCCCCTCCACCCCACCCCCCCCCCCCCACCCCCCCACCACCACCCCCCCACCCACCCACCCACCCACCCACCCGCCCCCACCCCCCACCGCAGCGCTGAAACGCCGCGAAACGACCAGGCGCCCTGTGGCGGCACTAGCAACAATCGAAGCATCCCCAAGCGCATTGCAACCTCTCCAGAACCTGACAGCTCCGGAACTTCCCTGGAACCCTTTCGGGGCAAGCGCCCCGACTCGCCAAACAAACTACTGGGCTGGCAGATGCCCCGCTAAAAGTGCCTTTAGTGGGTTAACTGGAAATCCAACCACTAAACACTAAAAGGCTGAAAAGCTAGATGGGTTTCCCTGGTAAATGGCTTATAAACCCCATCTAAACCAGTGGAACCCATCAATGTTTAATCAAACTACTGTAACCGATCAAGAGGACACCTATGGCCCCGCGTACCAAACAAACCTATGCCGTCCATCGAATCTCGCGCGCCTCGGCCAGGAAGAATCGGACCAGCTGGGGCGGCAGCGCCAGAGTCTTCTCCACGGAGCGCCGCAAGTCCGCGAAGGAGGCATCCTGTGGAAACATCAGCCCAGGTCACATCTTGACCATACCGCCTCAAAAGTGTTTGTTGGACATGAAGCCCCACCTAAATTCCACAGTACACATCCCCCCAATACTTAATTAATTAGTTTACAAAATATTGCTTGCCATTTGATAATTTTGTGAAACATGTAAACCGGTTCCTTTCATCATTTTGATTGAATACTTTATGCAAAACAGTCAGTTGAAAAAGATCAGGTAAACCCGCGACATGCACGGGCAAAAAGGAAGCGCAACAATCCGGCCACATCCCGCAACCGAAACAAACAAGGGACAAACTTGCTGAAAGCACGGGTCGGCAACACAATGTGGTTTTGCACCTCGGATCCCGAGCAGGTGTCTCATAGATACCCCGTCAAAAGGCCCTAGCTAGGGACAGCTCGTTTTATGAGCAATGGGTAACAAACGCATCCTAGCAGAATATTGTTTTGCTTTTGGGTCAGTTTAAGAAACATTCAAAAAGGACACTTCAAGAAATCATATTTTTAGGGTTTCCATCCCTTGGGCCAAACTAATTAGACCAAGTGGTCGACTCGGAGCCAACAGCACGAACCTTCTTGATACATCCTCTTTGTTTGGTTCCCGCCTGTGCCAGGCTGATCTCCACCTGCTTGCCCGAGAGCAAGCACAAGGTGATGGAGATCTCCGAGACAGCCTCCGCCTTGAGGGCTTGGATTTTGGGCTAAACAAGAAAAGGGGAAGAGCTACCCCAACATGTAGCATGAGGACAGAAACCCTTTCCGCAGAGCTCGTAGTCACGTCTCAAAATCGGGGGGGGGGGGGGAGTTCTGTGAGTCGAAGTCACAATGATATGTGGCCAAATGTAAAGGTTTGAGCCCTCTCTCGAACGGCTTCGGAACCGACAGGACACCAATTATTTGGTCAGGGTCCATGGTTGTTGTGTGCAATAGCGCAGTATGAACCGAACACCTGAAAACCTGAAGCTGCATACAGCGGATGCTTGGTCAGACGCTTGGTCTACGGACAGTGTTCGGCGGAGGATAGAGGTAACCCCCCCCCAATCCGCCCCCCATTTCCGGCAAGACGTAAGTACCGGTAATTTGATGACGTTCCACTAAGAATAGTCTTCAGGGATCCAATGTGGACAAACAGGTCCCTGCCGGCTCTTTGCCGGCTGCCGGTGCAGGGAAATGCATAGGAAATTGGGGGAAGGAAGGGGAAGAAAAGGGACATGAAGGGAAACGGAGAGCAATGAGAGGGAAATACATGCAGACATGAAGTGGAGATGCTGGAGACGAAGAGGAAATGAAGGGTAAATGAAGGGAAATGCAGGGGAAATGAAAGGGGAAATGAAGGGGCATGTGGGGGACATGAAAGGAAAGGGGGAGCAGTGCAGGGACATGGCGGGAAATTAAGGGCGCGTGAAATTGAAAGGGGGAATGCAGGGAAATTATGGAAATTATGGGTAGGCTAAATGGACATGAGGGGGACATGGAAGGGAAATGAGGGGAAATGAAGGGAAATGAGCGTCTGACACATCGCAGCACAATGTTGCCATAGAGCTGCGGATCAGCTGGCCCTGCAAAAACCTCACCAAACAGGCGGGCGCACGCCAGGCAGCTGGCGCAGTCAGCGTTGTCCACCCCGTCCAGTGACCTCAGAATGTTCGACCATGTAGCTGACAGCTTCACCAATGGCCAGCGCCGCTGGAGCTGCTGCAAGCAGCGGCAGGTGTGCCACGGAAGCGGGTTCCAAGCAACGGTCGCAGCAGTCACAGCGGCCCGGCAAGCATTGGTGGTCAAGTTGAAGGAAGTCAAGCGACTACTTGTTCTCGCAAGGCGAAGCGCTTGTCGCACGTCCTCATGAGTGCTGGCCGGAGAACCAGCCTGTAGCAATAATGGAACAAACTACTTGTGAATCAACAAGATGCAACACACGTTTCGGATGTTGTCTTTGCTTCGATTCTCAAGAACAATTTTAACAGGATATATATAAGTCTCCATTCACAGAGCTGGGTTTGGATTCCCGCGCGACACCAACTGAATCAAGTCACGTAAGCTTGGCTCCTGGACAAATGCAGGCAAGGCGCGCCACTCAGGAGCTTGGCCATGGCACTGCGCCAGCGGAACATGGTCTTGGGGAGCACGCAGAGGGGAACTATCTATGAGCACTGTCACGACGCCATGAAGCAGCATTGAATTGCAGCTTCTCACGCTCCGTCAGTGACGGAGTGCGTAGCCGTGACTCTGCTGTCACAAGAAAAGCTCGCCATGAAAAACAATGATTATCTGCCGACCACGCCCCTGCCAGTCCAGAGCGTAGGCAAGGGTCAAGTTCGCAGGTACATCCAGCGGAACAACACCTTGCAACAGAACTCTGCAGCAGCACCCTGCAACAGCACCCTGAGCAACTCTGAGTCTCGGCCTGCAGCAACACCCTGCAAGAGAACTCTGCAGCAGCACCCTGCAGCAGCAACAGCACTTGGCTGGAATTCTGAGTCTCACCCATCCCTTGTTTACTTGAAGTGAGAGCCTCTATAGCTTTCAGCTATCTGGGGAAAAAAGAGGGCAAAAAACACACTCATACAGATCCAATATACATACATACATACATACATACATACATACATACATACATACATACATACATACATGCATGCATACATACATACATACATACATACATACATACATACATACATACATACATACATACATACATACATACATACATACATACATACATACATACATACATACATACATACATACATACATACATACATACATACATACATACATACATACATACATACATACATACATACATACATACATACATACATACATACATACATACATACATACATACATACATACATACATACATACATACATACATACATACATACATACATACATACATACATACATACATACATACATACATACATACATACATACATACATACATACATACATACATACATACATACATACATACATACATACATACATACATACATACATACATACATACATACATACATACATACATACATACATACATACATACATACATACATACATACATACATACATACATACATACATACATACATACATACATATACATACATACATACATACATACATACATACATACATACATACATACATACATACATACATACATACATACATACATACATACATACATACATACATACATACATACATACATACATACATACATACATACATACATACATACATACATACATACATACATACATACATACATACATACATACATACATTACATTACATACTTACATACATACATACATTACATTACATACATACATATACATACATACATACATACATACATACATACATACATACATACATACATACATACATACATACATACATACATACATACATACATACATTACATTACATTACATTACATTACATTACATACATACATACATACATACATACATACATACATACATACATACATACATACATACATACATACATACATACATACATACATACATACATACATACATACATACATACATACATACATACATACATACATACATACATACATACATACATACATACATACATACATACATACATACATACATACATACATACATACATACATACATACATACATACATACATACATACATACATACATACATACATACATACATTACATACATACATTACATACATACATACATACATACATACATACATACATACATACATACATACATACATACATACATACATACATACATACATACATACATTACATACATATATATATACATATATATACATACATACTACATATATACATATTAGAATATAAGTGCTCCAGACTCTCTTTCTGGAAATGGGCACGTTGGACCATTGACGTTCTGACTCCGGCATTCTGCATGCATACGTACAAACATAATCATCTAAACAATATCCATATTATGTGTGTGTGTGTGCTTTACTCGACAACAAAGCATGTGCCGACATAGATGTATGCTGATGTCTGGGTATGTGTATAACTGTATATATATATACATATATACACACACAATTGCATATGTGTGTATTGCCAGTATCGCCAGTCAAACGTACACAACGGGTTCTTTCAAGTGCCGAACAAAAGAACAAAACAATTGACAGCCTTTTCCAGTCATAACCCAGCCCAAGCATGAAGTCATACATCACTACTGCACTCATACGAAAAGCAAATGGCCGTAAAGGTCAACTCGGTTGGTCAAGAGTTGGCCTCTATAACTTATTTCCCATTGCCTGGCGGTAGGTTGCACAACCCAGGGTTCGGTCCGCAAAAGCTCAGTTGGCACTCCAAATGTCCAAAAAGCCACACGCTCCCGCACCCAATGGGTGTGAATTTCTAATGAGGGACCCTGTGCTGGACATATTTATACGGGGGTTTATGTCCACCAACCAGTTTGGAGGTAGTTCCTTATCAACAATCATGACGAAATGAAGCATGGAACACTTCACATTGGCCAAGGTGATGTTGACATTCAGCTAATGGAGGGGGCGCAAATAATTTGGAAAGCCCTTTTTGCTGTCAAGAAAGGACACCAGCAAGATCCAATCTGGTCGGAATGAGGACAAATCCCGGAGAAAAACAACTTTGTCCGGCCTGACTCTCGTGGTGCTCAAGATAGTTCTCCGCTGCTCTGCAGAGCTCGTCGCTCTCCTTAGGCACTCCAAACTTGGCCTTTGGATATGTTGTGGTTGTTTTATGTCTGGTCGTCGGCCACATGCGCAAGTACAAGAAGCTCACGTGGCACGTTCGATTGGCGAGATATCTCGTGGCTCCATCAAGCCAGCAGTCTCCGACCGGTGCCCCTGTGCCCTCCCTACGGCGAATGTACCAAATCGCAAACTCTTCGATGTCGCTTCGTGCTCAAGGGACTTGCAAACTTCAGACGTCATGTTTCCTGGCCATCTTTGAACTCTTTTCAGGTACTGCCTCTATGGTTCAGGAGGGTATCACTGAAATGATCCTCTCCCAAATCTGATCCGTGCTGAGTGTTTCCTATGGGGCTCTGCCGAGCAAAAATATGATCTGTTCGCTCTCTCCCTTTTCTAGTACCAACCAAGAGGGTGGTCAGGAGTAAAATCTAAATTTGGGACAGCCCATGGGTTGTTTTGTATCAATGGCCAACGTTTAGAGTCCCTGATTTGGCTTCATGCGTGTGGGAAGTAGAGAAATCGCCAAGTTGTGAGAGTGAGGGAGCAGTGCTTCTCAAGTGTCTGGTAGGAAAGTTGGAACCCTCCTCTCTGTCTGGGAAAGATGAGTCCATACCGGTAACTTGCCGGCAACCCTCCACTTGCTTCAGTCCCCTGGACAAAAATAACCATATTTCCAGTAGTGATAGATTCCCTTTAAAACCAACAGGGGAAATTGAAAAAGTATTCTTAACCAATGGAAGTAACTAAGCCATCAACTCAGTTGATCGAGCATTTGTGCATGGGGTTCAGCGAGGCCAAAGCTAGGGTTTAAAATGAGGCCACCTTGTGGGTTACAACAAATACGACATTTTCTTGTGGGATTCTTCGCTTGGGCCAAAACAAGCATGCGGAAAAAAAACAGCCCTGGGCTTCGCTGAGGAGGCTCCTTTCATTGTTGAAGCTCCAGTCATTACCTCCTGAGTGAAAAGGTTTTGTTTGCAGCTAAGCCCGCATGTGATTCCCAACCAGAGCCCTGGAACTCTCCTTTTGAACCTTCAGACCCGATTTGGGCGGAGACCCCGCAGCTTTCAGCTGGGGAAAAACATTCCATGCACTCGGCTGAGAATCTCCCAAGTAGCTGACAAAAACAATGTGGAGCACCCTCCCCCCCTGTGCGTGGAAGTGTGGAATCCAGGTTGCTCCAAGCAACTGCTGAACACCTCTCATTCCGATTGTTGGGTGGTTCAAAGGCTCCTTTTGACAAGTTCCCTTGGACTTCCTAAAAATGCACAAAGTGAAGATCCCGAAAATCTAACGCGGCCAATCCCGAACAGCCCCAAAGCAACTTGAAGGCGCACTGCATCACTTCACTCTGAGATGCAGCCGAGTCTCCATGGATGGCTCACAGCATTGCAAGCTTGCGCAAATCGGATGACTCACCAAGCGCACTGCGAAATTTGGGTAGGACCTAGCCGGCCTTAGTGGGCTGTGGTTGAGAAGCTGATGTCACAAGCTCGACGCAAGTTGCTCCCGCGGCTGTCTTTACGATAAGCTCGGTCTCTCAGCGGCATTTCAATTGGCGAACAAACTGATGTGTTCCTTTCTTTGTCGGCTTCTCAGCCTTTCCAGCAATCGGGCAAGCATGCAATGTGCGGTAAACTCTCTGCTTGCAAGCATGCAATGTGCGGTAAACTCTCTGCTTGCGTAAATCTGCGACCATTTCTTTGCACGTGGCGCTTTGTCATCGAGCCTGGCTTGAGCAATCGGTTGGCTTAGACCTCACTGAGGGTGCCAGTGGCCTGCCTGAGGCTTTTGGCTTATCATGCGCTGCAAAACGAACACCCCAAGTGACCATGGGAGAAAAAGGACACCCCCAAACAGCATGATGAGGCCTAACCGCCCTTGTTTCCGACGCTGTCCCACCCGCCCCCCACCGGTGTTTGTTTGTTGATCTTAAAGAAACGCATGGGGCGATTCCCACGTTCAACATGCTGAGGCCATTGTTGCAGTTCAAGCCAGAGGCCTCCATCGTGGAGCCTGACGTTGGTTCCTTCAGGGGAAGAGAAACCAAAAACCCGTGTCCTGTACTTGGCTGCTGTTGACCCCTCCGCAAAAAGTTTCGCTTTGTGTGCGTCCAAGAATGGAACATCCTCTGTTTCAACCAAAAAGTTAAAGTCCAAAGATCCTGCCAAATAGCCATAAAGTGTAGTACCGACTTGTTCAAATGTTGACAACTGGGGAGCACCTCTGGTCGTTGACCAGGTGATCCTGGAAACCAAGATGTAGACATCTGCAGCAAGCCCATCCCGCTCAAGAAATCCGATACTGCCAAGGGCAACCACGCGAAACGTGTGCAAGAGCTTTATAGTACGTAGTTCTGGAGCGGTGGTTTATCAGACACAAACTGCCAAGGGGCTCCCTATCAATCCATCTCATGCAGCGAAGCAACGTCAACACGCTTCTGCATTTGCAGGGATAAGAGGCCTCACCAACATCCTGACCATGTCCGTGTCCTCCGTTCCGAGCGCTCTGAAAACCTGTCCAAAGTAGATGGTTGATCCCGAAACCGAATGGGATGTTTCTCAAAAGTAGGACTGCCCCGGGCGTTTACTACCCTCTTGATTTCACTTCCATTCACAAGCCTCCAACTTTGGAGCTATTCGATGTCTGTGAGACAAACCCATGCACTCGGTAGTGTCGACACCCTCAAGTCTCGCAACAAACTTTTTGACGTCCGCGAGCCGCGGCTCCTTCTTCGGATGGTCAATCTACCTACTCCGGGGTTTTACCATGAACCCAGCGGCTTAAAACCTGGGAATCAGAGGGTCAAGCAAATATTCTCGCCGAAACCAACTTCTGGGGGGAGGTTGTCCAAAAAACCACGGCCCCATGAATCACTGAATCTGTTTCGGTGTCATTTGGGGCCACTGTTGGCGCTCGGGACCCAAAACGCCTCTCGCAAAATTGGAGCACCTATGCACCTAGTTGTCATAAAATCAGAAGGGATGTCCGGGGAGGAGGACATGGGCGAGTGGAGTGGGCAATCAGTCCACAGTGTTTGTTTACCACTCAACCGATGTGGGCAACAAAAAACACTCACAGACTTAAAGGAATGAAGTTGATCCTACGCTTGACCATCTGCAGATCAGCATTGCCCGGAGGCCGCGTCGTTTGACCTCAGCTGTAGGCGTGTGATCTGGCTATCTGGCTGGGCACAGGGTGGCATATGGTCGATGAAAGCAGCGGCATCATGGCGACAGTCAGCGGGGTCCTTGAACGTTCACTATGTCGGCGAACAATCCTCAAAACAGCTCAATCTACTTTGTCTTTGATGGAAAATCCCAAGCAGCGCATGGTGTGTGCTTTTGGAGGGTGCCCTTGGTTGGTTTCAATGTTCTCCCCAAAGGAAACCCGCCACCTTTAGGGCCCCCATGTTTTAACACATACCTACAATATGACGATTACAAACCGGCAGTCAGCATTCACCGTTGCGGTCAGAGTGTAGAGCTCTTTTACTTGTCCCCGCATTTCTCTCGCGACCACTGAGTGAAACCTGCCACCTGTCTTTCGACTCTCATTTTGTCCATGGCCTGTTTCCTGATCCTTAAACCTGGGTCGGTCTTTGAGCCCTGCAACAAGTTGTAGACATTTGAAAGGTGGGAACCCGTGCATTGTAGAAAAGGTTGAGCCCAAACCAAGAAGAAACCGGAAATGGCGGGCTTGTGATGAAAGTGGTCAAGCGACAGGTGTACTCTTGCCGTGTAAAGAAAACCATGGCAAACCTTGAAGAGCAATCTTGCACTTTTCTGGCCCGGGTTTCTTTGCAAGGTCAGGCCTAGCCCTTTTCTCTGGGCCAGGAAGTCAACGCCAAAAGCCACGGCCGATGCATGTTCCATCCCTAGCCTGTTCAGTCCTCCCTCAGACTGCCTCGCTCAGGACAAACCAGCGAAAGCAACATCAACAGAACGAAAACCAAAAAAAAAACAGCTGTTTGTTCAATGCTCATTAAGAACACGTGCGGCACGGGTAAACGCCGGTAGCACCAACCGCATCCTAACATCTGCCTTCTACTGAGGCCAGAGCGCTTCGGCTGATGAACATTAACCTCACGTCGGAAACAGCTGAGGTTCGAGTTAAGCAAATGCAGTGTGAGAAAGGTGGGGGCACGCTTGATTCCCACCTTGCGGTAAAGGGATCCAGCAGCAGCAATTGCGCTCTGGCAGAGCACACACACACCAAAGAGATCTTTGACTTGAGAGCAACAATCTCATGAGGGAAGCGGGGGACAGCGGTGCAAGGATACATGCAGCGCATGGTGTAGCATCTTTCAAGCGACCAACAGAGTCTTCAAGAGTCCTTCCGGCTGAGCCAAAAAATCGAACGGGGCTTCAGACATTTTGAAACACCCGCACTGGGATGCCACTACAAGCATGGGTGTCCTTTTAGGCCCTGGTAGATGATTAAACCAGGTAAACCAGGGCCACTTGTTTTCTACCAAAAACGACCAAAAAGGACACCTATGACTACAAGTCGTTGACTCGTTTGAGTTTCATCCCAAACTATCTGTAGCTCGCTGGTGCCATCGACCTCAAAGCCGGGGAGATCTGGGAGGTCTGCCGCCTGCCCCAAACGTGATATGGTTGCGAAAGGAAACCCAAACAACACTGAGTCGTAAGGTTCCATTTGCTTAAGCCCCCGGGGAAAAATAAACATATTTCCAGTAGTGATAGATTCCTTCTAAAACCAACAGGGGAAAATCAAAAATACTCTTAAGCAAATGGAAGTAATCAACACCCGGTATTAAAATGGTCAACCGCAGCTATTTATGGTTGGGATTGTCCCCTTACTAACCTTCACTTGCCCGGGGTTTGATTGTGACTCGCTGATCATGCGGAGAGATGCCCGGATTATCTGAAGCCCCAGTTTCGCCAACAGTTGTTCTATCAGGGGAAGCACCACTGGCAAGCATGTTGTGGCGAGCAAGCGGTAAAACTTAGAGCCGAGCCAATGCGTGTTTTGGGGACCATTTCCGGATCGTGGTCATCACTCCGGGCAAATCAAAACTACAAAAGGCAGGCCAATGCAATCCTGTCCAGCTCACTGATCTTGCTGGGCCTCTAAAGCCAGGATGGCAGCCACAAAAAAATATGTTTTTGTTTTTGTTTTTTTTACCTTCACCAACTGGATGTCAACATCTCTATATACTGAGTGGATTGGCCAAACAAGTCATTTGTTGGTTACCACTAAAATGGTCTTCCCCAAAAAATTAAAGTCCTTGAACTCAGGACGTGAGTTTTAGGGTGCTACATGGTGCTACAGTCTTATGGATGATTGTTGATAATTCACACGCAAAGGGCTCCCTTCCTTCACCGCTGAGGCCGCACACCCATGTGTGAGGGCCACAGGATTTGCTCAATCAATTGTCATACAATGCAATCGGACACCCGTTTGTTCAAGCCCTCGTAGGGTCAAAACCATACCGTGAAAATCCGCTTCGCACCAGGGATGATTCAGAGAATGGGACAACTGCTGCGAAGCGGGTTTTATCCATCCCCCCTGACTCACCAACCGATGCGAAATCTCAGCTCATGGCTTCCTTCAAGCTAAGCTGGGCGTCTTCACCGGCAGCTGCAGTGAGACCTCAAGCGGACTCCAGTCTTGCGTCGCGTCTTTGTTTTGCGAGGCCTTGCAGTCTCCTTCTTTTGGAGAACGCAGGAACCCTAGCGCAACCCTGCTTGAGGGTGGAAACGTGTGCTCCAAACAAGCGGCTGGACAGGCGAAACCTGTTTCCCTTCTGCCTGAACGGGGCTCACATGAGTAAAAACAGTTCCAGCGGATACGGACAAATCCACGAACAGCAGGGCAGAACAACTTCGGGGCCGCAACGTTCCAGAGCCGTCTGCGGCGACAGCACGATTCTTTTTTTTTTGACCTTGGGCAAGTTGCCCTCAGCCTGCCTGCTGTGCGTAAGCCATGACTCACCAGAGTTTTGCTGGCCCCAAAGGCCCATGTCAAGCATGCGGTTTCACAGAGTAAGGCGTCTTCAACAGGAGAGACCAAAGCAGCCAGCCTGAAACAACCAGCCCTCCTTTCCAGCAACAAGAGAACACAGACTGCACCAAGGCCGCTCCAAATCTTCACTGTAGACCTGTGCCTGGGGCGCCGGCACCCAGGCCAGCGCTGGAGATGTCCAGCAAAGCATAGAAGGGCACCTTGCTATTGGAGACCTGCCCAGATGGATAGGCATGCGGGCATGTGGGCTTGTGGGTCTTGCAGCAAGTTGCTGCGAAAATTACCCCAGGCCAATGATTCTCGCGTGCTCAAAGATATCCTCCGGAAACAAAGACACCCTCCAGTTTCTGACCTTGGCAACTCTGTGAAGAGTCTATGAGGTCAGTGCCTTTTTAGAACCTCATCCCTGCTCCAGCTGCCTCCAGTGCGCCAGAAGGGAGCTAGAGGCAGTCCCCAGAGCCTCAAAACCCGGTCATTTTTTCAATTAAACTGGTCAAATTCCCCCTTTCAGCTCCGGCCAAATCCCTCTAGAAACCAAACCCCTAGAAACCAATAGAAACCCAGTCAAGTTCCCATCTAGAAATCAGTCAAATCCCTGAAAGGACCGGTCCAACCCCAGTCAAATCCCACAAGAAACCATGCTTTGACAGTAACACAAATATGTTGGACGACTCTCCTGTTGGGAACTTCAGCTTGGGTCCCATGTTGAGTTGCAGCCTCGTGGCACCTGTTTCTGAGATCTTTGGCATATCGGGTGGCCCTACATATTTGACACGGCAGCTACTTCCCAAATGAAATGACAAAGGCACACTCGTTTCAGGCACCGTCTGGCAACACGCAGGGGCGCTCGCCGCTATCAAGAAACATTGAAGATGTGTCTCTTGATTGGGATCCCGGGATGTCCATGTTTGACCCAATTAAATGGTTGAGGACCCCCAATTGCCTTACGGCTGGGCACAGCTGCCATCAGTGGATTTCATATGGTCGTGCACTTTCGAAAGACAATCAACGAATCCCCTTCAAACATGTCGAAACAATGCAACTGACCCGGGGCCTTGATTTTCCCATAAAGGTCGCTAGATAAGCCCAGGGCGCAATTTGTTCTCTCTTGACTCGCCGTTTTTGTGCGGCCTGCATTTGTTGTGCCGCCACCCGGTAGCCGTTCACCGCCACTTGCAAACGTCCTCTCTCCATGAGGACATCCACGCGATCTGATGCCTCGCAACAAATGCTTTGTTCATTGGACAGCAGGCTATCAACATTGCACACAAAGCCAAACAATGATTCTATATCAGGGATCCTTACATTATACACCTGAACATTGCCTTGTAAATGGTGGTTTCCCTTTATTTTGGTGGGAAAAGCAACATGTTTCAAATGGTTGCAAAATGTATCTTTAAGGAGCCCTGTATATCACAGCGCAAATGTTGTGATCTACATACTGCCACGCAAACAACGATACACAATTCTGGTTGCTGGTTGCGATGTGCCTGCGACAGGCGTGTGGCGGTTGCCCGTTTCCGGAGGCTCGTTCTGCCTTGGACCTCTTTACCCGAGTCAATTTCCTGGCATCCTAGTCACTTGCTCAAAACCCTTTGTATTAAAACGGTCGTAATCCCAGAACCATGTCAAGAATTAAGAAGCCGGATTCTCGCAGCTATTTCTGGCAAGGCGATTGTCCCCTACTAACCTTCATCTACCCGGGCTTTGATTGTGGCTCATCTGTGTATGGACAACATTGTGTTGAAAGGACAAAGCAATGTCTGCCACTCAGACCCGTCGGAGTTGGTCAATGAGGAACTGTGAAGTTTCCCCGCGCTCCTGAGATCGATCAAGAGAGCCAACAATTACTATATCACATCCGTATGGAATATACTCCCAGCGCATCATTTCAGCAAATAGCAATGAGGGCGGTTGATCTTGGGCCGTGTCCTTGTCCTGCTTGCATACGTCGCCCTTACAGCCTGCCGCCCAAGATTTTCCAGTCACTATGCCCCTTTCAAGCCACCAACCAACACACATCTCCTCAGCACGCTTTCTGTCAAACTCTTTGTTGGTCATAGTCCTCTGTCTCTCGAGCGATGCGCTCGCATTAAGGCTCCCTTTCTAACAACCCTCACAGTGGATCTCTAAATTCCTTCCAACCACTGACTTCTTAGCCCAGGCTGGCTGCCTTTCATGGCAGGCTGTGCTTCTTTGAGCCGACCCTTTGCCGGGCTTGGCTTCAACAAACACCCAGGGAAGCCACCCGTGTTGGGGGCTCCAAGTTCTTACCAACTCCTGCAGCCGAGGTGGATGAACCCCTGAAACCTAGAACCACTGCGACAAACCAAGGTGGTTAGGCATGCGTGTTGTCCAAAGTATGTCGGCCAAGAAACACATGATGCTTTTCAGTTAAACCGTTGGGGCTGCAAATCCCTATCAAAAAACAAATACCCACATTCAGTTGACGACTAATTGATGGTTTAAATTGTTTTCGAGATTTGCAGCCCTGATTCCTGTTCGAAGTACATAAACCTTACTTCCACCCCAAAGATGTAAACCAATCAACACTCACACATGGATGCGTATTCTTTAGGGGACCCTCAAAATGATGGCTGTCCTTTTTGGTTTTCCCTTCAAAAAGCCAGCCCCAAAAAAGTTGGTCTCCTCAAAAAACTGGGCTGTCCTCAGATCCCCTGCCAACTGTCGAAACCGTTTAGCGGGTTAAATGGGTGTGGGTCAAAAATAGGTACCCAACATGGAACCCTGGTAAATGGAACCAAGGACTAAAACCTCAGTCCCTTGGTGGTTTAATTTTGACCCATACCCAAACGGAAACCAACCCATAAACTAACTAGAACAGCTCTAAAGACCTGGAACCGCAGTGCGAGCTTCTCACAAAATCAGCTTCCTTCCAACAAGTGGTTTGGAGCCCGGTGGTTTGGTGGAAAGGGGGTGGTTGGGTATGTCACAGCTTCCCTCTTTAGCGGTTTGGAGCCGAATCGGTGCTTTGGTGGTCTTGCGGGGCTTCCCATGTCCCCTCTACAACATCCAGGGACCCGTTGAAATCCAAATCCAAACCGAGGACCTCCCTAAACACACAAGAAACACCTCCAAAAACCTGAGTCACAATCAAAGCCCGGTATATATACTGGTCGTAATCCC
>CAUJNA010003675.1:112500-162500 GCA_963377175.1 Effrenium voratum | reverse complement strand
TTTTGTCCGGTTCCGAAAAGTTCCCCTTGTGCAAGTCACCTCGAAAAGGAGTCAAGTAAATTTGTGGTGCATTTGGTTGCGTCCTAGGAGTGGGAACCCTGGGTTCTGCCCCACTTTTCCTTGTGAACACCATGGGAATCCGAGATTGTGGAAACACCTGTGCATTTTTCCCACAAAGCCGTTTCTCAACATGGAAATTGGAGGCCTCGCTTCAGGCCACTGCTGGGTTTGCTAGGTAGGGCAGACCTTCAAAGAAGTCAAATATGATCCGAACCCTCTACGAACCGTAGGTGGCCTTTTGGAAAAATAGATGGGTTTCCCAAGCAAATGGAATAAACCCCACCTAAACCGGTGGAACCCATTCTTTTTTTGAATCAAACAAACCGATCAAAAGGAGACCTATGCCACTCACCCCTCCCCCCACTCACCCCTCCCCCTCTCCCCACATTTTCCCCAAATGGCTGTCACTCAAAAACCCGGTACCCAACATGAAAACTTGGTAACTGGAAATGCCCCTCCTGTTGAAAATTTTGAGCCACACCGCCACACCCAAAAAAATGGCCATGACTTCTTCCACTCGCTCGTACCCATCCCATCCGTCGGCTCGGGGGTCGGCCGCTCGGGTCCTGGCGCGGCTCCAGCGGCGCGTCGCCCAGCAGCACCCCGCCCTCCAGGCCGCCTGCCGCGCGCCGCGCGCTGCCGTCGGAGGCCTCCAGCTGGAGCTGGGCGCCCACCTGCGAGCAAGCCAGGCCACTGCCCCCGCGGCTTGCGCTCGAGCAATCCGCTCAGTTGCCACAGCTAGTTAGTTTCTGACGCTGACAAGAACGGGGTGAACTAGACAGCTGCGACAGGCTAAACTGCCGGCAAGTTATTGGGGCCCTCATCGGATTTCTACGCAGGATGGGGGCTCAGCGCGCAAAACCTCAAGCAGCAGCAAGCAAAGCAGCCACGACAATTGTTCTTCACTCGCTCGGGCCCGAGACTTGAGCAAGTAGACACGTGCCGCCTACAAGATTGCGCGTGCGCGCTTTGCTTTTGCAAGGGTTTTCGCTTAGCAGTTCCTCCTTACGGGTCCCAGAGCTTCCTTCCAGGCGCTGGCGGGAACTTGCTTGCTTTGGCACGCCCGCCAATGAAAGGCTGGCTTCTTGCTCCCCATATATGTGTTTTGCCTGGGAAGGGAAGTTTTGGGTATGGGAAAGGGCTTGTTACGTGGGTTCTCACGTGCATTTAAAGGCTCGGAACTGGCCAACACATAAAGAGGCCACAGTTTGGTCCAAGGGCTGCCCTTCTCCATGTACACCTCCAGGAGCTTGTGCTTGCAGATTTGTTCGGCAATTGTTTTCGTTTCGGAGCAGCGTGCCAACATCTGATGAGCGTTGTAGCGCGGTCTTCGAAAAGGAAACCTGATCCGACGTTTGTTTGACAAGTTTCCAGAGAAAATGCGCCGAGCTGAATTGTTCGGGCCCGGTCAGAGTCGTGACCTTCGAGGAAGTTGCTCGGCTACCCGGCCATTCCCAAATCCCTCAACGAGAGCCGGCCAGAGTATCCTCTCTGGACTATGGACTGTAAACACCTTTGAACACTTTGAACCACCAACCAACCTGAAACCTGAAAGGACTGAGCTTGCCCCATGCCTGTGCCGAGCATGCCTTTGCCTAGCGTGGAATTCTGACATCGCCGAGCGTTTCGCTAATAGCAAGCCAGGCGCCTTTTCCCTGTAGAAGCCGGACATGACTTGCTGCTGCACCGGCTCAGGTGGTGCAAGTACTTCCGGCTCGGGTAGCTCCTCGCTTCGGTAAAACCTCAAGCAAGGAGGCGCATGGAGACCCAGCTTTTCAATTTTCACAGGGGCTGGGGGGGAGGGAGTGGAGGGGGAGGGAGCCCAAATAAGAAAACCCTTCTTAAGGCCCTTAATAAGGCCTGATTTGAGGCTTATTTGGGCTCCCCTGCCCCTCCCTCCCCCCCAGCCCCCATGAAATGTCTGAATCGGTTTTTGGGGGCCCATACCAGCAAAGATAAAAACGGAGGTCAAAACCGGCTTGGGGTTGGGTCATGAGGCCAAACGGCCAAACCGTCCGCTGCCAAGCCTCGGGATACCTTTGACTGGGGTTTGGGGCCAGGGTTTGGCTTTTGCTTGGGACTGAGCAATCGTCTCATGGCAACGTTCCAGCCCTTGCAGTTCCTTCTGCCAAAACCCGTTTAACATTAGACAACCCTCCTCAGTCGGGAATCGAGGCCAGCGTGAATCTGAGACCCATGTGTGTCTCAAAGGGAACCCTTCACCGTTTGCTCTCACTTTGGCTTCCCTCTTTGAGACAGCCCCCCTGCAATAAGAGTTTGTCTCAACATAGGGAACCCTTCAAGTTGTTGGTTCCCCTTTGATTTCCCTGTAACCCAACTGGCCAAGACTTTCCCTTTAAAGCGCCAAGAGGAGCTACCCTCAAAAAAAGGGACACCCCCCACCCCCCAATGTCACCTACCAGGATGTCTTGATGTCTCCTGCGGCGCTTGGGCCATGGGCTTCAAACTCAGCCGCCGCACTGCACCCAGCAGGTCCACCACAGGGAAGAGGAGCGCCTAAGGAAATGAACCCCCCGCGCCCCTGAAAACCTTTCAGCGGGGGGGCGGTCCTTCGGTGGGAATTCCTTTCTACCCTTGAAATTTCACCCTCTTGAAGATGCGGAACCCTTTTGAGTTCTCGCAAAAGAGTGAACCCTGTTTGCGCGCAGCAAGCGGGGTTGAGGTTTCCACGCACGCCTGGCGCGATTTCTTGCGCACGCCGGGTGACTTCAGCCTCAAAGTGCCTGGGGCCTCCATAGCCAAGTGGCACGAATCTCACCCGACCAAAGGGACTAGCAACTGAGACAAGGTTTCCGATCGGGAAACCACTCGCCTCGTTTGAATGGTTCCAGGCAGGATGTCCGAGCCATGTCCCTTTGTGGAACCTCCAAAGGTGGCGAACACACAAACACTGAGCTGATGCTGGAAGCGCAAACAAGAATATGTATGTATACTGTATATCAGTTTAAGAACACAGAGAATATATCTAACTGTATATGTATCTATACTGTATATAGCTTATATGTAACACGAATATATCTGTTTAACACCAACAGGCGCCCCGTACGCCACCCTGCTGCTACCCTGCCCCCCCCCCCCCTCTCACCTGCGGTGCCGTCTTCTCCGGCGGCAGTGTTGGCCCCTTCGCCACCTGCTGGCCGTTCACGAAGATGCGCAGCACGTTGCCAAGGTCCACCAAAGCGCCTCGCAAGCGAAAGGAAAATATGGCTGTGGTGGTCGAAAATCGGCGAACCCCAAAATGGCTTCCCTGGTAAATGGAACCAAGGACTAAAACCTGCGGTCCATATCCTGGTTGTTTTATTTTGACCCACACCCATATGAATATGCGTCAAAAACGGGTCTGCGACTCTCCAAATACTACTTGCACTTGGCATCCTTTCTTCAAATTTGCGTGAGTGCTCGATTGCTTGCTGGCTCGCTGGCTCGCTGGCTTGCTTGCTTGCGTGCTTGCTCGCTTGCTTATTTTGTGTTGATTCGTTATTGTGTTTTGTTTGTGTTGTTTTTCCGTTGGTTTGTTTAGAACGAAAGAAAACAAACTACTGCTTAATAAGGACCTGCTTGCAGGAAATCGACCAACATAATAAGCCGGTTGCTTCAGTTATCAAATGTGTGGGCCACGTCTGAGTCCTTTCGCTGAACCTGACCGCCTGGACATCCCATTGCTCACTACGACCAATAGGCCGCTGGCCAGTACCCTGCAAGGGAGCTGATGGTTGAGCGAGGGAGCATGGCCTTCGCTCAAACTGGGGGACCCCGAGGAGCGGTTGGTTCCATTTTGGCCTCCCTTATACCAACTGTCGGCAAAAATATGCATCAAATTTGTTTCAAAGGTGGAGTACAGCCTGACAGTCTCACATGATGCCTCTACCACCCGCAACTTGCGCCTACGGTGTCGCCGGCGGAGAGCTGTCGGGTATCCCAGCTGCTGAGAAGCCATTCCTCAGCTCAACTGAGGTGCCCTGGTTGGAACTGCAAGGGGAGGGGTCCTTGTGGTAAGACACACCGGGACCCGAATCATCAGTGGCAAATCCCAAAGAAGGAAGCTGGTTGCTCACTGCTTCCAGCTTGCTCCAAACCCAGTGAACTGGTTGCAAAGATCTCCGGGTGGATTCGATCTTAGTTCGGGGTCCTGCCCAGTCCCACGTCGCGTCTTTGACCCCTGAAGTGAAGCCAAGCCAGAGTCGTCTTTGCGCATAGCGAGGGGGCAAGAAAAAACGCAAAGGCAACATGCTCATGCAGAAGCCCACGGCTTGAACAATGGCTCAACCGACAGCCAAAGCCACTTTGACTCGCCCCTTTCGGAGACTTTCACACACACTAGCCTTCGAACATGAGGTAACGGTAACCTCACATGTTCCGCTGCACGCTTGCGGGGGAATATATGCGCTGCATGCCTGAACGTGGTTTCCTTTTGGTTTCCTTTTGGTTTCCTGGTAACACCAACTAAAAGGGACCCCCCAAAAAAGAAGAAGAAGAGGCAACAACACCAAAACAAATCGCTAACTCGTATGCGGAACCCCATGGTTGGACACCAATCTCCAAATGTCCACCAACGGGTTTTTGCATCAAACTTCACATGGCATGAAAATGGTCCACCAGGGCCCCAAACCATGCTTCAAGAATCAAACCGGCGCCGTTCATTTTGTTCATTTGTGGTTGAAACTCTCCCTCAAGAAAAAGAAGAAACAACACAAAAGGTCTTTTGAGCCCAACTGGCTCCCCCCCCAAAAAAAACTCCGCGGCCGGCTGCTCCCATCGAGCCGTTTCGGGGCTTCGGCGGGTTTGGGGCGCGTTCTTGGGCCCCCCGGCCATCTTGGCGCCGTCCCAAACGGCGCCGTCGAAGCCAACGAGCCACGCGGGGCGCAGGGCGTCGGAGGAGCCCACGGGCTCCAGCAGCTCCTCGGGCCTGCAGGCTTGGAGCCTTGGGAAATTCTGAAATGACCCGGAAGCATGGGTCCCTAGGGAGTCTCTAGGGGGTCTCTAGGGGATGATTGCCCCCCAAAATGGGACCAGTTATTGCCCCCAAAAAATGGGGTGAGTTCCCTGAAATTTCCCTGAAGAATGGGTGATTGCCAGTTGTTGCCCCAAACAAATGGGGTGAACTCGCCTTTTTTGATGGGGCTTGAGGGTCCGGGTACGTTTTGAGTGGCCTGCTTCAAAAGGAAATCAGAAAGACAACCCCAATATGGAGGGTCCATGTTGAGACAAACCCCGGTGGCAAAAAGTGATATGCAACACCAAGTTGCAAAATTGCAACCGTTGGCATGCGGGCAACCTGAAAAAAGGCCTTGTGCATGGGATGACTCTTCATCCGGAACAGCTTGAGTAGGAGAAGCAAACAAACTTGTCAGCTCCGCTTCCGCCCGCAAAGGCAAGCCCTTGATGGAGATTGGCTGGATTGGCTGGTTTGTGCCTTTTGAAACAGAGTATGAGTGATTGGTTTGTTTGACTTGGCTGGGTTGCTTGGGTTAGCTGAGTTGGTCGGGTGGCTTGATTTCGAGCTGACATGAGAGCAACCTCTTCAGCGACCAGGTAGTTCGCTGTGTGCGTGCTGACATCTGGTTGGCTGATGGGTGATGATAGGTGTCGTGGGTTGGTTTTCCGGTAGCTGGCTTTCCAGCATGCTGGCTTGCTGGCTGGTTTGGCATTTGGTCGGTTGCTTGCCGGCTCACTTGTTCTCTTGCCTGTTTTGCGGGTCGGCTACTAGTTGTGTGCGGCTTCCCGGATGAGGCTCGTGATTCTGAGCGGGCTCTTGGGAACAAGGGCCTTCGTATGAGTCATGACGTCGGACTCTGCCATGGATTGGGGGTTGGACTTGGGATCTGCCACTGTCCAACCTCTGGGTCTGATGATATCGTTGATAGCCTGTGATATCTAGCAAGGATTGACATACAGAACCACCAGGTGGAGGAGGAGAACGCTGATGAAGCTGATGACGCTGTTGATGACGACGACAATGATCATTAAACAATGATGCTGAACACAATGGTCAGTAGGCCCTGCAAGATATGGGGGTTGATCAAAAGGTCCTTTACATCACAGACACACAGAGACACACAGACTCAGACACACAAAGACACAGACACACACACACACACAGACAAAACACACTCACACAGGGGCACACACAGAGACTCACACAGAGACACACACACACACAGAGACACACACACACACACACAGACACGCACGCACACACACACACACAGACTGGGATGACCATCAGAGAAACCACCAAAAAAGATTACTTTCCCCACTCAACGGGAAAACTACTCATGGTCATTTTGGGGCCAATTGAAATATTGATCAACTCTCATATGAGTCACAATCAAAACCCGCCATTGAAATGGTTTACCTAGAACCACGTTTCAAGAAAAAAGGCAACCATATCCGCACCCATTCATGGCTTGGATTGCCCTTACTCTTCAATTACCCGGGTTTGGAGCAAGTGACTCATATTAAACCAAGACTAAAGACAAAACACCTGCTTGACCCTAGCTCTTCTGATTTGGAGCCACACCCATATGGCACTCAAAGAGGTATTTTTTGGCTCAATCATCTCCCTCGACTTCCGGGGCGCCTATGGCTGGTCACGCCGATCGCCATGCCATCCGGCTGGTCCGGCACCACCTGGTGCCAACAGCTTGCTGTCTGGTGGGTGGTATTTTGCTCAGGAGGTTCCAAAGAAATGGCTTGGGGGTTTTAGCATGCGGCTAGGATCAAGGCGGCAAACTCCAGCTTTTTCCATGGCTGCCAATCCGAGTTCCTAGCGATTCAATCCATGCGTGTGCCAAGCCTGCCAATGAGCTCTCAATTCAAAGCATGCGTGTGCCGAGCCTCGGTTCAATCAGAAAGGAATGCGAGCCATGGGCAAACAGATTCAGATGGCTCTGCCATGAAAGACAATTGGCAACCCGTGTTCGATTGCAGTCAGTTTGCGGCAAGACCCACCTGAGTCACACTCAAAACCAACCAATATTTCCATGGTCAACCCAAATCCAAAGGAAATGCAAGGCGGACGTCCGGACCCAAAATCGGGCTGGGACTGCCCCCAACGGAGGTGGCCCCAGCCCGGCGTGCCGGCAGCCTCGTCGATGTGAACCTGACGGCCCAGTGACTCCGGTTCCGTGACGCAAGTGGAACCACTCGAGAGCAAAACCCGCCCCCAAAAACCCGGCGCCCCCCCAAAAAACGGCCACCCAAAATGGAACCATCAAAAAAAAAACGCGCAAAGCAACATGGCGAAGGAGTTTGCCCCCTTTTTTGGGGGGGGGACTGCAGATGCAGAAACCCTCAGGGCTTTGATTAGGAGTCAAAGGGAAACCCTTGACGTCCACTTTTCCGAGACGTGAAACCAAACATAGGCCGAAGCTTCGCTCGATTGTGCAGACGGCATGAACAGCATCATTGATGTCTACTCCATCTTGTCGCAGAAAAGAAGCATCCAAGCTGCTCTGAAGATTCTTTTCTTGGCATCCCTTGGTCTTTGCTGCCCCTTCGTGTGTACCAAGGCCTCGGGGGCCATCAGAATACGGTCCGCGCAAGGATCCCACTCTGATGCTGATAGCCGAGAGGCGTGATAAAATCACTTTGATCTAAAGGCCCCCCTGTCCCTCTCGAGGGTAAGTCCCTCTCACTGAAACCTCAACTTGGCTTTGGACCACTTCCTTCTGAAGGGAGACCTTGGTGATGCCGAAAATCACCTGGGAGTGGAGGTAAAAGTCGGTGCTTCCAGCGAATATTGAGAAAACAGAAAACCTGTGCTTTCATAGGTGTCCTTCTAGGGGAAATAGATGGGTTTCCCTTGTAGATGAGAAAAGACCACCAGGTAAACCAGGAATCGCCATCTATTTTTCGAGCAAACAGCCAAAAAGGACACCACGAGTGCTTCCGTCGGATTTCGGCCTCGCGAGTCGAGAAAAAAAAGCGGTCGGCCTCGAAGTAGCGCCCGCTCTCCAGCAGCTCCAGCGGCGCGGCGCCAATGGCGGTGCCTACCAAGCTTCATGCGCCGGCAGGGCGCGCCCACGTTTGGGGATGGTCAGCTTACGAACCCAAAAAATGACCCCCAAAACAACAAAGCAAAGACAAAACAAACAAACCCATATGTCTAGGAGTTGATGATTCCAATTCCATTCTTTGCAACCATCGTTCTTCTCAAAAACCAGCTGTGTCCCCAGGAATTTTGGTGTTTTTTTGTAGAAAGAAGGATGCCTAGAAAGAATGGGGAAGGTACCCCTAGACAATTGGTAGTTTCCAACCAAACGACCAATCCAAACCACCAATTAAGGGGAACCTGAAAAATGAACATTGTGCATGGGCAAAACTGGAGCTTCTCAAGATTCAGCTTCCCGCCAATGAGCGAATTGGATTGGTGGTTTGGTGGTTAGTGGGTGCTTGGGTATGCTACAGCTTCCAATTGGTGGTGTGGATTGGGGGTTTGGTGGTTAAGCTGGGGTTTCCCACGTCAGATTAACAACTAAGGGGAACCTGAAAAAATTGTCGAAACATCATTGCGTTCCAACCGCAACAGGGGTAGCCTCGAAAAAGCAAAGAGCCAAATGCACAATGATGATTGTTGTTTCAATGCAGCCGACAACAGTGGAGCATGCAACATACTCGACAAACAATTCTCTCAGCTGAGCTCCTCCCTCCTCCCAATCCGAAAGCAAAGCGCAGCGCCTCTTTCAGGACCAAACCTTTCGAACCTTGAGGAAAGTTGCAGGGCCCTCATTCGGCATTGCCAAGACCCTCTTCACCTTCATTTCCCTGAAAGGTAAACCAGTGGCCCATGCTTGCAAAAGCAACTGTTGTGTACTTGGAGCAACTCTCGCTAAAAGTTAATCTCGCTAAAATTGACTTTTAGTGGGTTAAATGGAAATCCAACCAATAAACCAACTAAAAACCTAAAAACCTAAGTGGATGGCTGGGAACCACCAAGAAAGCCAGCCAAGTGGTACCATCCCACCCTTCCAACATGGAACCTGACGTTTGGGGGGTCATGGTTCGGACCATTTTCCTTTTCAAGGGTCCCCGAACGTCAGCTCCACGTAGAAAAGGGTGGCAGGGTACATCCAGCCCAACAAACCCTCTGGCGCTTTACTGAAGGGAAACCAAAAGGCAAACAAACACGAATCCATTTTGCGGGGGTTCAAGCCCTTTGGTGCTTTACTGAACACAAACCAAAAGGAAAAAACGACTCCATTTTTTTTTGGGGGGGGTCCGATTCCAGTCGGCTTCCGGCCACCCAAGCGCCACCCGTCCCCGGACCGTCCAGCGGGCCTTGCAGCTCCTCCGCGCCGAGCCGCTCCACCGTCCAGGCGTCCTTCGAGAGCCGCAAGGACCGGCCCAGGGAGGCCCGGTGGAAGCCCCGCGCCTTCCTCAGATGACCCGGCGCAGACCCGGCGCGGGAGGCGACCGGAGGACCAAAGGTGTGAGTCGTACTCAAAACCCGGCTTAAAAATGGGGAAAAAAAACCGCCCATGCTCATTTTGGGGCCAAAAAAGAGAAAAGTGATCAACTCTCAGATGCGTCGGTTGCTCAAAACCCTTTGTACTAAAATGGTCAGACCGCAGGACCGAAGACCGAAGCACCCGAAGTGGCCACTTCGGCCGCTCGCCTTTTGTTTTTTTGGGGGGGACAGGCGCGGCTTGGCTGTGTTTTTTTGGGGGGGGGGCAATGGCGGCAATGCGATAGATGGATCCCCTTCTGGGTGGTTTTAGAGGGAAAGAAGAAGAAGAGGAAGGAGAAGAGGAGAAGTCCGGATTTTATGGTCTTAACAAAAAGATGAAACAAACTAGACGAAACACTATGTTGGTGCAAAGTGGTATGCTGAAGCTTGATACTGGACAGCCAAAAAGCGAAGCGACATGTTGTTTCAAAAAACAAGAGATAGAGAGAGAAGAGAAGGGACAGAAACGTGTAGATTGTCAGGGAAGTCTCATGACTGGAGCTAGTAGGGAACACAATTCACCAACGCAAGGTCTGATGTCCCGTACTGGCACAGCAAGTTGCAGACCAATCCTGAAGTATGTGCAGCTGAACAAATGTGCAGCATTACCATTGCCGACAGTGGAATGCGTGATCATATTACGAGTACATGGGCTGATATCTTGTTGCTGAGACTCCAGACGCAAACACAACCAATTAATTAAATACTGCCGTGGTCGTAGATACTACCCTTTCCAAACAAAAAATTGGAAATCGAGGTGCGCCCAATCAGATCAGTTGCAATACTGCAAGGCCATTGGGCGCTGCCTGAGCCTATGCACTCCAACAAACTCACGTGAATCCGCAAAACTGCCTATAGTTGCAAGACACCCTTTGGAGCATCCACTTTAGAATCGTACACTAGTCAAACCCCGAACCCCGCGCACACTCCTTAGTCAACCCTGTCCACCGACAGCTAGCCCCCCCCCCCTACACCACTTCGTCATTGGGCTGATTCCATGCCTCAGAGGGATTCACATCCACGGCATCTCCAGGAGCCTTGTTAAAGCACAAGTCAGCCCCTGGTTGCCGAGAAATGGGAGACATGGGAACTCGGTTGCTTTCTGCTCCCCTGCTAAAAGTTTAACTTTTAGTGGTTTAATGGAAAACCCATTAGTTGGCAAAAAGTTAAAGTCCTAACATCCCTTGGCAAAATGCACCAAAGGGAAGGGGAATCCCATGACTTTGGACAAAACATGGGTATCAGCTAATGATTCTAATGGGGCAACGCCGAGATGGTCGCTTTTCCCGTTGCTTTCCTTCAAACCCCCCCCACAAAACAGTACACCCTCTGGCAAATGCTGTTTCTCAACAGAAAACCAGCAAATCAACCCAATCAAAAAAGAAGAGCTCTCACTTGGTCGACCCCCTTTTCGCGGCCTTTGAAACCCGAGGTGCACCGCTGAGGCGCGGAAGTCCATCTTGCTGTCTTGCTTCTCCGGGCGCACAGGGCAACGGGCCTGGCAGAGACCACCTCTCTCGTTTGCCGGCCCGGCACCGAAGAGTGTTTGGTTCGTTTTGCATTCGGCGCTTGAAAATTATACACAATAACTGAAGGTAAAAGTAGTTTACTGACTAGAGGAGGCACCTTCTGCTATTGCTGAATGCACACCTGGGTAGCTACTTCGCACGTGGAAAATGACCTTTTGTGCCACAGTGGACACTTCTCATGACTACTGCATCAAGTAGATTCCCATAGCATCACAGAATCGCGAAAATCGGATCCCCAACGCATTTGGCTGCCTCCACGTTTGCTCGACCAAAAGAAGGCTTGCAACAGAACACCTGGCGCTTGGAAAATGGTCCTTGCTTTTCTCCTGCCTTACGAGGAGCTTTGTCAACCCACTGGTTCAGCCCAAACACTTTAAAAACATGTTCCAAGAAACTGGGCAGTCCAGGGACCATGACAACATCGGCAAAGTCGGTGTCGGGCTGATGGTCGTACAGAGGGAAAAACTCAAGAATCGACAGTTGAATACTGGCGCAAAAAGTTACGGGGTTACCCCCGAAAACTCTAGTAGTGATTCATGTCTTTTGCTTCATGCGCAACTCCGTGCACGCCTCCAGAAGCAGCGTCACGCCATCGGTGTTGCCAATCAGATCCACTGCTGGGAAGAGCGGCTTGCCTCGGCTCTCGTCATCTGGGGTTGATCCATGTTCCTTCTGGCCCCCAAACGACGAAGGGTAGTTTTTCGCATGTTGAAATATCATCCTGTTTGTTGTTTTCCCCAATCATCCCACGTAAAGGACCTTTTCACCAACCCCCACATGTTGGTTAGTGTCGATTCAATCCACTTCCCGAGTAGGTGGTCGATAAATGGCTTGGCGATACATGGCAGGTCTAGCTCAAGCCCCAGCTTGTGCAAACCCAAGATTCCCGTGCTAGCACTGGCAAGCAAACTGCCATGCATGGTGAAGCACGAGGAAATCCATCCCTTCCTCCCAAAAATTCGGGCTTCAGCCGGGAACACGCAAGGGGGAGGCAGCAGCAAACATTAGGCACGCCAGGGAGACACGCGACGCGGGGCATAATTACTGACAGAAGGCCAGCACAACAACTGGCACTGCCACGAGCTCCGTCGAAACCAAGCGTTCGCACGTCGGCCGGCGCACGGCGTCGCGCCATTCGTTTTTTTTTGGGCGCTGCCTCTTTTTATGCCGAACTTACCAGCGGCAAGCATCCGGGCCAAAGAAGGGGCGTCTGCGGAAGCATCTGCGCGAAGATGCAGCGCCGCGCTTCCACAAGAAGATTCACTGGTCTGACTTGGCTGACAGGGCGAGTCGTGGAGAAAAAAAAGAGCCGTGGCTGGAGAAGTCCTCAGGCATTAGCTTGAGGCCAAAAAGAATGGGCCCCGAAGTGTGGTGCCTGTGACGACTTCCAAGACTGGCACCGGACAGGTGGCCGGCCAGCCGCGGCAACAGTCGCCTGAGGGGCGATTCGCCTTCGCAGCTGCAGGTTAAACGGATCCCGAAAACCAAGTGCGGTACTTTGCGTTCCACAAACATCTTTGACGCATGAGGAGATAGCAGCGCAGGGTTCCCTTTTTTGACTACCCCAAAGTCGACTTAAACCCAGGGCTGCTTGATTTCCCCCGAAGGGAAACCCCTGGGTGTAAGTCTACCTTGGGGGTAGTCAAAAAGCTGAACCCTGTAGCGCCACAACGCTCAAATTCGATGCCTTGAAGTCCACCGGGACACATCAAAGCCTTCACTGCGCAGGAATCCCACGGCACAATCAGCTGAAAAGGCATGCGTGGCCGCTGCCAAGCGGGCCAGAAGCACAGCGATCTTGCAGGTCTGGAGAAAACATGGGAAAAAAACAGCAGCTGCTGGAGGTCAAAATAACAGAGAATCGATCATGCACCCTTGCCCACCGATCCAAAACGTGTCAGGCAAGACAAGTCGCATCCAGTGTTGCAAGCACCACACTGCGAACAACACAGTGAACAGCAAAAAGAACAACGAATCTTCGAATGTGCGTCTTTGTGCATTTGTGTCGGAACCCAGAGAGGACGAGGACCCAATTGCATGCGACTCCTAGCAAAGTCTTTGTTCAGAAGTGCCAACAATCGTCCAAGGAGCCGAGCGCCTGATACTCAATGATGTCTAGGGGTGCTCAATTGCACATTTTGTGTTTTTTCACCGGCAGAAGGGCAATGAATCAATACTTACTGAAGTACTGCTAAACCCGTGCTCATGCAGCACTAAGCAGTATGAAGGCCCAATACGTATCCAATGCCAAGCCCATGAACTACTTGGGGCGGGGCGGGAAATCTGGCTGTTTTCTCCATCGCATCGGGACCCCTCGAAGTGTTTGGGGGGTGCAATCAGTCACCCACGCCAGGAGAAAAAAACAACAAACAATACAAAACCAAGCATTCGCAGGGATCCAGGCTTTGCCACATGGGTGTCTTTTTTGCAGGTTGGTTTGGTTTATATGAAGAGAAACCTTAAAAGGGAACCACTCTTAAAAGGGGCACCGCAGCTAGAGGCCAAGACCACTCATTTTGATTTTGGGTGTGGTTATTTTTCGAGGGTCCCGCTTTCTTGGTGTTGTTTTTTTGGAAACCACACAGAAAATAACCACAAGTTTTGGGGCGCCCTCAAAAAAAGGACACATCCATATGAAGACACATCCACATTCCCCATGCGAAGATTCCGAGGCGCTGGTGTCCACGTTCTTGGGTCCGTCCACCCGCTTCTTGCCGTTCACATACACCGAGAGCTGCCCGGAGGGTGCCACTAGCACCCCCACCCGGTCGCCTGGCGCGCAGATCCATTCGTGTGCGACGCGACTGCAAGCCGCATGAGACTTGGGGGAAATCAAGCCTTGACTCCCACGGCCATGCTTGCTCAGGGGGGTCTTTTCGCAACTGTTTTTGGACAATTGTTCGACCCCCTCGTAGTGAAGGATTCCTTTTCAAGGGGGTCCCCTCAAAAGGCGGCAAAAAGACCCGCCTGTGCTTGCCTCAACTGCAAGTTGATTTCGCCTCGAACACAAAGCAAGTGGCCCCGCAAGTTCGCTGCGCAGCAACAATCACGCTCCCTCGGCCAATGATTCTCTTGCGTACAAATGGTGGCATTCAATTGGCTGCAAACCTACAACAAGGCCGACATGTCAGGAACAAAAAGTTCAGAATAGAGCGGTGGTACATGCACTCTTGCAAGAACGGCACGCCGCCTTGCCAGTTCATTTAGCATCAGCAAAGCCTAGGATAATACAGTAAGCAACAAGCGTGGCCATCCGGTTCAGTGCATGCTTAGTTCGACTATCCTGCCACACAGGATGCTTCCTTGAGAGACACACGAGCATGTTCTCTTCCAGGAACCGTGAGGTGAATCGCTTGTTGCACCAGCTACAGCCCAGCGCAGCCTTATGGCACATGGTAACAGCAGCTCGGCTGTACTTCGGCTTGAGTTTAGCAACCCGGAAGGCACCTCTGAAACATGTCATCGGGCGAACGCCGCAAACCGTGACTCATTCGCGTCTTGAGCCTTGGGAGCCACAGCTAATTCACGAAATCCCGTCTTTTTTGGCGCCTTGCCATGATTCAGACAATTCACATGAGACGGCGCATCCCGAAAAAAGTTCAAGGCTCCTTGCGTGAGAGTTTTTGGCTGTGCCACTTCCCCAACCCCCCCCCCTTCTCTCCCCTTCGCCGTCACGCGCCTATTCGCAGCTCGGAGGGGTACCAATCCACCTCGATGAAGTCGTGGCTGTCGAACATGACGCCATCAAAGCCTATGAGCCACGCCTCGGCCAGCTGGGACATGTAACATACCTTTTTTGGCTGAAGTCCCCTGGAACAAATATAAATATGTCCAGTACTGAAATCGACTCCCTGAAAAAAAAAATCAACAGGGGATTACCAAAAAGTATAGGTTAAGCAAATGGAGGCATCTCCTGCCAGGATACTGCCCAAATGGTCAAAACACGTTGGCGGTTGAGGTGAAGGGGGCCATGTCAAGGGGCCATCCGAAGAAAAAAACAACTAGATTCCCATGATGATGCTTAACTATATAAATATATATATATATATATATATGGTACCCCCCCCCAAAACCCAGGTTTGGTCTGAAAACACTGGTATTTACTGTGTTTTCTGACAAAAACCTGAATCTGCCAGAACTGTCAGTTGTCAGGCTGTTTTTCAGTTTTCAAGGAAGCTTTCTGGAAACTCTCTGGCAATTCCTCAATACAATTCAGACAAGAAACTCTCTGCAAAACTGAACAAACTGCAAAAACCTGAAAAAAACTGAAAAATTGAAGAAAAAAAACTGAAAAAACTGAAAAACCAAGGATTCTGAGGGACATGACCCCCCCCAGCCATGTCCCTCAGAATCCTTGGTTTTTCAGTTTTTCAGTTTTTTTCAGTTTTTTTTTCAATTTTTTCAGTTTTTTTCCGTATTTTCAGTCTTTTCAGTTTTCCTTGGCATCTGAGCATCGAATCTGAAAACGGAATCCTTTCTCTCTTTGTTGCCTTTCAAGCTTTAAAACAGCAAACATTTGCTGTCATACAGAAGGTCAAAAACCAACACAACATGTGTTTTACAGTGTTTTCAGGCACTTGCAAGAACGAGGCACACAGAGTAAAGTTGACACCTTCAACTAGAAGAGAGGAAAGGTAGGCCCTGGAGAGGTGACCATATATATATATACATATGGTACGCCTTTGGGACCACCCAAAGCCAGAAAAAGCAAAACATAGCCGAAAAGCCAAAACAACAGGATAAAACACGGTCCTCCGGAAGAAGGCCCCAAAAGAGAAGGCTTTGACACAAAAACATGTGCTTGTTAAAAAGCAGAAAAACACAGACACGACAGACAGAAAAAAAGCAGAACCGAGCCCATATTTGAAGCTGTCTGGCTCCAGCGCTTGCTTACTCCTCTTCTGCCCTTTGTTCTGACCCTGTCCTAGCATGGCCAAGGAGCCTGACAATATGACCTTTGATGACCTCAAGAACGCATGCAACGCTTTCGTATTTTCTGAGTATTTTTCTTGCATTGCCCTAGTGACTTGTCCAGACAAATTGAGCCTCGTATTTCCTCAGCATTCTCCTAGCATTCTCCTAGTATGCTCCTTTAGTATTCCCCCAGTCTTCCTTGAGTATTTCCCTAGTATTGCCCTCGTCTTCCTTTAGTATTCTCTTGGTATGCCCCGAGTATTTCCTAGTAAGGTCAGTATTGCCCTAGTATTCCTTAAATATTCTCTTGGTATACCCCTAATATTCTCTCAGAATTCCCCTAGTATTCTCCCTGTGTTCACCTTTAATATTGCCCTAGTCTTTCTTGAGTATTTCCCTAGTATTGCCCTGGGATTCCTTTAGTATTCTCTTGGTGTGCCCACAAGTATTTCCTAGTAAGGCAAGGGTAATACTAGGGGAATGCCTTCAGTATTGCCCTAGTATTCCTTAAATATTCTCTTGGTATACGCCTAGTAGTCTCTCAGCATTTTCATAGTATTCTCCTAGTGTTCACCTTTAATATTGCCCTAGTATTCCCTGAGTATTTCCTTAGCACTGCCCTATGATTGCCCTAGTATTCCCATATTATTGCACTAGTATTCAGTTAATTTAGTAGTCTCTTGGTCTACCCCTAGTAATTCCTCACTACCCCATAGTATTCCCTTGCTATTTCCTCTAGTAAAGGGATGGAATTACTAGGGGAATACCTTGAGTATTGACCTGGTATTCCTTAAGTGTTCTGTTGGTATACCCCTAGTTTTCTCTCAGTATTCTCCTAGAATTCTTCCGGTATTCACCTATAAATATTTTCCTAGTACTTCCCTAGTAGTGCCCTAGTATTGCCCTAGTCAGGAAGCCTGAGGGAAGTCAGACAGATTGAGCTTGAGAGTATACCCCTAGTATTCCCTCAGTACTCCGGCGTATTATCCCAGTATTCACCTTTAATATTGCCCTCGTGTTCCCTGAGTATGTACCTAGTATTGCCCTAGTGTTCCCGTAGTATTGCGCTAGTATTCCTTTAGTATCTCTTGGTATACCCCTAGCTACTGTTCCCTAAATATTTCACTAGTCAGGGAATGGGAATATTAGGGGAATACCTTCAGTACTATCTTACTAACTAGGCAGCTAAATAGATAACTAACTGATTCGCCAATTAACTTGCTAACTGGCTTCAGAGCTCATTCACTACAACTATTTAACTGACTAATTAGCTGACTTGCTGACTGGTTGTTTGACTAACTAATTGAACTTGCCTTGAACTTGAAAAATATGCGTTTCGCAGAGGCGAAAATACACATGTTTCTAAAAAGTAGCATTTTTCCTAGTGATTTTGGCAGTTGTCCAGGTTCAAAACCTGTGTGTTGGGGGGGGGTTGCATATATATATATATATATCCAATTTCTTCAAGGGGTTCGCAGAACAAAACTGCATTCCCGTTTCAAGGGGCCATCTGAGAATTGGGCATGGTCAGCGCAAATCAGTTCAGCCAGCCAGTTGAAGCACCTGAAAGGTCTGAAGTTGTTGGAATTTCATGGTCCAAACATGCGTAGAAACCCTGTTTGGAAGACTGATGGAGGACCAGCGGGTCAGTGAAATGGTCCGTAAGATACCAACCTAGCCACCCAAATCCGGTCGCCGTTTCTCAGGGAGCCACAATTTGGATCAATCCCCACATCCCCACCGTCCACACGCACGAGCTTACGACCGTTACAGCAAATTCCTCCGCATCCTAGAGACTTCGACTCCAAATTCCCATCGGCTAGCTCAACAAGCTTTGCATTGAGAGCCTTATCCACCTGTCTGTGCGTCAAACTCCACTTGCCTGCGAGCCAAATTCGAGAACTCAAACATCGGTTCCGTTAACAAAAGCCAGGCCCGCCAAGCCCCTTCCAAAAAGAAACCCGACGATTAAATGAAGTTGCTTATTCACAACCCAAAGCGACACAAAAGCATCACCCTTTCCGAGCCTCGGGGCACACTCAAAGCACGAAGGCACCAACATGAAATGTAAACCCGACTGTGCGCCGGGCTGGACATTAAGCAAAACCAGACTGGCAAGCCGCTCCGGCGGGATACTGGCGGGATCCACTGGCAAATGCTGGCGAGCCGCTCCGGCTCGGTACTCGGCGCATACTCGGCAGGATCCACCGGCAAGGGATACTCAGCGGGATGCTCGGCGGGATCCACCGTCTTCACTGGCGGGCTGCTCTGGTGGGATACTCGGCGGGATCCACTGGTGAGCCGCTCTGGCCAGATGCTCTGGCCTGCCGGAATACTTGGCGGGATTCACTGGCAAGCCGCTCTGGCGGGATACTCGGCGGGATCCACTGGCGGGCAGCTCGCGGGATACTTTCACTGGCGAGCAGGATACTCGGCGGGATCCGCTGGCGAGCTGCTCTGGCAGGACACTGGGTGTGGGCGTGGTGTAGAAGCATCGCAAACGCGGATTTCAACATCAAATCTAACAACCCCTTCCTGTCGGGTGGGGAATAAATGGGATCCAGCATCCGGATCCATGTGGAAAGCAGACCGGATCAACCTGTTTTACGTGTTTTTCCCCCTGCTTCCCTGCGCCCTCCATTGCCTCAGCTCATGACCTGAGCAAAACCCCAACTAGGTCCTCCGGTAGAGAGGTTAGAATAAGAGTACTCGACTTCTTTTCTGTAATCTATTTGAGTAGGGGAACCCGTTACCCAACCAACAAAGGGGCTGAGAGGTCGGGCGCCAATTGCTGTGGGACCCTCCCGCCAAAGTCCCCCAGCCCCCCCCCCCGCGCGCGGCGCGGGGGGAATCGCCTCGCCTGGCGCAGGCCGTCCAAGATCTCGGGCACCTCGCCGAGAAGCGCCGGGTCATCGCTGGTGACCCCGACCGCCAGGCCGTCCGGCATGCCTGGCGGGCGTCCAGGCAAGCGGCCACCAGTGGCCGCCGCCAGTGAGAGGGCGAGGCTTCAAACATCCGGCATGACAAGGCCGCGCCTTTTTTTTTGCGGGGGGCCAACAAAAAAGCAGAGACACATAAGCAGAAGAAGCAAAAATCACACGGAAATGGTGGTCTCAATTCTATTTTCCTGGGTCGCTGTGCCTCCACAGCCAGTGGTTCAGCCTACCAGCGCCTCAACCCGCGTCAGGTCGGCACACACACACACACACCCCAGCGCCCTTCTCATGTTTTACTATGCAAGCTGGCGATGATGTCTGTGACTTTTTTTAAGTCTCCAAAATTCGTCGGATAGCTCCTGGACACATGGTTCGACTTCCCTTCAGATCCTATGGGTTCAGTGAAGGACCTCTGTGCCTGCCGGACTCACTCAGGAAATCGCCGGATCTCTGCTCGGTGGCGACATCTGCTCCCCTGCTCAAAAAAAAGGTTTCTCAGTCCTAACATCCCTTGGCAAATGCCCCAAAGAGATCATACCTGCAGCCCTATGGCTCGGCAGCGGTTGGCAGCTCGACACCCATCCGCCTGTGGTGACTGCCTCCACACGCACCTCGAAGTAGAAGCCATAGGCTTCCTGCGATGGTCTCCATGTCCATAGGTGGCCTTTTGGAAAAATAAAACAGATGGGTTTCCCGGGTAAATGGAAGCAATACACCCCACCTAAACCAGTGGAACCCATCTATTTTTACTCAAACTGACCAGTCAAAAGGACACCTATGGTCTCAAGCAGCGCCACTTGCTATTCTTCAGCCTCCTCCCAGTTCGTGGTTCGGAGCCGAATCGGTTTGGTGGTTTGGCGGTCTTCCGGGGTGGGAAACCCCATTCACCCAAGATCCGCTTCAAATCCAAGCCAAACCAATCCAAACCACCAAGGGTTGCCCAATGAACTGGGCGTTTCAAAAACCGAACAGTAGTCATTGGTCGAAAGGCTAAAGGCCTTGGGTCTACCTTTCCTCCTTCTCCTCCTTCTCTCCTCGAGCCTCTCCCCCTTGCCCCTCCCCTTTGCCACTTCTTTCCTCCTTGTGCTAGGTTTCCCCTCTCATTTCGTTATGTTTAAAGAGAAATCCACAGGAACATACATGGGCGGAACTCTCTTGGAACGAGGCCCAGCCACGTCTCCCTTTTGCCCTTCTCCCCCCTCCTGCTTAAGCTTGTAAGCCTCCCAACGTTGAGGGGTTGCAGCCCACGTCCATGGTCCCTTCAGGGCTATGAATCGGTTGTGATCCTAAGGAGTTGCAATACAATGGTTTTCTTGCTGCTGCGAGAGCTAGGGAATGACCGAGTCCGGGTGTTGGGAACGAACCGTTTGGGGATTCCCGAATAAAGGAAACCATAAGTGATGTTTTGTCTCCGGGTCGTTCCAGTCCCTCATTCCCCTATCAAGAACCAGCACGTGCTGATCTCTTGGCCCCGTTCCTCCGAACCGGAAGGGGATTCCCCTTGAAGGAAACCATATGGGATCCCTTTCAAAACCAACAGGGGAAAATAAAAACATATTCTTAAGCAAATGGAGGGATTGTTTCTGGGGGCCATTCCTTCATTCCCTGCCCATCAGATTTTCTCCATGCCCCGGCCTGGCGCAGCGGTGAAGTGCCCAGCACGCCTCCGAACATCTCCATGTCCGGCGCGCTGTGGCGGGCGCTCAGCCCGTCCGCCGACACCGTGACGTACTTGCCTCGGGAACAACGGTAACAATAGAAGAATAAATGGTATTTAATGGAAGAATGGAAGAATAATGGAAATATAAACAGAAAAATCAAAAAGTGGGTTGGAAACCAGGGAAGCAAGGGGGTATGAGCAAGGGGTATGTACTTCCACCCTTAAATGGGAAGGCCCAGCCCAAATTTCAGGCGGCCCCCCCAATAACTGACTGCTGTAAGCTGGTCGGTCGTCAGGGTCCGACTTCTCCCAGGAGACACCTCTCTGATGCTTGGAAGAAGCCGAAGCAAACGGTGTCAAACCATGGCTATGACAAAACACCGAGATAAGACAAGACATATTTCTGTGTTGGACCTGTTGAAATGTGCGGTTGACACCGAGATAAGACAAGACATATTTCTGTGTTGGACCTGTTGAAATGTGCGGTTGGCATAAACTCATTATATTATATACATACGGAACCCAAGAGTCCTTGATCTCAAGGAAAGATCGTCGGTGAAATACTCGAGAAATATCCTTCAAATGACTCCCTCTTGGGGTCCCAGGATCATTTTCACCATCTCTCAGTGGCCTCACCCTAGGACGGAAATTTATCTCTCTCTGCGATAGATACCAAGGGAATCCCCTTTAAAGTGACAAGAGTTGTCATGGAGATGTCGACTTATCGCCTGGAAGGGCTAGTTCCTGCACCCTGTGGCGATGATGGAGGTCCATGTTTGGAGATCGCTAGTGATCCGACTAGAGATGTCCATTGTCTGAGCTGTTTGCAGCGAGGCTTTGCGTATAAACACGTTGGCATGGACATGGTTGGGGTGGGCTCCGTTTCCCTCCCACTACACACAATCTTACACAGGACCACAAAGGGAGTCTGCTGTGTCTTAATAGCGGATAGGCCCTGTGATTTGCCAGAACTACACAGCCTTGTGGGCAAGCCACCACTTCAGTGCAATCAACCGATCCAGCAACCCATCAAGTAGCCAAGGAGACCGCCGTATTCTGCATGCTGATGGGATTGCTTGGGCAAAGGCGATGTCGCTGTTCTTTCTGCCACCGTATTCCGCGTGCTTTCAACCAACTCCTCTCCGACTATCTTGAGAACAAGCAACAACCAACACTACATCGTGGTAAGTAACGTAGTCATTGCAGGACCAATTTTTTCCAAGCTCGGTCCAGTCAATACGACTTAGCTCAGACATGATCTGCAAATTTAGCTATGATTCCAAAAGCTGAAGTACGTGATCCCCAAGCAAAGGACCTCTTTATCATGAGCTCGTTATACCCCCGATCGGCGAGCTCGCTAGGCAGACATGATCTACCTCCTTACCTCCCCTGTGCTTGTCCAAAGCGCCGTGCTTGCTGCGATGGAAGCCTTCTATCTTGGCAGAAGCGCTCGCCTCGGCATCATCGCGTCCAAGGGCGACTTTTGCTTCTGGTAGACCCCTAATGATGAACGCCTGACTTTCCCGGTAGCCATGGGAGAAAAGGACATAGTGCTTTTGGAGATTGGATTCAAACAGAAAACGCATGAAACACTGTCAAAGATGGTGACACGGCAACCGGGATGCTAAGAATGGCGCGGCATGGCATTGTTAGGCGCCCCTCTATTAATGGTTTGCACAGGCAGTTTTTGCATTCTGTCAAAGCTGCCAGCAAAGCACGCCAAGATTGGCACAGAAAAAGGATACAGCTGCCACCAGATCGGAAGTTGGAACGCCGCTTCGAGAACACAACATCAGCAACTTGAAGTCTGGGATCCGACAAACATGCCACACATGCACGAGCGAAGGAAAAACATGAAGCCAACAACAAGATGGAGTGCCAGTCAATCGTGACATTCTCCTTTCAGAAACTGATCTGGCCACTCCCCGAATCAGTGCCGAGTTGCGTTCGGCGAAGCACCTAGGCATGGGGCAAGCTCTGTGTGAACCGAAGGTTTCCGTTCGCAGGTATCTTTCCGGCTTCCCTGACACAACTCCTTCAGGCCTCCAGATAGGCTGTCCTCAGATCCTCCGCCAAGAGTTTAACTTTTAGCGGGCGAAATGGAAATCCCAAGCACTAAAGACTAAAAAGCTCAAAGGCGAAGGAAATTGGATGGCTGGCGGAAGCCGCCAAGGATACTTTCCCTTTGAACCTCTCACCCCAAAAGGCCACCGGCCACTCACTTTCCATGGCTCGAAGAGGTGGGCCTTTCAGACCTGAAGGCCATTGAGACTTGAGCATTCACCGCTTAGCTCGGTGGCGAAATCTGCTCCCCTGCGAAAAGCTTTTGACCTTCAGTGGTTTAATGCGGAAAACCCAAACTCGTGGGCGAAAAGTTATTCAGTCCTAACATCCCTTGGCAAAACGCACCTCTGAGGGGTGGTAACCCTGTAAAATTCAGATAGATAGCCTCTCTCCCACATGGCACCCGATAGGGTCGGCGCAAGAGGAAACGGCTCTTCCAGGCCCCACACATGCCTTCTGAAGGGTAGTTCAAAGCACCAGAATTGGATGGGAGAATTCTTGCTGGACCCCATTTGTGTGGCAGCCCTTCAAGGTCCTCCAGATTTGAGAGGTTCGATAAAAGTACCCGATTTTCTTTTTTCCGGCCTTGTCTATTTTACTAGGGGGTTCGCCCTCCCCCAAAAAAGTAACACCAACAGTTGGCACCAATTGCTGGGAGATTTCGCCTTCAGATTCGTTGAGTGGAAACCAGAGCGAGCGCTCCCTTCAGCTCTTCGGCCAGAGGCGCCCTTCCGCACCTTGCCCTTCACAGGCTTCCGCTTGGGACCTGGCGGCTGGCGGCTGGCGGCTGTTTTTTTGTTTTGTTTTGTCTCCGAGGCCGAGGTGAAGCAAAAGTAAGAGATAAAAGCCACAGCTTTTGGGCTGGATACGTCACCCAGGGTACTTTGTTGCCACAAGGCCCAGTCGGCAAAGGGGATGACTCAACAACTATATGCGGGAATTGTGCCATCTGAGTACTTTCGCCCAACTGTATCGTGAAAACAAAACCAACCTGGAAGGGTCCCTAAGTCTCGAGCCGCCGGCAATGTGCGCTGAATTGGGCCTTGCAAAGTTGGCTCCGTGGGCTGTGCTTCTGTGTAACCATATTAAAGTGAAAATTGGTCGCGTCAACGTTTCGGATTCGTCTCACAGTGCCAGTCGGCAGGTTTGTTGCTGTGTGACTTATAGAGCCACATGTTCAAGAGTGCCACTTGCAAAGGTTCCAAAAGAGGATTTGTTTGGAAGGTAGTGATGAATCGGTATGCCCTGGATAACCAATCCCTTGTTGGTTGATTAAAGCAACAAGCATCTAAATTCACCGTCAGGACTCGAAGGGTTCACCTCTTTTAGGAAATGCTCACACAGAGTGTGCCCGCTACCAGTTCAAATTAAGCATGTGTTTGCTGTCAGGACTGCCTAAAACATCGGGTGCTCATCTTCTTAGAGCGTCGCTTGATTGACATGTGCCCAGACCAAGTTCTTCCTTGGCAATTGCGCCAATTGCCGGCCAAACCTTGGCTGGCCTTGCCCATTGAACACAGAACTCAGCAAGTCTTGTGCTCAACACTGCACCTTCCATGTGCGTTTTCGCCCCCTGGAAAAAGAATATATGCCCAGTGGTGAAATCGACTCCATTCAAAAACCGGAAAAAAATGGAAACATCACAAGTACTGGACGCCTCCAAGTCTGATCAGCAACACCATGCTGCACCCGGCCCGGCCCGGACTGGCCTGTGCGGCCACCGGGCGTCGAAGCCCCCGCGCTGGCAGCGACGCCGCCGGCAGATGGGACCGCCAGCTGTGACCGCCTCGGCGCGCACCCCGTTGTTTTTGAGATGCACGGGAAAACAAAAACAAACACAACAAACAAAGGAAATCAACCCCCCAAAAAACATAAGAAGGAACAAAAACAAACAAACCCATATGTCTAGGGGTTGATTCCGATTCCATTCTTTTCAACCATCGTTCTGTTCAAAAACAGCCGTTTTTTCCTGGGTTTCCGGAGGTTTTCTGGAAAGAAGGATCCCTGGAAAGAATGGTGGAAGGCACCCCTGGGGAAAAAAAAACATCCTCGCAAAGATACAACAATGCAAAAACATAAGCTCAAACAATCACAAACTTGCAATCAAACTCACACGCGTAAGCATACCAGCGAGGGAGCACCGGGCGGGCTATGTGGAGAAATGCAGTGCCATGGGCTCATGCAACCCGACTGAGATCCCGACTCCGCTTGCGCCCCTGCAGTCAAAAGGAAAGGCAAGCTGACGATCAACGCTGGTTGGCCATGGTTTCCGAGAGTTGGAACCGCCTCAAAAGTGATTGGTGTTGATACGAATCCCAACTTCAATGACGTCCACTGAAGGATGCAAAACAACAGCAACGTGTATACTTGGCAATGGCTTGATTCATCAAGGACTGTTGGCCGTTCAGGCACGGAATAATCATGTGACCTGGGCAAGCCAACCGCTGCAAAAGCGATGCTCCTTCCTGGCAGAATAGTGATTCAACAGCTCCCTCTCTCTCTCTTTCCCAGAACCGTCAATGATTGGCTGGGCAGTGACAATCGTGGCCTTCCCAACACTTCCCTGCGAATTTTCTGTCAGGGTTGCGCTTGTGTGTCTGTTCGATGATGTCTGTTGGATAGTGTCCCCCCCCCCCCCCACAATCCCGGCTGCCTTGCTGGGGCAGCTTCTCTGTTGTCTGTGCTGGTTCTGTACCTGGCTGGTTGTCGCTTTTGTCCGCCTTGATCAACAAGCTCCACCTGCCGTTCGTTGACCACAGGAATCTCCTTCACTCCAAAAACCAAGTTCAGCAGCAAACCGCAGTTACCACGGCTGCAAAATCCGCAAAAGCACGGATTTATGTGTCCTGTCTTGCTGTATCTTCTGCTTCTTCAGTTTCCTCCTCTCCTCAGTTTCCTCGTGTCATCCTTTCCCTCCCGCCTCGGCCATTTGCAGCAGATCCGACGCCGGCTGCGCCGGCACTGCCGGCGGATGGAACCGTCAGCTGTGAAAGTGCTGGCCTTGGAGAACAGGCTGACAATACTGCAAAGGAACCAACCAACCAACCAACCAACCGACCGACCGACCAACCAACCAGCCAACCAGCCAACCAACCAACCATGAGGCTTCCCTGTCTACGTGGTGGTCGGGTTTGGTAGTTTCGTAGTTGAGGATGGGGTTCCCATTTGCCCGCTACAAAAGCCAGGGATTGAAATCCCCCCAAACCACCAATCCAAACCATACCTGATACCAGAGGGCACACACACACACACAAAAGAACAACAAGTCGCGCCGCGACAATGCGCCACCCACGCGCTCTTGTCAGTATTAGCTCATTTTCTGAGGTGACGACTGCGGCGTTTGCGCTCCTGCGGTGCCAGGAAAAGAATAAGGCAGAGCTAAGGAGCCAAGGAGCAGTGACTACATTTGGGGGTTGATCAAAGGTCCTTTCCATGGGACGACGACCATTTGGGAAACCACCAAAACAAACGCTCACCACTAAATGGGACATGGTCATTTTGGGCCAGGAATATTGATCAACCCCCATTTGGAATTTATGGTTGGCCATGTTGGCCTCTGAAAGGGCAAGCATGATGTAAGGAAGTGAAAGACATCACGTGCGTCAAAAGACACTCTTTGCAACTGGAACAGCCTGCACACATGATTACTTCCTCCCTTAAACAGTTCAGTAGGCAGCCAAACATTGCTAACAATTGGCTATCCTATTCATGATCTATCATGCCTTGTCGTTCGGCTTCTGTCGCCCCAAGGCATCCCTTTCTTGTCTCGTATGGGCACGTTCTGCCTGAGCCATGTGCCTCTTTCCAACAATCATGGAAGTGGACAGGGTCCCCCAAACGGAAAGTAGTCCTTAAACACCCTGCTGTCAGCTTCCATGATTGTTGCAAGGAGACCTACCCACTAGACTCTGGTCCTTGTCCAAAACACTCAACTTTTATGGGGGGCCCCCTCCGGGTTTGGTGGCCCATGTTGCCAGAATAAGAGTCGCCAACTGGAGGGCCCACCGAAGTGCGCAGGCAGGATTAGCTACAATCCACTCCCACTCATTGGTGGTTTGGAGCCCGGTGTTGTGGCGGTTCGTGGGTTCCCATTTACCGTCCACAAGAACCAGGGACCCGTTCAAGTCCCAAAACCACCCATCCAAGCAACTGAGGGAAACACGACAGAAGTGCTAAGTCCAAGGGAAACGTCTCTGTTGTATCACCCCTCCTGAAGATCCTGCGCTCGCTGCGACGGCGCTGGCAGTGGCGCCGGCGCCGGTGCTGGCAGTGGATGGCACTGTCAGCTGTGACCGTGCCGGCCTTGGCGTGACCAATATAGCGCAGGGGAGTGCGGGCAAACGAACAAACCAAACAACGCAAAACCATAAAACAAGCAAGCAAGCCAACAAGCCAACAAGCCAACAAGCCAACAAGCCGGCAAGCCAACAAGCCAACAAGCCAACAAGCCAACAAGCCGGCAAGCCAACAAGCCAACAAGCCAACAAGCCGGCAAGCCAACAAGCCAACAAGCCGGCAAGCCAACAAGCCAACAAGCCAACAAGCCGGCAAGCCAACAAGCCAACAAGCCAACAAGCCGGCAAGCCAACAAGCCAACAAGCCGGCAAGCCAACAAGCCAACAAGCCAACAAGCCGGCAAGCCAACAAGCCAACAAGCCAACAAGCCGGCAAGCCAACAAGCCAACAAGCCAACAAGCCGGCAAGCCAACCAGCCGGCAAGCCAACAGAGCCAACCAGCCGGCAAGCCAACAAGCCGGCCAACAAGCCAACAAGCCAACAACAAGCCGGCAAGCCAACAGAGCCAACCAGCCGGCAATCAAAAAAGCCAACAGAGCCAACCAGCCGGCAAGCCAACAAGCCGGCAAGCCAACAAGCCAACAAGCCAACAAGCCGGCAAGCCAACAGAGCCAACCAGCCGGCAAGCCAACAAGCCGGCAAGCCGGCAAGCCAACAAGCCGGCAAGCCAACAGAGCCACCAGCCGGCAAGCCAACAAGCCAACCAGCCGGCAAGCCAACCAGCCGGCAAGCCAACAGAGCCAACCAGCCGGCAAGCCAACAAGCCGGCAAGCCAACAAGCCAACAAGCCAACAAGCCGGCAAGCCAACAAGCCAACAAGCCAACAAGCCGGCAAGCCAACAAGCCAAGCCGGCAAGCCAACAAGCCGCAAGCCAACAAGCCAACAAGCCGGCAAGCAACAGAGCCAACCAGCCGGCAAGCCAACAAAGCAAGCCAACAAGCCAACAAGCCGGCAAGCCAACAGAGCCAACCAGCCGGCAAGCCAACAAGCCGGCAAGCCAACAAGCCAACAAGCCAACAAGCCGGCAAGCCAACAGAGCCAACCAGCCGGCAAGCCAACAGAGCCAACCAGCCGGCAAGCCAACAAGCCGGCAAGCCAACAAGCCAACAAGCCGGCAAGCCAACAGAGCCAACCAGCCGGCAAGCCAACAAGCCGGCAAGCCAACAAGCCAACAAGCCGGCAAGCCAACAGAGCCAACCAGCCGGCAAGCAACAAGCCAGCAAGCCAACAAGCCAACAAGCCGGCAAGCCAACAGAGCCAACCAGCCGGCAAGCCAACAAGCCAACAAGCCAACAAGCCAACAAGCCGGCAAGCCAACAGAGCCAACCAGCCGGCAAGCCAACAGAGCCAACCAGCCGGCAAGCCAACAAGCCGGCAAGCCAACAAGCCAACAAGCCGGCAAGGCAACAGAGCCAACCAGCCGGCAAGCCAACAAGCCGGCAGCAAGCCAACAAGCCAACAAGCCGGCAAGCCAACAGAGCCAACCAGCCGGCAAGCCAACAAGCCAACAAGCCAACAAGCCAACAAGCCGGCAAGCCAACAGAGCCAACCAGCCGGCAAGCCAACAGAGCCAAGCCCAAGCCAACAGAGCCAAGCGCAAGCCACAGAGCCAGCCGGCAAGCCAACAAGCCGGCAAGCCAACAAGCCAAGCCGGCAAGCCAACAGAGCCGGCAAGCCAACAAGCCGCAAGCCAACAAGCCAACAAGCCCGCAAGCAAGCCAAGCCGCAAGCCAACAAGCCGCAAGGCAACAAGAGCCCAACCAGCGGGCCAACAAGCCAACCACAAGCAACAAGCGGCAAGCCAACAAGCCAACAAGCCGGCAAGCCAACAGAGCCAACCAGCCGGCAAGCCAACAAGCCGGCAAGCCAACAAGCCAACAAGCCGGCAAGCACACAGAGCCAACCAGCCGGCAAGCCAACAACCCAACAAGCCGGCAAGCCAACAAGCCGGCAAGCCAACAGAGCCAACCAGCCGGCAAGCCAACAAGCCGGCAAGCCAACAGAGCCAACCAGCCGGCAAGCCAACAAGCCGGCAAGCCAACAAGCCAACAAGCCGGCGAGCACACAGAGCCGACAAGCCGGCAAGCCAACAAGCCAACAAGCTGGCAAGCCAACAAGCAAGCAAACAAGCAAGCCAGCAAGCAAGCCAACAAGCAAGCAAACAAGCAAGCCAACAAGCCGGCAAGCCAACAAGCCAACAAGCAAGCAAACAAGCAAGCAAGCCAACCAGCAAGCAAACAAGCAAGCCAGCAAGCAAGCCAACAAGCAAGCAAACAAGCAAGCCAACAAGCCGGCAAGCCAACAAGCCAACAAGCAAGCAAACAAGCAAGTAAGCCAACAAGCAAGCAAGCAAGCAAGCAAACAAGCAAACAGGCAAAAATAAAACACACACACAAAACACATCATTGCAGTTTACGTCCTTCGGTTTCATTTCATGTTCTGTCATGTTGTTTGATGTCTTTTCATACCATTTCATTTCATTCACGTGTGATTTGATTCCATCCATCCGTCCGTCCGTCCGTCCATCCATCCATCCATCCATGCATGTTGTTGTTTGTATTTCTTTTTTCCCTAAAAGCGAGCAACACATCACAACAATGAAACCAACAAAACAAACCAAATCCATCAAAGCAGTCACATCAACCCAACAACAAAGCAAAACAAGCAACCAAAACAGTCAAATCAAGCAAATCAGGCGAAGGATTCGAGCAAAACTCGATAAAGGCGATCACACAACAACATCCTGTAAATCAACCGCAACAATCAAATAATCGCACAATGCATCAAGCAATCACAACCAAATCATAGAAAGGCCAAATGAGATAGGATCCACCACTTCGTCAAGCCATGAATTCATCAGTCCATCCATCCATCCCATCAACTCATCGTCAAATCGCATCAAACCCAAAGTAAGCAGACCCCAATCCAAGCCAATCCGGCCAATCAACTCAAAACAGTGTAAACCAAATCGAAGCAAAGCAAACCAGACTAGAACAATAGTTCAAACAAGCAGGCAAACACGCGAGCAGAACACGAACGAAACACAGACACACACACACACGCAAAAAAAAACAGCACACACAAACACAAAAGCACACTCACACACACACACACGCGCACGCAAGAGTACACCATGCTCATGTTGGTCCCTTACAGCAGCCTTCTGCACCAAAGACTTAAAAGCAAAGCCCAAGTGTTTAACACGCGGGCTCTGCCAAGTATAGGGGTGAAAGCAGAGCCGCCTCGCAATCAGCAACCGCTAAAGCGAGGAAGAAAGGAGGTCACCACCTCCAAGGCAAAGCCGCCGCTTTGAGTGCCTCACACCTATTCCCCCCGGCAACCACCAGGTAGGCCTACCCGCAAGGAACTGAATCCGCTGGGCAGGGAGGGTGGGAGCTTCAAACTGCAAAGAACACGGCCTGACACTCCGCTGAGCTGTGTTCCTACAACATGCGCCCTGACTACACATGAGACCATGTTGGTCCCTTACAGCAGCCGCTCTGTTTCCATGCCAGAGCTTTGTCAAATGCAGCCTTCTGCACCAAAGACTTAAAAGCAAAGCCCAAGTGTTTAACACGCGGGCTCTGCCAAGTATAGGGGTGAAAGCAGAGCCGCCTCGCAATCAGCAACCGCTAAAGCGAGGAAGAAAGGAGGTCACCACCTCCAAGGCAAAGCCGCCGCTTTGAGTGCCTCACACCTATTCCCCCCGGCAACCACCAGGTAGGCCTACCCTGTTCCACGGTTTCCTCACTGGCCACGCCGCAAGTTACAGCACACCCGCGGCAGTTACTGCCATCTGCTTGGCTGCTACTGACAAGCGAAGGTGGGAGACAGTAGCTACAGCATCTTGCACATAGATGCGAGCTGTAGTGGACGAGGACCATCGTCCCCTAAGAAGCGTCCTCTCCATGGATCCGTGTAAGAGAAAATCCCACGAGGCTCCCCCCCTACGCAGCGAGTACACACTGAGGTAGCCTTGCACGTCGAAGAGGTCAATCAAAGACTTGAAGATATGTCGGAATCTAGGGGAGCCACCTGACAGCAGCAAAGCTGAAGGGGATTTCTTGCGGCAAGCAAGCCGCAAATACTTGTTGGCTAAGGAGCTTTCAATGACTATCATCTCTTGTGCGCCTGTGCGCTTGGAAGTTTTCGTGTCGACCAGTGCAATGACAGAGTGTTTGTCATAGAAGGTTATGTGCCTGCGCCGGATTTGGTAAAGCTCTCCCGAGCGGAGCATGGCATCAAATCCAACAAGAAAGCCTGCTGCCTCGTCAAGAAAGCCTTGTAAAAGGCAGCAGCCAGCAAAAGCGCGCGCGAGTAGCGGGCTCAAAGGCAGCACCCTTCTGGGCGGCTCCAGTTTCTGCCAAACTTTTTGCAGCTTCCAAGCGTGACGCAAGTTTCCAGCGCACTGCGGCAAGAAAAATTGCAAGCCAGCCAGGCCATCGGACCCCAAGCCCTTAGGCTCACCTTCACTGAAAATATGCTCAAGCCAAAAACCAACTGCTTCGTCAATTTCAGACGTGCAATCAGGAGACAAAAAGGAGTCCCGCCAAAAAGCAACCAATTGGCCTACAGCATGGATGTAGCGCGCAACCAGACCTTTAGAGACCATGTGCATTTTCAAGGTTTTTCCCTTGTGGGCTTCCCGACGCTCGCGCTTGAAGGCGGCGTGGGAAGCTCTGCCCATCTGCTAGGAATGTCTGACGGGTTATCTGTTGTGTGAATGTAGCCCACAGCCAAGTACAAACTCCCAGCTAGGAGAAGCGCGTTCAGTTTCCTCAAGGCCGGCTGCAAGCGAAAGCTACTAGTGCGTCCCTTGGCGACCAGGCTGGCCACAACCTGGGAGTCAATGAGGTGAAGGATGCGAGCACACACTCGATCCTTATTTCGCAATCGCCATTGCACCGCGTTGACAAGAGCTTGCAACTCAAGAACGTTAATATGAGCCGAAAACCGCCACTTGTATCCATGGACTATAGACCAAAGAAAAAGCCCAGCTCGTATGCCGGCCCTGGGCCAAGCCTTCATTCTGTAAGGGATTCCCACGTCAAGCCTCGCATCAGAGCCACCACGTTCAGCCCTGCGTAAGAACTCTCCCACAAGGTCCTGTTCTGCGGCCCCAGGCTTTGAGGCTTTATGAAATGTGGGGAACTTCGTCCAACCTGGTGGGGCGATTTTACCTGGCTTGACCAGCTCCGCTAAGTCTCTTTCCGGAAGGTCTCCGTATTGAGAAAGCAGGGTGTGTAAGAGGACAACGACCGCCGTGACGTGGAAAGAAGTACCCAGCATGGAAGCCCCCAAATCAAATGTCTGCTGAAGCGACAATTTCGGTGGGAGGGCGTTACTCACATAGCCCTCGTTGAACCCCATTAGCAACTCGCGCTCTCGCACCGAGGGGAGCCGAAGAGCACCACGCTCCTTTACCATGAAATGCGCTTCGTACTGGTACACTTGAACTCTGTGAGCATCCTGCGCCCATCGCGAGATGGCCTCTGAGGAAGCTCGTTCAAGACCAGCCAGAGCTTTAGGCACAGACTTACGTGGACAAGACTTTGTTAGTGCTGGGATCAAATGCCCCTGATAGTTCCAGGCACAACCAGGGTCAACCCAGGATTGTAAGGGGCTTCTAGTGATGGGAAACTCCCATTCAAGATGGTCACCTCGGTCGTGCAAGACCTCCTGGTTTTGGGGAAGGATTTTCCACGAAGACCAGAACAGACAAGGCCGACGGGTCCAAGAAAAGTACTTGCTGTCAATGAGCACGGGCTTGCATGCCAGAACCTCTGTGAATTTTCTACGATTATCAGGAGACATGTTGAGCATGTTCTCAACAAAGAAGTGCACTGGGGAGTGAAAGGTCTCCCGGAACAACTTCACGACCCGTGGAATTTCATAGAACAGCTTGCTGCGACTATTTTCAACACCCATCAGGTCCTGACAAGGCGATCCTGCACCTATCAGCACAAGGTCAGGTTGAGGGGATAAGGAAGCACGCAGCCTGGCAACGGACTCATAATTAATCGTCTGAACACTGCCCAGCTCAACCACCCCCGCCATCGCTTCCTGACAAGGCGCTTGCAGGCCACGTTGGTCTCGCTGCTGGCGAACAGTACTACCTCACAGGGCAAGCGGGCTAGGGCAAGTCTTAAAGCTGAGATACCATCAAATAGGGAAACAACGGCCACCCGCAGGCCACCCCTGCGTGCAAACTGCATCGACCCAGCAGGTTGGAAGACTCCCTCACTTAACCCAGCGCCTTGCTGAGAGTGCTGTTTTAGGCTAGCCCGAACCTTCAGACCTTCCTCAGAAAGCTGGCTGCTACAACAAAGGCCCCCTCCTTTTTCTGAGGCGTCACTGCAAGTGACAAGACCAGACACTTCTGCTCGTAGCTGAGTACATGCTAAGGGCATCAGAATGCTGGCTTTCACCAGTTCCCTCACACCCTCGTGCGATAAAGGCCGGCGAACCGTTGTGCTTTCGCGAGGCCACACTGCGTTTAACAAGCCCAGAAGTGGTCTGCGAAACTCGAAGCAGCGAACCAATCGCCCGAGCATCATCAGCCTTGCCTTGTGCGACGGGCCACGGCTGCGCAGGATCCACAGAACAAAGAACAGGGCCTCCAGCATTTTTGGCCTGGGGGCCGACAACCTGCCCTCAACACCATCCACCTCAGCCCCCATTCTGCAGACTTTGGGTTCTCTGACGTGCGCCTTATGAGTGGAAACTGCAATGCCATGTCGCGCATAAGCTTCGCGTTGAGCCTTATGAGCTGGGGAAATTGATCCTACAAGGTCTTTCCACTTGTGGCAGCTGACTAGTTCCGGACAGGCAAAGTCATCCAAGTAATACTGAACCCAGCCATCGCTGGAGTCTTTGGACAATGCAGGGGCAGGAGAGTCCCTACGCCATTCCTTGCTTCCCAAGAATCCTGCTTCCTTGGGAGGGGGTCCTACCTGCCGGTGCAGATGTTGAAACAACGACACAGCATTGATCCAACCCATTGCAATGACAGCGCTTGACACATAAGTCCATTCGACATCTGGCATGTTGCATATATGCCCGGGAACCGGCCACTTGAAAGCCATGAGCTTTCTCCATGCCCTAGGCAATCTCCAAGCGTAGAAGGCTTTTTTTGATCATCCGCTCCATAACAGGACCTGGTTGGGCCCCAAAACAAGGTTTGCCCAACAGGTGGAGTTGGCTAATGTGCTGAGATCTCCAGGCATGAGTTTCTGGTATGCGTTGGCAGGAACCAAGTTCATTATGAGGCGAGTTTGTCTAACCTGGCCAGCACCAGGCACGCCTTTCTTGGGGACAGCAAAGGCGCCATTCAGTACTGGAACGCCCCTGGCCTTGAAGATCTCGTCTTCTGCTATCGGCTCAATGATGCCCTTCTGAAAGAGAACCTTGCAGATGCGGTGCCATTCTTGTCTGTCAGCGTTAATCCTAGCTTGGGGGACCTTGCTGGGCCACTTGTCTTCGGGCAGTAGGGCAACGCAAGGGTCCACCACCCAGGCACGAACGTCACTGTCGGCCACCGCAATGCGGGCTCGTGCGGCGGTCCCTGCCCCCCATGCAAAGTCAATCGAGCCCGTGGGCAAAATGTCTGAATCACAAAGCCCAGCCCAGCACATGAAAATTTCACAGGCTTCCTAACATCTCCTAATTGCACAGGAGGTCCGAAATGCTGGCAGCCATTGGCAGCGGATACTCCTGGGACGCACGGGTCTTAAAATAGCTTCCAGTGACCCTGCTACACCATCGTCCGGCAACCCAGGCAGAAGCTCTTCGAGTTTGAGGGGCAACGCGTGAGCAACTTCTTCACCGCTGTAATCAATAGACCGTGTTCTACTGATTTCAGCAAAGTTGGGCGGCTCAATGGGCACAAAAGGGTCTGCGCAAAACCAACTACACTGCTGGCTAATCTTGTCAAGCGCCTGTTGCTGCGCAGCCGAAGGGGGCCCTTGTTTAAAGATATCGCGACCAGTCCTAGACCCGCCGTTTTCACTGTTTAAGACCAACGCAATCAGCAGTCGCCAGAGTTGGCTGCAGGAAGCGATTAGGACCTTCTTGACCTGCCTTCGGTCACAACCGCGAGTCAGGCTTTGTCTGAACCAAAGCAACTCATGACTATCTCTTTCACAAAACGTCAACAGCTTAGCAACAGCTCCCACTGGAGGCAAAGGAAAAGGCAAAAGATCCCTGGCACTCCGACACGGCATGGAATCTTTTCTCTGAAGCCACCTGTGAAATTCTTGCTTCAGACCAGGCCCATCTCGTGGGCAGCAAAAGAGGAGCTGCGCAAAAGTCAAAACCATCTGTATGTGCGGTTGGGGCTGAGAAAGAAATAGTTCAGACAGTCTTTTAACCTGATCAACATCGGAACAGGAAGTCTTCATTAGAGAACACAAAACCTTGGCCAACAGCTCCTGCTCAGACTGGAAAACGGCACTGGCAGGCTCAGCCGCCAACGGCAACCGATTCACCTGCACGGCAGCCCCAACCAGGCCAACACCTGGGTCGCCCACCTTGCCTTTACGCTCAAAGGCAGGGGGGGGTGCCTCACCTAGGCAACCACCTAGTTTCCGTCCAACTCCTTCATACGGGCAAACACCCGAGCTTTCCAGGCAGTCCTGCTTTCTCCGTTTTGTCTTGGAACCTGACTCCTGATCGCCTGAAATCGTCCTTTCTCTTTCTGGTCTCCCTCGTCTCCACTCTGTCGACGAGGGCTCATAGATCTCTGCGTCGCTTCCTGAACCTCCGCCAACGGCCTCCCGCTTTCGTCCGCGAAGCTCGCCCGCCTCTCTTTCCGAACCTTCCTCGGTCCACGAGGCGGAGTCTGAGGCCGCTGAGGCCTGCTCTTCGGAGTCGTGCCTTTGGCAAAAGCTTCTGCCACAGAGCCTTTCACTACTGGCGCCGGCAAAGCCATCATAGGGTCGCGCTGAGGAGACGAGTGACGCCTGCTCGTCTCCCCGCGGAGTCCCTAGGTTGGCGAGACTCTCCTGAAGAGATCCTGCGCCTTGGCTTCGCGGAGAGCCTGCTTTCTGGCGTACTCCGTCTCCTCCACGGAACCACCAGGCTGCATGAAATCCTCCGGCAAAAGCTCCAAGCATTTGGCGCATCGGTCGGTGTTGTCTCGCAGGGCCATGAAGAGGCTCTTCAGACGCTGCACCAGGAGGTCCGCGGCCTTTGCTGCCTGGCCTTTGACCAACATGTCAAGCCCCATTGCGAGTGTGCGCATTTCCCTGTAGCGGGCCTCACCCACTATCTTGAGCGGGTAGTTGGGAGCAACCACTCCCATAAGGTACCGCAGCACACTGGGGTTTAACCCTTTGGCATCACCATCACCGAACTGGTGCCCAAGCTGCTCGCCCATAGACTTCAGCCCCTGGGAAAGGAGGCGTCCCGGCTCCGCCGCTGCAATTCTTCTGAGTCGTTTTCTCTTTGCAACCAGTCCGCCATCTGCATCTTCCTCCTCTGAATCCTCGTCGGAATCTTCTCCACCATCACCGTCATCTCCCGGGTCACCTCCCGGTCTGCGTGACTTTTTGTGGTCTTCAAGAGCACGCGCAAGGAGCCTCATCACCTTCCCCTCATCCTCGTTCTTCCGTTTGCTGCCACTCTTGTCCGCCACGGAGAGAGTCCGAGCTGCCAAGATGCTGCTTGCGCTGCCCCGCTCCTTTGAGCGACCACCATCGCCCAAGGAGCTCTGCAGCTGCTTCTTCAAGACGCTCAACCGCTCCTCAGCATCGCCTTGGTCTTCGGAAGCCTTAACGGGAAACGGCTTACCTTTGTTGCTTGAAGCGGGCTCGCCCTCAGTCTTGTGACTCTTCCTCTTCCGGCTCTTGCGGGGCTGGAGCTCCTCATTCCTTGCCTCTTCCTCCTCGTCCTCCGAGAAAACCTCCTGATAAACTTCAGAAGGACTAGGCCGCCTCGAGCTTCGAGCCCTCCTAGTGTCTTTCCCATCAGCCACGGGGCTCCCACCAGCGTCACCACTGGCCACATCCCCCGGCCCTGGGTTCACCAGGAGTGGCTGCTTCCAGCGCTTCAGGAACCTGTTCACCTCGCCAAAGGAGAGAGCTTTCCATCGCTGCACGTGCACCACAGGGTTTCCTCCCATGAAGGCCTTGCACTGCCCGACTTGTCGCCCGCGGCAGAAGTGGTGGTACGTGTTGGGCCTTAGTCCACCTTGTTGGTCCGGGTGGTCTGTATACCACTGGTAGTACTCGCTACTCGAGCCTAAGTAGTCGAGAGTGGCAAAGGCTCCGTACTTGTCCTGCTTGTGCAGCCGCTTGATGGTAGCGGCAGCCCAGCCTAGATGCTTGTATGCATCATCGTAAACCTCCAGCAGGACATACTGTAACCCTGAGTGCCATGCTTTACGAAAGTCATCGGCTCCCACCTTCGCACCATCTAGAACATCTTCCATAACTTGAGCTTCAAACTTGAGCCAAAATGGCTAAAGCCATGAATTCATCAGTCCATCCATCCATCCATCCCATCAACTCATCGTCAAATCGCATCAAACCCAAAGTAAGCAGACCCCAATCCAAGCCAATCCGGCCAATCAACTCAAAACAGTGTAAACCAAATCGAAGCAAAGCAAACCAGACTAGAACAATAGTTCAAACAAGCAGGCAAACACGCGAGCAGAACACAAACGAAACACACACACACACACACGCAAAAAAAAACAGCACACACAAACACAAAAGCACACACACACACACATGCGCAAGAGTACACCATGCTCATGGTGCTAAAAACATCAACTCGACTTCTGAGACGCCCACTCTGGCACTCGCGATCCTGCGGCAGTATCAGCCAGCCAAAGTGGCAAACTGACGGCCAACCCGACTGGATGCCCCTGAAAAACAACAAGCTGAGAGCATCACGTGCAATAGCGGAATTGGCTGCTCGCGAAGCTAAGCCCATCATCAACTCATGTAAGAATGTACAAGAGTAGGTTGCGTTGCAACGCACCCCTGCACAACGCACCTCACCCACCGACCCACCCACCCACACACACAGAAGCACTTACACACACACACACTCCCGTGCCAACGGCATCGTTGGCGCGGCACGTACGCAGGCGTACACGTAGGCCTACACACCACGCACTTAAGCACGAACGGCACGACGTGGCACAGCCGTTTCTTCAGATACAAAAGATGGCACATGGTAGAACAACTGAGCCACATGGCCATGGGTCAAAAGCCCGTACCCCCAGTGAACATCCCAATCCCCCACTAGAATAGGTTCTAAAATGGGTTTTGAGCACCTACCCCAGAATGGGATCCCATTGGTTCTGACCCACAGCCACATGAGAGCAACCCAGACTTTGCAGGTCGCATAGTGTCGGCCATGACATTCCGACTGAAATGCTGGCGGAAAAGATCTGGTCTACTGGCTCGATCTGCTGAAGGTAATGAGCCAGTGCAAGACAGCGCGTCAGTGGCAAGTCGGATTGCGTAACACCAACATTATTGCTTTCAACATGAGATGTCATTGTTGGCATCTTTAAAACGCAGCAGGGCCGGCAAAAACAAGACCGTCTGTTTGACCCAGATATCCCATTCGCGCGCCGCTCGCCTGGTCCCTTCTTCATAGCCAGATCTGGGCAGGTCGGTCTCAACAAAGACGCAGGCTGGTTCGATAGGGAATCAACAAATAACCTGACCCCCTTCTTGGAACAAGGTGTGTGTTTTCTTGAGGATGCCCTTTTGGGCTTTGTGTTCAAGGGTTTTGGGAATGAACCAGAAGGGGGTCCTCTCAAAGGAAACCACAGACAGTTCAGTTCCGGGGTCAGAAAGAGTGTTTGAGTCTTCCAGCTCACATGACCTTCACACATGAAACATGTCAGGCCGTGGTGCTCCCAAGTTACGTGCGCAACCCAAGACAAAACAAAAGAAGAGAGCAACATCCGAACACCAGAATCATCCTCAAGCACCTTCCAGGACTTCATTTGGCTTCCAAAGGTTGTCAAGTCCTGCCTGATAAGTTGCCTGTTACTTCAGCCTCCAAACTTCACAAGTTGGACCTCACCTCAGTGCCTTCGACGAGCTTTCCAGAAGGAAGCAGCACTGCATTGGGTGCCCTGGATCAAGAGAACAGAACACATGGAAGGACATCTGCCTGAGAAGCATCGTGAAGGCTCAACATGATTTGACTAACACCACTTGTTCTAGGGGTTGATTCCCCATTCTTTTTAGCCGTCGTTCTTTTAAAGAACTGGTTTCCACTGGGTTTTTGATGGTTTCCTGAAAGGAAGGATCCCTGGAAAGAATGGGGAAGGTGCGCCTAGATTGTTGTTCAACCTCTCACAGAAAAAAAGCAAGAGCTGGGCTCGCGCAAAGCAAGCAAGCAATATTCCCCACCCAGAAAGACAAAGACATCGAACTCTGCCAAGTACAGAAGATACAAAGGCTTGATCTTTAACACACACACACACACATCTTGTCTTTTGCACATCCTGAAGATTGGCGAGTTGACGATCCGCAAAACACAGTGTAAGCAGCATGTGCATCTCCCTATCGCGTCAACACACCAACAAGAAGGAACTAGAAAATTTAGTGCGGCCAAACACTGTGTTTTTCTTTAAGTGAGAGGGAAGGATCTAAAGCTTGTTCAGAAGATGGACTCTGTAAATTTTCGCTTTGGGTGCCAAAGGAAAGTGATGTGACATAAATTTGTCGTCCGAATCTTCCCCGCCTCGAGCTGCAAGCACAGCCTCAACAGCATCGTTCCTGGCACTTGTCGACCCATCTGATCGAGAGAAGTTGACTCTGGCGCCTGGTCACATTCGCGCCCAAAGCAAGCAACATGATCCTAGATTTGGCACGTACAAGTCACAGTTGCTACAGCCAACAGTACATGAGGATGGTTCTTTTATGCAGGATGGTGACGCACATACATTCAGCATTGTCGTGCCCAGAGCCCCTATCATTCAGCATATGGGGTGTGAATACAAAGCAATCTGGTATTGACCATTCCTGACTGCCTATGATCTGGACAGCGGACAGCGCGTGTTGAGAGTGGGTTCTGTTTGAGGAACCTTTCTGAGTTCCAAGGGACTCAAGCTCTTTCTGCGCACAAATACTCGGTTGCGAAATCTGCTCCCCTGCTAAGAGTGACTAACTTTTAGTGGTTTAATACGGAAAGCCCATTAGTTGGCAAAAAGTTAAAGTCCTAACATCCCTTGGCAACATGCACCAAATAATATTGGGGGTGTCCAGGAGCAGCTAAAAAAGATTGGCTTTCTTGAAACCCTTGCTACTTGAGATTCGCCCAAGGCCAACAACCGTGAGTATGTTTCGCATCAACCCACAGGATGCACTGGCACATCATCTGCAACCCATTCTATCCCTTCCCCACCCCCAGTTCTTCCCAAACACCTCCTTCTTCAATCTGCTAGCATCCTCTCCGAAAGACGTTTCCTCTGTAAACGCCCGGATTTGGTTTCACGCGTCTTCTGGCGGCAACGTGGGATGCATTTTAGCTGACCCTAGAGGATGGACATGATGGCCATGCAGACATTGGTGTCCCTTTAGGGAAAATAGATGGGTTTCCCTGGTGGTTGATAAACAACCACCAGGTAAACCAGGAATCGCCCTCTAGTTTCGACCAAAACAACTTCAAACAGGAGACCTATGCATGCAGACGTGAAAAAGGGGGCGACGAGGCCGCAGAGAAGCCGCGCGGAGCTGCGCGCCTCTCGGGCTCCCGGAGAGGCTCCTGAGAGACGAGACCGGAGCAAACTCGGCACAGCAGCCATGGCGCAAGGAACTGGCCCATTTTCAGATCCCCCGCTAAAAGTGACGAACTTTTAGTGGGTTAAGTAAACTTTTAGTGGGTTAAAACTACCACTCAACACTGGAAGGCCAAAAAGCTAAGGAGCCGGATGGCTGGGAGCCACCAAGGGAACATCTTGCTGGTTCGATAGGCAGAGAATGAGAAATGGCTCATGGACCCCGAGATAAGCCACCCAACTGGTGGTTTCCCATTAAGTGGATCCCAAACGGTTCATTACCACAACCCGGAAGGTCATTCCCTACTGATACTGAGCACCAGCAAGAAATGTTTCAAGTCGCAAGAAAATCCGTACGGTCTATGGGGCATTCAGTAGTGTGACAGAAGGTTTGGTGCCGGGCCCTCCCAATGAATAGCACTCGGTTCCTCGGCTTGTTTCTTCAATCTGCTGTTTGTACCAATCCAAAACCTCAATGGGATCCCCCAAAGGATCTTTACCACTCGTGTTACCCCTCGGAGCTCAGCGGGCTAGAAGAGAACCTTTGGCAAATCAGTTGAGGTCACTGGCGCTGTGGAACCGATTGTTTGGATGCCATGTGTTCTTCACACAGCACTCTGATCGCCAGTCTTTCCCACCTGACCTCTGCCTTTTCCGCGAGAGAGGTCAGTCAGGTCAGTCCCCCCCCCCTGTGCGGAGCCCAATTCGCCCCCTCGTTCGAGCTACGCATGGAACCGGGGAAACGTCTGCTTTGGGAACTTTGGAATCTATTTCCCACCAGCTGGATATCTAGTGATGTTGAACAAAGGGTCACCAAAGAGAAACATAGGGACTCTAAACATCTAGAAGCCTCTGCAAGTCGGTGATATGGACAAAATTATGATAGGTGGGCCATGGATACTTTTGTCTAAATAGGTTGCTGACCACCTCTCTAGAACAATGTAAAACACAAGTAACAGACTGCCAGGTGGGAATGGACTGGAGGGTGCCCAAGCGCAAAAAGAGACCCTTTGCTCGCAAAGGTGCGAGCCAAAAGATTGCTTTTTCGTTTTGTTGTTTCAAGACAAGGCAAGCTTGGTTTGGGTGCAGGATCCCAAATGGGTCCAAATAAGCGGTGCCAAAATTCAAAAGTTCCAGTGACTGTTCATCCTAAGATGGTTACAATGGTTGATACAGGCCTTGCCTTGGGGTGTCCTTCTGGGAAAATCGATGGGTGTGCCTGGAAGATGATGACCAGGAATCGCCATCTATATTCTACCAAAACAACTAAAACAAAAGTGGAGACCTATGGCTCCAGGTCTTTGCTCTGAACCTGTCTTTCGTTCAGGCAAACAGGGCTCAGCCTTTTCTGACGCCTCTGAAGCCCCGGAAACATGGCAGCGCCGATCCGCCCGCCCTCCGCTTCTCCTTGGGCGAAACTTGGGATGCTGACTCCTGGCCAGGTCCCGCAAGGTGGCGCTTGGGTTGGTTTCAACTTGCTTGGAGGTAATCTCCCCTATTTAATAGCTTCAACTTGTTTGTTTCGAGGTAATCTTCCCACCGGAAATAGCTATTGCCAATACTTATACTAATACGCGCTCTTCTGTCACCGCCATTCCAATCAGCGCACAGCCAGAACTAAGAGACAACTTTCAAGCCTGGCCGCAAATCACATCTGCAGACCGCGCTGATCAGGCCGCCCAGCTGTAGGAAGGAAAATCACGCGCGTGGCTTCCGGTTGCAGCCCTGAGGGAAGGGTGAATGATCGCTTCCGGAAAAGGGGCCCAGAATTCTCCCGCCAAAGGCCAGTTGTCCCAAACCGGGTCGCGAGAGAAAGGGGACCGAAAGAAACCAAAAGGGTTCACTCGTTTTAAACATGTTAAAAGGAAACCAACAGGAACCAAACATCTTTAGAGAGTTCCCCCCGAGAAAATTATGGACAGGTCCAATTTTGACTTAAACCCAGAGGTTCTCCTTTTTGAGAAGTGGACCACTGGGTTGTCTCCCTTGGGGGGTAGTCAATATTATGGAACCCGGACTATGAGAAAATAGCACCGTGTCGATGGGACACATGGAGCGACACTGGACAACCAGGGCAACAAGCCCGAAATCACGCGTTATACGGTGGTGAAAATGAAATCCATCCCAAGAGTAATTGGCTAAACCCCCCCCCCCCCCCGTCCATTTGTCTAAAGAAAACAATCACTCACTTCACATAGGTGACATCTTTTAGACAAATGGATGGGTTTCCCTGGCAAATGGAATAAAAACCGATCTATGACAGTGGAATCCTGACCAAGAATCCAAAAACCGATCCCGATGAAAGCTCCTTTTTTATGACATGGTGGTCCTTTCAAACCAGTGGAACCCAAATGGAGTTAAACCCATCTATTTCTCACCAAACCAACCTAACAAAGGACCCCACCCATGTCATCGGGATCCGCCACAAGTCGACGGTCGATGCGCCTCTGCCGGCAGCTCCACAGAGCCCTGGAAACGCGACGCTTGACCTACCAACTCCAAACCTGCGCCGTGGGGTTTCAATGGAAAAACAACCCCTGGTTGGTTGTTTGATTGAATGCAAAGGGGCTGTCACCAGAACATAAAAAAGCTAAAGTGCAAATGGGAGTGCAACTGGGTTTGGTTTGTTGATTGAATGGGAGGCGACAGTATGGAGTAGGGCGATGCTGCTCGGACGTATAAGACCTGGCCGAGCCATCAAAAATAGGTACCACCGGTACTGCTCACGCCGTGCCGTGGAGACCACAACAAGTCCGGCTATTGATTCAACAGAAAGGGGCTGTCACCAAAACATTACAAGGAAAAGGGGCGCTGCCTGGCTGGGAAGCCTGCGAAATTCAGCCTTCACTGCAACTGGGTATGCATTGGTGTTCAAAAAAGTCAACCTCTGCTTACAACCGTGGTTGGTTCTCCTACATGCCCCTCCTGTGTGGGAGGGCATCTTGGGCAGGTGCCCAAGAAAAACAAAAAGGCAATACAGTTTCAAGAAGCGCAACTGGAATGGTCCAGCAGAAAGCATATTCGGAATCGTGTGCTGTTGACAACTCCTCATGTGGGCCGTCATGGTTCCTTGGGAATCCTTACGCTGGTCGACTGAACCCGGCCGGGCTCGGCGCGATTTTTGAGGATTGGAAGAACGGCAAGAGCGTTGAAGAAAGAATTGAAGGCAACTAGAACAAGCTCTAAGTTGATACCTCCATATGCAAAATGTGCCCAGAACAAATGACAAAAATAAACTTCATCTTCTCGTTTAGGCAAGTCCTCAAGGCTGTTGTTTTGGCCAATAAAGCACGCATTGGCAAAACGCCCACTGGCGAAATATCCGGCGCGCAAATGTGATTCGCGCTTCTTCCATTTTGCCGGCGCTCACTGGGAAAAACATATGTCCAGTAGTGGTAACAGATTCCCTTCAACACCAACAAGGGAAAACGACAAATATTCTTTCGCAAATGGAAGACTTTGGTTGGCATGTCATCTTATGCTGCAAAATGCATCGTCATTGCAGCACCCGAGTGGGTTTGCCTTCGTTCCGGGAAGCCAACATTCGACAGGCTACTTTGCCACGCCTCCATCGCCACAACCACCTGCCAAAAAGCCGGGTCAGGCGAAAGGGTTGGTCATGGTCGTGGAACATGCTCCTTTCTGTGATTCACAACGTTTTGTCATTTCGAGGGGCTTCCAAGTACGTATCACCACTGTGCCAAATGAACTCATCTCCCCATAATGACATAATGGGGACTGCTTCTCGCACAGACGTTGCCACTTGGCCTTGGACTTGATCTACGCGCCACGCACACATAGAACCGCCTGAACATGCCTAAACATGTGTCCGTGACTCCTAAGCCTTTCCTGCGGCATCTTGTTTGTCTAGCTGCTGGTCAAGTCATGTCACCTGCCCCGAATGGCAGTGCTCTTGGTTTCTCACACGGGCCACTAGATACGAACCTGGATCCATCAATGTCAAGTCTGCAACATGTCAGGTCCGAAGAACAAATTGGAGGGCCCCCTATGTCGGAGAAACCGCCTGGTACTATGCCCAACCCCCACCCATTGCAAAAATGGCCGCTCCTCGCCTCTGCAGGCGCGAGCACTCCTTGGCCGGCCTCAAAGGGACCACTCCAAGGCAACTAGTCAGTGGACAACCAATCTTGGTTGACCTTGGAAGGGGAGCAAACATTCAAAATTTAGCAGTTAAGTGGGGATTTCCCAATAAACCACAATAAGCAAAAATGTAAAATGGCTCCCAACAACAACCATGCAATGGGTTTCTCTCCAACTCAGACTAACAGCCAGAAGCTCCCCCAATTGGCCACTGTAAATGGGCCACCAAGTCTTCCCGATGGGAGCCCACGGAATCGCCTGGAGGCTATCTTGAACTCAGGACTTCAATCTCAGCTTCCCCCCTAAAAGAGGATTGGTTTGGAGGTTAGGAAGTGGTGTCCATTTACCCTCTACAATACTGCGTGAATTCCAAATCCAAACCACCAATCCAAACCACCAATTAAGGCCAACCTGACAATTGCTGGATTCCATGTTGGTTCATTGAACCAAACCACTCACGGGGCCCCGCAGATTGAGGCATAATCGCTTGAGGTCACAGGTACCGTGCGTTCAAAAAGATTTGCCAGCCCACCCGCACTTCCACGTTACAAGGGCGTGAGGTCTTGCGTCCCAGCGCACGGATATCTATATTGCCTACGAGAGGTTAGGCTTCCATTTTTGAATGGCCTGACTTGGCCAAGACCTCGTCGCACCAACGCTGTATACGGCCGCCTACTTTTGGCTTCGGGGGGGGGTGTCCATACACCTAAAGTCTATTTTGCAACCATACCCTAGAAAAGTAAAACACTAATATCCTAAAAGAAGGAGGTTGTAAAATAGGCTCTAAGTGTCCACCATACGCGGGGGGGGGGGGGGGCGTTCTAGTGACGTCACAAGAAGGCCACAGACCCAAACCGCGGTACCATCCATCCTGAGCTCCCACGCAGGCGCGGTGCGCGGCTCATTCGGGCGGCTCACATCCTGGATTGCGCGGCTTCCAGAAGCTGAAAACCTGAGGCCATCACGTGCCCCTGATGTATAATGCCAATGGAGCAAATATGAAGTATATCTCAGGGCTAGACCGCGCCAGGTGCTGATGCTTCAGGCGTTAAGAGATATCAAAGGCTTGACCTCTGAAAGTGTGCTTTTCGGAAATCTTGCCAGACTTGTCTCGTAGAAGTCGAACATGTCCGTCAAAGAAGCATCCGCCTCTGATCGCTGCGAAACTAATGCTATCGCAGCTGCGAAGCCTGTAGGGTGTGTGGGTGTTTCCTGAAGTTGAAGGCTTTGGTTGGTCCGTTAGGTTTGGTCAAATCCTAAAATTTTAAAGACCCAAAATGATGCGCCTTCAAATTGGTGATGCTTTGATGCCCAAATTGATTGTTCAAACGTTAGGCAAAGATTATCCCCAGCAACAACACTCGCACAAAGGTTGCCAGCCTTGGCTCACGGAGGGTTGGCCAATCCCAACTCATCATCCCTATTCAAAAACTTACTGAAAAGGGAAACCGGTTCCTTACGTAACCCCAAAGGATTCAGGATTACCTTTGAACACAAGTTTCATACTCAAAACCTGGCATGAAAATTGTCGCACCCATTGGAAAGGCTTGGCTTGTCCCTTCCCTCCAACTCCCTGAGTTTTTCTTCTGCCTCGGGTGATCCAAATGACGAACCCCAAGGACGCGGCGACTTGTTTCACCCACGCCCTTCACCCCTTGCCTGTGTGCTGGGAGAGTTTGACTCCTGGCGGCGATTTGTTTCCAAAGAAAAACGCCGTGGGTGGGAAAATCCCCATGGGTGTGGCTTCAAAAGGGGAAGAGCTGGGGCCAGTTCCGCAGGGCTTTGGTCCTTCTTTTCGTTTTTTCCAAGGGGCCCAATTTTTGTTTGATGTTTTCCATCCACGGGGCCCAAAAAGATGGTATCACTTTTTGGAGCCACAGCCTTATGCGCAAGAGGCTGGTTTCCAGGGGTCCCTGGCTGGAAAAAGTACGCCCTCGCAACGCAGAAAGCAGAAGGAGTAAAGCTTGGCATGGATTAGTATGAGTTCATTGAGTGACTGGTTTCTTCTGAACACCAAGGAAAGGCTCCACTGTGACTTCCGATTGTCGATTCTAGCCAAATTGTCTCGAGGCGATGCATACACTTGGCTGTCTGTCAAACCTAGGGATCCCTCTCAGTGGTAGGTGTCTTGTTTGTCACAACATTTGTAGCTAGGATACACGTGAAGTGTGTTGCTTCAACCCTGATTCGCCCAGCCGAGCCTGCATCTGAATTCTTAAGTGCGTGAGTCGGCACCCACAAAAAAAATCCGCGGCCGAAAGCCGCAAATAGCCACGCCCGGTACGTCTGTTACATCTGTCCGAGGAAATCATATCCAAGATGATCTGTTCCGACTCATGAGCCAGACACGCGGTGTCCACGTGCTTTTCACATGCTCCCAAAGATCCGCACCGACCACCAATGGTGCCAAGCTCAAATCCAAGGCGAGGAATGGAAGGGCTGCTACACAAGCACAAGGTCAGGTAGGAAAGAACATACAACATCCAAAGGCTGATCATGAGAAGATGCCAGCCTTTCACAGTATCACTTGCTTTAACATCCCAACCTTGCTCACTCCAAAGCAACCCGTTTCCAGCAATAGGGTCAGCAAGCCATCGCCCTCGCCCGCCTCAAATTCGACGTCTTCGGGTGCCTTGGAGAGCAAGGCACTCAGTTCAGATGGCTTCGAAGAAATCCGTGGCGAAGTCTCTTCGAACTTCCAAGGTTTCTGGGCTAAACAGAGCGGAGCCCCACTGGCTCAGCTTCCCATGGAGCCCGGTCATTTGGTAAGGAGGGGTTTCCCATTTACCCTCAGGGAGTAGGGCTTCTTGGTTGCGAAATCTGCTCCCCTGCTAAAAGTTTTTCACTTTGGAAAACCCATGAGTTGGCAAAAAGTTAAAGTCCTAACATCCCTTGGCAACATGCACCAAAGGCTTCCAAGTGAGCCTCGCAGCGCCTCCTGCTGTTCATTTCCGTCAAACAAGCAACGGGTGTCCGGGGGCGCTGAGGCACTCGGGGGGGAAGAGGGCTGTTCCCGGGTCATAAGTCAAGCGACCTCAACACATCCCGGGGGGGGGGGGAAGGTGGAGGTGGCTGTTCCAGAGGGTCCTCTGCTATTTTCATCCCAAGGTTCATAGTCAAGCGAACATTCGGGATTCTGGAGGCCTTCCAACAAAGATGAATACAAACAGACGATATACTCGATGCTACCCCCTTTTGGGATGGCTTTGAAGGGAAACCAAAGGAAAACCGTCAATTTGTGAGTCCCCCAAGAAAGACATATATATATATAATATATATATATATATATATGTACATATATGCTATATACATGTGTATGTATATATATATATATTATGTACCCATCTGATTTCAAGTCTTTCAAATAAGGCTGCAAGAGAAATCTATCATCAGCTCCCTGCAACCCCACCGGTGCAGCCACTTCCGAGTTACATAGGTCACACAACAAGCTGGTTGCCTGCGACTGATGCAAAGACCAAGATCCAAGGCGCAGATCCGAGGCGCCAAAGCCCTGAGCAGCATGGACATGGTGGAGATTCCGACCAATCACCAGCACTGCGATTCCAAGGGGCCCGCAGGGCTGAACTGAACCCACTGCGGTTCTCACTGCGAAACCCAAAACGGCCGAGCCCAAAACGGCCCCCAGATGTTACGCCAGGTTGCTACAAGGTCGCCAGCCTGCGCGACCAGTTTTGGGCATGAGATCCAGTGACTCTGGAAAAGCGAAGGGCTCCAAGCTCCAAGTCCGGCAGTTGAAACCATGAATGCTCGAGCAAGATGAAGAAGCCAGGTGCCACTTGGATGTGTTCAAATAAGAAAGAGTTTGGAAGTGTTCAGGGACCTGCAACTTAACAGCCACAGCTGACTTGACACAAAAAACACCAGTCCCAAAACGCAGCAATCATGCAGCAATCCTGCTCGGTGCCTGCAAATGATGAGGGCCTCACAGATGCCAAGGCAATGTGGGCCCAACAAAAGGAGCTCCCATCCACCCACACACATGCACACATGCGCACAAGGACGCAGATTTGGCAGCAAGATTCGTCAAGAAAGCCCTAGCGGCCCAATCTTTGCTCCCCAAACTGACGAGCTTACCTGACAAGAAAGGCTTGGGCTACAGAAACCTCCAGGAAGTTTGGCATGCAGAAACACCAACTTCCAGGAGCTTCTGCTGTCACCTTTTCCGCTGGGTGTAGGTCCGAATTCAGGTTTTAGTCCTTGGTTCCATTTACCCGGGTTCCATTTTGGGTATCTATTTTTGACCCACAGCCAACTCACCACACCAAAATGTAGGTGGCCGTGGCCAGCATGATCGAATCGCGCCTCCGAAGGTGCATTGAAGGGATCGTCGCCTGAATTCGGCCGAGGTGTGAGTCACATGGTGTTTGGTGAATTGCATCCAAATGGCTATGGGTCAAACCCCGTACCCCCAGTAAACATCCTAATCCCCACTAAAATAGACTGAAATGAGTGGTGCACCTACCCAAAATGGTACTGGTGTTGACCCACGGCCAAATGATCCCCACCGCACGAACATTTGACGTGATTCTGTGGGCCGAAGCAGCGGGCAACAGACAGCCCTTCCAACAGAGCTCCACAAAGTTCGGGATGAGCGCGCTTGCTTTGGCTCTGACCCGCAAAACTTGGTGAACTGGTCCAACTCAATTCCTCCCCGGAAATCTCCAACATGTGGGTATTTCCCAACATGTGAACTGTTGTTTCTTCCCAACATGTGGGTATTTTTCCCGAACATCAAAGCCCATCCCTTCAAATGCTCTGAAGGCCTCCAGAGCCTGCGTGCCTGTGGGACCGCAGCTCGCACAAGCTTCTGGGAGCTTTTTGCAGTCCATGTTCTTTCATCCCCCGTTAAACATCAAAGAAAAGAAAAAAGGGGGGGGGGGGAAACACCAGACCAACTAAAGAGCTTAAACCGGACCGGATGGCTGGGACGGGTCGGCTGAGGCCCAAGAAACTGTGGCCCCGGGCGAAGTTCAGGTGGACTGAAGACCAGCGACCTAAGCGAAATGCGGCAGTCCCATTCAATGCCGCTCTCGTGTGGCCGAAAGGAATTGTGGGCCCCCTGTTGGAGTGATTTCAAGGACATTCAACTAAAAACAAAAAACAAAAAGAAGTTCTACGCAGCTTTGCGCAACCCACTTTGAAATCGGGGAAGGGTTCAACGGACCACTTGTCATGGAAAGCCTCACGCGATGGATCTTGCGA
>CAUJNA010003675.1:70000-107500 GCA_963377175.1 Effrenium voratum | reverse complement strand
GTTGGAAACAATTCGGTGGGGTCCTCGGGCGCGGAAGCGGTCAGAAATTCATAAGTTGGCCAAGACAAAGGTCTTTGCTAGGAAGAGGAGGTCGTGTCTGCCGAAAACAACATGTCCGTGTTGAAAAGAAGTGTCAGTTTAGACCCTTTTTAGCCCAGGAGGCCAAAAAACTGTCTGGAGGGAAGACATGCCCGGTACATGGCTTAAACATGTCGCTCGCCGGAAAGCCAAAGCCCTGTCACTTGCCCGAAGCTACGTGCGGGAACCCACCTCGACACCAGGACCTCCACTCACTCCACCCTATCTGCCAGCTTCCAATGCTTGTTCCGTGGGCTCCGCATCTTCCATTTGGGGGGTGATCAACATTCCGTTCGGCCCCCAAATGACCATGTGTACCTTTTCTCATGTGGTTAACATATCAAATCTGTTTAGTGGGCTTTCCAACCAATGGTCATCCCATGTATCACGGACCTTAACCCTCATTTCTGTAAGCTGAGCCTGGCTAATGACCCAATTGCTCGGTGGCAATTGGCAAGAAGAGGTGACTGTTCAGTTCTTTGTCGGTGGGAAATTGACGCAACACTCGACTTCACTGGTGGGGGTGTCTTTTCTAATGCTATACCCGCAATGTTGTTTTCCTTTTGGTTTCCCTTTAAAACCACCAAAAAGGGGGTACCCAGTGCACAACTCGGATGTAGGAACAAGAGATTGACTTAAGCCAGGCTGCAATTTGCTGTGATGAAAAGTGCTTGCTGAACTCAGCTTAGCTGCAATCGGCGGCTTGGATTGGTGGTTTGGTGGTTGAGGAAGGATTCCCATTTACCCTCTACAAGAACCCCCCAAACCAATCCAACTACCGACCAAGGAGCACCTGAACTGGGCCTTTCAAACAACTACCCTGTTGTTTTTTGCGAAGAGGAGCAGCAGTCACTTGTGCGAAAGGCTCAAAGTCCAACGATCCAAAGAGCGAAGTCCCGCAAAGTGAATGGATCTTTGGAGCAAGTCAAGAATGGAATTCACCTCAACACTGGTGAGGTATCAAGGAACTGCCCTGTTGAGTAACAGGTGCCGGGGAAGGGAAATGCTGTAAGCCAAAAGTCAAACAAAGCTCTCAACAATGGGTTTCTGCATGGCTGAGGGCTTTAAGGGGAGATTGAGGTCTTCTCTGGAGGAAACCCCTCTCACAAAATTAAGTCCTAAGGCCTAGGTCTCCAAGGGCTCAGCCCAAACAATGGCTTCTGTATTTCTGAGTGGTGCGGAGCATCTTACCTGAATCCATTGCACAAGTGTTGCACGGCCACAATCGAAGTGACCACAAGAACGATTTATCAACTTGCAATGAGTTGTAGGAACAAAGGCTCTGGCTGCCAACTGCGAGAGGTTGGCGTTTCCGGGCGTGCCTTTAAGCAGATTATTCGAGTCGGCCGAGAAACAGCAGCATGCCCGCTGCAAAATTACTGTGGGCCAACATCTGCCTTGAGCCGTCTTCGGATTGAGGACATCGCCTTGCCTCCAGTCCTCCCTTAGCGTCTTCAAAGGTGAGCTTTGGGTGACTCATAATCAACACCGAGCGGAATAACATCGTCCAAGCCCAGAACCGTGTTTGAAGAATTTTCCAAATTGGCGGATACCCGCACCCATTTATGGCAAGGGAGTTATCTCTTAACCTTCATCTACCGCAAGTTTTGAGGACGTGGCTCAGAAGTTCGTTGTCGTTTGGAGCCCTGAGTCCCACTCCCCTCTTGCCGAGAAACTCCGATGAGATCCACTACTGCATAGAGCGGCCTCCCAATGGAGCAAAGAGTGGGGATGCACGTTGATCGCAGTTCAGACTTTGAAATATGTAATATCTATACCTGTGTATGCATGTACATGTGTATATATATATATATACAGAACCATCATCAGTCATACACACAAACATTGATTATGTCATTGGTGCTTGCTCCGTTGAATAGACATGCATTTGTGTACATATATATATATATATATATATTATACTGTATAGTCTGTATACTATGTATAGGTGCCCACAACTTGTGACATCTATCTCAGACGCTTACCCCTTGTGTTGACGTCAGCACCTTGCTTGGATTAGTTCTCTCGCTCTCTCTCTCTCTCTCTAAACATATATATATATACATATTTTGTTATACCCAAACTTCTACGGAGTACCATACCCAAACCGGAGTACCTTGCTCATGTGGCAAGCGAGCAAAAAAGCAAAACCAACGTCTGAAGAAACCCGTTTTCCCCAGAAAGGCTATGAGAAGTGAAGACAAAAACCCGTGAAGGTTCAAAGACATGCCATAACGTGTGTGAACCTTGCTCAACATTCAATCCTAAGCCTAGGATCTAAACCATTTAAGTCCAGGGCCAACATGCAAGACGGTCCCAAACGACGACCCAGGAGCCCGAATGTGTCAGCGAGGCTTCTGCAACCGTTTGCAGTCTGGGCGCCGCCCCCAAGCCGACCAAACAAGGCAAACCAGTTCCCACTTGAGTCTATGCTTCTCTTTTGGATACCCTCTTGCTTTTGAAGGGAAGCTAAAAGCTGGGCTGTCCTCACATCCCCTACTAAAAGTCGAACACTTTATTGAGTCATGGAAACCCAACCACTAAACCAACTAAAACAAAAACGACGAAACACCCATGGCACCGGATGCCTGGCTGACCCACCAAGAAAGGACCCCCATTTTGGAGGTCCATGCTGACGCATCGCGCTCCCCGCATTCCCGGCTTCCCCGCGTTCCGCGTTCCGCGTTCCGCCTGGTGGTGGGCAAGGCAAAGCTGGCCTGCGCCACCGGCAGCGCATTCACCGTGACCTCCCAGAGCCGGCGGTTCCCATCGACGTTGGGTTTTGCGACTCTCGGGGCCCGGAAAAGCGTAGTGTTCATAGCTGACCTTTGGGAAAACTGGATGGGGGTTCCCTTTTTAAATGGATGGCGTAAGGCCAATCTAAGCCAGCGAGACCCATCTTTCTTTTCCGGCTGACCCAAAAAGGACACTTATGGCCCTGTGTTGCGCCTCCAAAGACCGGGGGTCGAATGTCCCCAAAAGTTCAGAAGACAACACCCTACCTCATGATTGTTGAGATGATCGGAGGACTCTAATGAACCTAGTTTGGTTGAACCACTTTAATGATTGATGCCTGAGTGGAGCAAAGGGTTGCTCTTCTGCCTCTAGAAATCGGACATGGAGAGCCAAACCCATTCTCACCGCGACTCGGTGAGGGCTTCTCACAAAGAAATGTGCACGCTGTACCTTCCACATTCACGCTCAGGAAAAATCTGAAGCCTGGTTAGTGGAAAACAAATGGACCCCCCCCAAAAAAAAAGAGAGGCAAAACATCAAAAAGGGGAGCTAATTCTCGAAGATCACAGGCATGACATGTTCGGAACCGGCAGAAGGTCGCATGGCTTCACCAGGCAGCGTTAAGCTCAAGGCTCAAGCCCGCTCAAGATCCGCTCAAGGCTCAAGCACGTCTGCTCGGTCTAACTTGTTTCACACTCGCAGTTGGAATATGCTCAGTTGTTCAATGACCCTGGAAAAAAGGGAACCCTTTTTAGTGAAGACCGTTTTTAGTGGGGCAGCCACCAAAAAAAAGGGGAAAAGAATTGGTGCCACTGAACAACTGAGTATGTCGTCGCTGTGCGCATCTGGTATACATGACTCCGTATTGCATCTACAGGCACCTATCCAACTGGGCAAAAGCATGTCAGACAAACACGCATAGACTTGGGAAGCTTCTCAGATGGCTGGTCCAATGTGCTCACGCTCATAAATTTATCTGGGAATCTGCCTGCAAGCATCCCTGTCTATGGAAAGAAGAGCAACCCTTTGCTCCATTCCATGCTGTCTGCTGGGTCTCTGGTGCTGTTCCAAAAATTTGGGTCGCACAAGACTAGGTCCCCCAATAGAGAGGTTAGAATAAGGGTGCCCTTTTTTTCTGTAGTCTATTTTGGCAGGGGATTCCTCCCCCAGAAAGGGTAAAAGGGCACTACTGGGGGACCTAGAAAACTCCTTACATGCAACTTCCGCAGCTAGATACAGCAGCATCGCACCTGCCGCTCTTTTGTTCTTCTGCATCTGGGCATGTCGCCCAGGACGAGGAGTCTGTTCTTTTTTGCCACGGGCCCTGCGAGCCTATCTCTCAAAAGAACCGTTGTATATGTGTGGGGTATTTGAGTGGTTGGGAAGAAAGGCACGGTGAACCTAAGATCAACATCGTGGTGGAAGGGGATCAAAATACTTCAAAATGCGCTGCCCTCTAGGATTCTGAAAGCTGCCATCAGAATCCAACCAACAGCCGAGCTATCTTGGAATGCATGCGAGAAACTTCTCTCCCAACTCGAACTGATTCTCAGCCTTGCGAGGTTCGCAGGGTCCGCGCGGCCTTGGAGAGCCTTTGTCTCACTTGAGCTCTGACACGTTCGGCGATGCGATCGGGCGCCCGGAAATAAGAAAACACGCGATGCGCCAGGCGCTCTGCCAACGGCCGCAATGCCAAGAGACGCATCAAGCAGGTCTTGCTAACCAGAAGCAGGGGCAACTTATTTGGGCTAGTCAGGTTTGGCAAGAACCGCGCTGTAGCAAAAAACAAAAACAATCGCGTGCAGCTAGCAATCAGAAAAGAAAGCAGAGGCTGCAAGGAGTTCGTTTGTCATTGCCGCCACAAGTGGCACTTCATCGGACGACTGTCGATAAACAACATGGTCGTGCTGATCCAAGGTACAGTGTTGTCCACAAATATCAAACATGCATTGCTGCATATGAGGGGGCGGTGCCGAAACATGGATGCAACCTACACCAGTGATGAGTCTTCAATTAATCATCTCTGCCAACATAACTAAGGCGGCTTAGCTGGACCTTACCCATTTTGCCAAGGGAAATACGTGTTTGTTGTGTTTTTCTCCATTTTTTTCCGGGTTCGAAGGCTCTTCTCAACGCAAAGGCCTGTCTTCATGTTGCTTGCCTCTTTCAAGCGTCCCCCGAAGGTTCCCAAGCTACAGAATGTTTTTTAGCTGGTAATATTTAGCTGAGGGCCATGGCGGCAATCCTAGGATTTGTGTCGGCCTATCCATTCTACCTTGGCCCGCGCGACTGTCCTTAAATGGCCATACTTCTAGGGGTTGATTCCAATTTCATTCTTTTCAACCATCGTTCTTTTCAAAAAACAGCCGTTCTCCCCGGGTTTCCGGAGGTGTTCTAGAAAGATCCAGATACCTGGAAGGAATGGAAATGGAATGTACCCCTGGAAAGAAGGATCTTCCTTGGGTGCAGGATTTTGTCCATCCACAGTAGCACCAAAAAAAAGAACCACGCTGTCTCTGTGGCTTTACGTGTGCCGGGCGTCAGGCCGTCAGCACGACGACGCCGCCAGCTTCGCCGCCTCCTCCTCGTTGGCAAAGGCCACCAAGGCCTCGTCCGCGCCCTCGAACTGGGCGAAGGCGCAGCTGTCCTCGAAGCGAATCCCATTTTGGGGCAGGCCACCTACTGGCAAACCAACCCATGGGGCTCTGCATCCCATGCCCAAATGACTGTGGGTCAAAACCGTTTTGGGATCCCATGTTGGTTGGATTGGGTGAACTCACCACCCATTTTAGGCGTCCGATTTTAGTGGGGATTGTGGTAGGGGATTTCGACCCATGGCCATATGGATGCGCATAGCTGTCCTTTTAGGGGAAATAGATGGATATCCCTGGTAGGTAGATGATTAAACCACCAGGTAAACCAGGAATCGCCATCTATTTTTCAGCCAAAACAACCAAAAAGGACACCTATGGTCTGCACAATGCGCTTGCCGAACGGGATCTGTTGACACGGCCTGATTGAGCTTGGCATTATATAAGCTCGGTTGCTTTTTGCTCCGCTAAAAGTTTAACTTGTAGTGGTTTAATGGAAAGCCCATTTGTTGGCCAAAAGTTAAAGTCCTAACATCCAAGCAAAATGCACCAAAGCAAGTGCTTGCAAACCTGTCAAGCCATGGCAACTGCTCAGCAGTTTCTCTATGCTAGTCACTCATTGAGGGAATCCTGGATGTGGAAGGATGCAACATTCTGTCCAGAGGTCACTAAGCCCTCGATGTAAGATGCCTGGCGCAACTAAATCGAGTTGAACTCGATCTCAGGATCATGGTGATTTAGGTTTTTCGAACTCTTCATAACGCAGGACCTTTAAGACACTGCTTCTTCAATAGCGGCTCTAAACAGAATGATCAGCTGTGTGACTGTATACATATGATCGGATGCGCATGCAAGTGACAATATGTGATTTGTTTGCGGCGGCGTTGCCATTTCACACGTACATTACTATGACACAACACACCCGTTCGTGCAACAATGCATACAGTTTGTTCGCGAGGCGCCCCCAAGCATCGCATTCGAATTATGTTTGCCAGATTGAGGCAAACGGCCTCTCCTCTCACTGCAAAAAGTAGAAACTTCAGGTCGGCAAATGTGTCGTGCTCGGGGCCTCTCCGCTATTTAAACAGAACAGACTCCAGTTAAAGGTCCGGAGCAGGATTGTGTGTGAGGGGGGCAAGCCCACCCTAACCATCTCCATGCCCAGTGTGTTTTCGCATTGTCACGGAAAGTGGCACGTAACCCCCGGCTTTCCACCCATCGGTTTGTCTCAAACGGGGCTCCCCTCAAAATGGGGTCCCCTTTCCCATGAAGTGGCGAACTCGCGACGCCGACGTCAGCCATTCAGTCGTGGGGCGCAAGTCCGCACAGGAAGCTGGAAGCCCAAGTGCTCGTGCGCGAGCCTAGGTAAAACGGGCATGGGCTCGTCCTTGGGGCCCAAAGCCCCTTTCCATTTGGCTTCCCTTCAAAAAACCACCAGAATGCATGGGTTCCCCGAAATGCATGGGTTCCCCAGAATGCATGGGTACCCATGGTTCCCCAGAAGCCCCGGAAGCCATGGATTCCCTTTAAACCCCAAAAACCGTGGGTTCCCCGAAAAAGACACCCCCAAATGCCCCAACGTCGATCTGCTTCGGGTTCATTCCCTAATCCCCTGTTGGTTCCAAAAAATGGCAAACAGTAGAACTGGCAACACTACAAACCATGGTACGATTCATCTACGCGGCCTATATATATATATATATGGGTGAATCGTAATATTTCACCAGCCTGCAATAAGGTGGTTGGGAGGCTATTCCCAACATAAAAACCACCATTTGGGGTGAGGTCGTGTGAGGTCGTTATAATTCACTCAGATATATATATATATATATATATGTATCTATATATATACCAAATGTCTGCGTGCCTTCGTGCGCCTTCGTGTGCCTCATGCCGTGTCCTACGTAGCAATTCATGGTACCTCTGGAAGGGATCCTCAGAGCAAAACACCCTCGAGCAGAGAAGAAACCCCAAGCTGGAGTCCAGGAAAAGACATGATCATGTGCCAAGACTCTTTGACTTTCAAAGTCTGCTTGGCTTCGTATCTTGGGCCCAACAGATCCCAACAGGGCCATTTCATTGCTGGGGTTTTGGCGCCGCGGGGTGGAAGATTGCCATTCTCTTGCAAAACATGTGCCTTCTATTTACTAGCACCATTGAGAGTCAGCTCATATTCTGCCATCTGCACACTCCGGGATCATCTCCAAAGTGCCTATTACAGGTTCCTGACCCGCATCTTTTTTGCTTTACCCAAAGGCCTCAGGCGCTGGTTTTGCGAGAAACCGGCTCCCGCAACAGGCCTCTTCCTCGAGCAGCCCTCGCAGACAACGCGGCCGCAGGCGAAGCAGTGATGCCTGAGGAACATGGGCCGTGCTTCCCGCAAAACCACGCAACCAGGGAAAACGCCCACAACGCCAGGGACGAAAACCCACAGATTTGCAAGCGTTCTTCCCGGAACCTGGCTCTGTTGCCCCCAAACCCCGCGCTTTCCAGGCAACAAACCACCTGCTCCCCTCCCCATCCCCCCCAAAAAAGAAAATGCAGGAAGTTGCAACATGGATCCGGGTGTCCCCCCCAAAAGAAGGAAGAATTGCAACATAGAGCCGAAGTCTCCACCATCCATCCCCCCCCCACCCGCCTCGAGAGCATCTTCTGGGGCTCGCTATGCAGGACGTAGGCCCAGCTGAAGTCCGCGTTGCAGCAGGCGCAGAGCTCCCGCGCCTCGAAGGACCTCGGTTTCAGGCCGAAATGTCCGTCCCGAAGCTCCGAAGTGGCGGTGGGTCAAAAATAAAACAAACGCGGCTAGAATTTATCAGCCGCTTTAGAAGAGAAAAGAAAAATACCCTCCCACCTAGGCTAATGTGGAAGTGCACAGACCCCTGTAGAAAGACGACTCTCCTCTTGGATGCCTTTTTGCACTTCTATGTTAGTTGGCGGGAGGGTAAAACCCGTGGCCCCCTGGTATTGCTTTTGACCCATGCCCAAAGTGCGTTCCATTTTTTTGGGGGGCTCCCCTTTAAAGTGGGTCAAAAATAAAACAAACGCGGCTGTACAAAGAATTTATCAGCCGCTTTAGAAGAGAAAAGAAGCTGGGTCAAAAATACCCTCCCACCTAGGCTAACCTGGAAGTGCACAGACCCCTGTAGAAAAACGACTCTCCTCTTGGATGCCTTTTTGCACTTCTATGTTTGTTGGCGGGAGGGTAAAACCCGTGGCCCCCTGGTGTTGTTTGTGACCCATGCCCAAAGTGCGTTCCATTTTTTTTGGGGGCTCCCCTTTAAAGTGGGTCAAAAATAAAACAAACGCGGCTGTACAAAGAATGTATCAGCCGCTTTAGAAGAGAAAAGAAGCAAATCGTAGGACCTTTCCCTCCCACAAGACAGAATCCTCTTCTGGAAAAGGAGGCCCAAGGGGGGGGGCCCTGGTGGTTCTATTTTTGACCCCCAAAGTGCGTTTGGTTTTTTCGGCTCCGCTTTTAAGTTGGACGAATTATTGAGAGGTAGAAACCAAGAATGAAGGCATAGATGATTGAATGGATCTGATGCGCCCAAGGGTTGTGAATGGTGCTCCTCCCTCACATGCTATGTTGGCAGCAGGAAGACTAGTGCCTCCCTGGTGCGCGTAATGGGCATCTGTGATCATTCGCAATGGGAGTTGAGTGATGGGCCTGTGGGAGGATTTGTCTCGAACCGATCCCCACAGAACTTAGTTGCGAAAACGGAAGCGGGCTGGCTCTGCAAAGTAGATTTCAAATCGGTGATTTGACATGTGTTTTGATATAGAAACTGGCAGAAATCCGCGCTGATTGTTCATGGTTGAAATTAACTAAATGTTTAATCCAAACCACCTATAGAATAGGCAAAAACCAGTTCGAAGCTTACAGACCGTACTAGTTTGAGCTACCAAACTACCAAACCTCAGCTTCCCTCCAGTTAGTGGTTTGGATTGGTGGTTTGGTGGTGAAGGGTGGTTTCCCATCTACTCTCTCTCAGAACCAGGGGTTCACATCCAAATCCAAACGAGCAATCCAATTCAGGGTAACCTGAAAACCACCAACTCAGGTTTACCTCAAAAATGAAAGAAGAAAAAGACACGACCGTCATCAAGGCGCTCCCATTCAGGCGCTTTGGGCTCCTGGATGCAGGCCTGGTGCAGCGCACGCGCGTAGGACTGCATCTTGTGGTCCGTCAGCATGTCCTAAACACTTCTCAAAACATGCGGTCCGGTGACGGGATTCACTCCAAGCCTTGGTTGCTGTTGACCCCTCTGCAAAAAGCTTTGCTGCGGGTCCCATGGAAATTCCACTGCTTCAACCGAAAAGCAACAGTCCAACGATCCAACCAACTAACAATAAAGATACCACACCTTTGGGCGTTCACCTTTTTTGGAGGGTACGCTTTTCAAGATTGTACAGGGAACCAAAAGAAAAACCGTTGCCGCCGTTGGAAAACCGATTCCTATTTTGAGAGCTACACCCTAACTTGAACCCCTCTACGAGAGAGTCCCTAGGTTCAGCATAGCGTGAGATCTGTGCACTCCTCTCTCCCACTGGTTGATTAGGGAGGTGTCCCATTAAATTAGGCGAGGCAACCACCCCCATATTCCTCCGACATGTGGCAAAGCCCACGTTGGTTGCCCCTGGGGTCGTGGGCGTTTCCTGCCCGATGGATGGATGTTACAGGCGGGGAACAGGGTTCGTTTTGCCCCTTTTGAGAGAGACCTTAATTCCCTAGCGGGGTGCTTCGCACTTTTTGGGGCGAGGGGAGGCGACATGATTGTCTGGAAAACAAAGTCAAGCAGAGTTCCCTGTAAACAAGTCAAACAAAGTCAAACAAAGTCAAACAAAGTTTAGCAAAGTCGAAACAAAGTCAAAACAAGCTCTCAAGACATCACCCCTTTCAAAAAAAAAAACTCACCTTCGATGGCCCAAAAAAGGTGATGCTTAAAACCCGGAGCTTTGCACATCGATTCCTGGGACCCCCCCATTGGTTCTCACAGGGAATGACCCCGGGGTCCTTGTGGCTTCGGTGATCCCCCAGTTGTATCGAATCGACATCTTCACTGGTATGGTATCAAACAACTTTGTGGTTTGCAGCCTACAAAAAACGAACAGGCAAATAATAACAATGATAATAATAGTAATAGTAATAATAATAAGAATAATAATAATAAAGCACTTGTTCTTCTTCTTTTTGACGAAACAAAAGACAAACGCGATCCAAGACCAGTGCTGACATCCATCTCTCGGGTCCTTGGAGGGCACGATGTGGGTGAGGGCCTCGTGGGTGGCCTCGCAGCGCGCGGCGCGGCCCAGGCCGTTGCGTCGGTAGAGGTGGATCACCTGACCTGGGACGAGGAACCTCGGCTGGCGTCTCGGCGTTTCGGGGGCTTCTGGGCTTCTTCCTCGGGACACTTCCCCATTCTTTCCAGGTACCCCTGTCTACCGCGGAAAGAAGAGCAACCCTTTGCTCCATGCTGTCTGCTGTGTCTCTGGTGCTGTTCCAAAAAACAGGGTCGCACAAGACCATGGGTGGCTTTTTGGAAAAATGGATGGGTTTCCCTGGTAAATGGAAGAAACCCCAGCTAAAGCAGTGCCATCTGTTTTGATCAAGCTAACCTACAAAGGACACCTATGTTTCTGGGCTTCTGGGTGGGTTGCTGGGTTTCGTCTAGGTGACACTTCCCCATTCCTTCCAGGGATCCTTCTTTCCAGATAACCATCATAACCCCAGGGCAAACCGCTGGTTTTTTGAAAATAACAATGGTTGAAAACAATGGGGAATCAACCCCTCGATTTCTGGGTCTCTCTCACTTCCGATTTGAGCGGATTTCGTCCAAAACAAGTACCCAGGAACTCGTTGTCGGGCACTCAAATGGTGAAAACCCCCAAAAGTGACGAACAGTTCAGGATTTCGGGAAGTGAGGGTTTACTTGCTGCAGCGGGTGGGGATTAGGATCTTGGGGGCTCCCATTTATTGTCTTCATTTGAACTGACTGGGTAGGCGGATGTCTCTTTTTGGTGGGAACAGAATCGACTCGCCTTGGTCACCAATTTGTGTGTCATGATTGATGCGCGTAAACACCCCTTAACCCTGTCCAATGCCTGGATTCGGAAAACGACGGAATCCGAACTTGAGATGAGTCCATATGAACGCAGAAGAAAGCTCTTTCAGAAAAGGTCTATGGACAAAACGTGCTGCGAAGAGGCTGATCACGTTTTGCTTGGCAACATTTATGCATGTTCTCGCCGCCCCATCTTCCAATCAGAAGTCATCAAAACGGTCGCGATCGCGGGATTGAACATCATGGATTGGGAGCGGGGGAAAAAACAATCAAACAAACACCAGCAGCCATCAGCAGCCTGCGCGTTTTACATCCTCACGCAAGATGATGCACCAGACCACAAAGAAGAAACACATATTGGGTAGAACCAACCTTTCAGGGGTCACATGAGTCACGGTCAATAAGTCATTGTGTCCCCAACTGACATTCGATTTCGTTGTTAACCCCCCCATTTCCTAGTGGTGGCAGCAGATGACAGTAAATATTGACTCTTGCTCACATGTGTGTCTTTTTGAGAGCCGCCCTCCCCCCCTCCAAACAAAAGAAGTAATAATGTTTGTTTTATCCTTAAAGCCAACCAAAAGGGGGTTCTCCAAAAAAACAAGACAACCTCGCATGCGTTCTTTCCTTACGGGATGGGCAATCCTCAATCTTTCAACCTTTCAACCCTTCATTGCCACAATGGCCACAAACTCCCTCATCCATACTGTGGATGGACGAAATCCTGCACCACCCAAGAATCACTGGAATGATGATTCCGCTGCAATTACCGACCAGCACTGGCTTTGTCATGGTTTCAAAGTGGTGCGAACAGATTTCGTCCATCCACTGTATCCTTCTGGGTCTATGGCGACCCTTCGCCCCGAATCGCCGGGCGGATGCCGAGTCACGGGTTCTGCTCCCGCGGGGGCGGAAGAGGAGGCGGCTCCTCGCGGCCTGCCAGGCGCGGGCGGCCGAGGACTGAGCCATGAAAGGCGAAACGACTGATTGCATAGGTCCATTTGCTGAGAAGTCCCCTGGAAAAAACAAAAATATATCCAGTACAGTAGTGATAGATTCCCCTTACAACCACAAGGGGAAAATAATAAAACAAATATATATATATATATATATTATATTTATATAGATATTAATTTCAGCAAATGGGCCTATAGGCCCACAAATGAAGCGGCCATCTTGGAGGTTTCGGGGGGATGCTGATTTCCCTAAGGCTTAGTTAATTCACCCATCTCCGGGTTCATACCAGGGGCTCATGGACGTCGTTCAGTAGCTGAGGTTGCTTTCTTGAAAATCAACAAAAATCACTGGATTTCCCCAAATCAACAGTTGATGTGACCGGTGGTTTCCATGAACCTTCCACTGGAGTCTCCCTTTGAGACATGGAGCGAACCTGCTCAAACCTAGCGGTTGTCCACTTCGTTTTCCTAGGTGACGAGAGCACCCGCCAGTCCATGGAAGCCACCAAAGGCTCGCTTTAAAAGGCAACTATCGTCTTCTACTCCAAGAGACGTCAGGTTCCATCTTGGACAGGAGAGTGCAAAGTTGACCCAGGATTAATAAACCCATCCCATTATTAGGGGGGTGTTCCGTCCAAAAGTGATGAATTTTAAAACTATAAGGGGACACCCCCCCTATGAATCAACCAGGGGTTTGTTAATCCGGGGTTAACACGATCCGAACCCCCAGGTGCTCATAGGAACGCGGGTAGCCCCGCTTCCTCGGTGCAGGCCGGCGGCCACTTGCTGCGCCGAGTGTGCCACCTGCTGCGAGGCCTCCTGAGGAAAGCGCGCGACAACGCGAAACCGCGACACCCGGGCAGAACCGATTTTGGGGACCCCAAAATTGGGGGGTGGACCTTGACTTGACCCTTTCTGAGTCAAAAAAATATGAGGCGGATGTGGGTAGATTCTTTGTTTTGGGGAAGACCCGCCATGACAGGACATGACAGGACCATGTGCCGGAAAACAAGCATGAACCCAAAAACGTCCCTTTGTGACCCCTAAAAAAGGGGCTTCTTAAGCTTCGCCCGATGTGCATGGCGTTCGGGGCACCTGAAACTTGACCCGCGAAGGTCGGCGCGACCCACCCAAAGTGTCACGTAGGGACTCGTTTGCTTTCTGCTCCCCTAAAAGTGAACAACCTTTAGTGGTTTACTGGAAAACCCATGAGGGTCCTAACATCCAAGCAAAATGCACCAAAAGGGGAATCAACGGTGTTGGAATGCACTAGTGGATCCTCAATGGAGATTGTCCGAAAAAGGTGCAGCTCTTTTTTTTTGTGATCCCCTCGTGCTCTCAGAACCAGCAAGTTGTGCCAAAGTCTTAGAGGGTACCCACTCCACAATTTGTGACGATGCCGACTCATCCGATACATCTATAGGAATAGTCAAAAAATTGCCTCACAAGGCGATAGAAACCAGTGGAAAGGAAAAAAAGAACATGTTCCCATCCGTAGTCATTCACCCAGCCTAGTCTGTGGGCCTTGGGTCATCATGCCTGCGTGTGTGATGCAACTCAGGACCTTAAACAAGCTTTTCACCCACAAAACCAGAGATTGTTCGTCGTACGCTAAGGCCCAAAACGCTCTGGCATTTTGCGATGCGCTGCCAGAAAAACCAAACTATAACTTGTCAAAAAGGGGGCAAACAAAACACCCAGAACAAGCCAGAAAAACCCATCCAAACCGATCCAATCCAAAAACAGGAGGCAAAACACACACACACACACAAACACACACAAAAAAAACATGAGAAACCCAGACCACCCCATCCAAGCCGAACCAAGTCCAACTCCAATTCCCCGCCTGCAAGCGGCCACCCAGCCAACTCATGGCCGCCTGCGCCCGCGCCGCCGGATCAGACGTGGGCGGCTCCGGCGGGGCGGAAGGCGGCGCCTGGCGACAGGACGATGACGCACTTCCGATCGGATGCGGATGGCCCGTGGAAAAAAAAGTGTCCCAAACTTTTGGTGTACCGGAATGGTCCAAGCCCAAGAAGTGACTAAACTTACTAAAGTCCCGTATTTCTTTGGTGTACCACTAGAATGATCCAACCCCAAGTGACTAAAGTCACTCACCCCGGGACTCAGGCAGTGAGCCATGGACCTGAACTTCAACCGCTCAACCGCCCATTGATATTGAGTGGATGGTGGGGAGTCACCGAGTTCTCAAATGAGTGGGAAATCAAAGGTTATCCCTGTGACTCGGGATATTGAGTGCTCTCAAAGGGCAAGGCCTGAGTTGGGCTCTGAGTGCAGGGAAACGTAACTTGCGCGTATACTTAGGAAGCTGCCTTCACAGCAGCCACGTCTTCTCAAGATCAGCATCTTGATGCCCACCACAACTGATGCGCATCGCAGGAAAATAACATCAAAGTCCGCGCCCTTACCCTCCCGACAAGCACTAAAACTTGTAGAGAGACAACCATCTGTAAAATGGAAGCTCACTTGCTGAGTGGATGGCCCAAAAAAAGTACAAACTTTATATTTACCACTAAATTGGTCTTCCCAAAAGTTTAAAGCTCATGAACTCAGGAAGTGAGGAAGATGAGCCGCAGGCGCATTCGGAAGGGCAATGTGCCACCATTGCATACATCAGCTCGTCTCCTTCCTGTCAGCATTTGAGGGCATCCCAGTTACTGCACAGCTTTTGTCTTGTTCGTTTCCACCCAGCTCACTCATTTCAACCATCGAAATGTCAGGCTTGGGTCCATGGGAAATCTCAGAACCCCTGGGCCCGAAATCGAAGCTTGGCCATCTGCCACTTTTTCGGGCTATCTGCAAGTCGTGGTAGATGTTCTCTCTAACACCAGTTGCATAATGCAGCTAGTTTGCTCAGGTGGGCTCGACATTAAATAGGCAGATTCTGTTCCCCTCGCCCGCTGCCCAGTTGCCATAAAGAACAACTTCAGCTCATTGAAACATGAGCATTCACGAAATGTAGCCGGCGTGCTGTGAACTGCCATGCTAGGTGATTATCGGCACTTCCTGCCAATGTGCTCCGCAAGGTATGAAGGGAACAAACGGGGACCGCGAGCGCCAACAAACTGGAAGTGAGTCAGGGAACCATCCGTGAATGCATCGTGTCACGGTTTGCCGTTTCATCCCCTCTTGGGCATGTCTCTTTTTTTGGGGGGACACCTTGTCCTTTTTTGAAGCCACCCTGTAAAAACCACACCCTCAAAAAGCACACCCCCTGATAACATACGGAAAGCCCCTGCCTCGTTGGCGGGGCTTTCCACCTGACAACGCCCGAGTGGTGCGGTGGTTTGAGTGGAACACTCACAACCAGCCCCCAAAGGACGCTGAAGATCATGAAGGGACCGGTGACCGCTAAGATCCTATTGATGCATTGTTATTATGATTCTTATGATGAGTATTAGTATCATGATTATTACGACTATCAGTATGATGTTTATTATCATTATGATGATTGTTGGTATTGTCATTATGCTTATGATGATGACTAGTACTATTTAGTTAGTGCTTGGATGGTGTTTACCTTGTCTTCTTCTCATATTTCTACATCTTGGAAGAGCTACATCTTATGCATCATATTTGTGATCATCCTAAATCTTAGTGTTCTGAAATCATGAATAACTTCTTCTTAATGGGAACAAGATGTGTAGGCTATGCTGTACTGAACAAACAAATGAGTGTATGGGGAGTCACAGAAATTACACATTTACTATCTCCCAGTCCATCTTTAATAGAATGGCTCTGTGGAGAACATGATGTTTACAATCCAACATTGAACAGATTCTTTGTCTTTCACTTTCTATTTCCATTTCTTCTTTGCGGTGGTCTTCTTGTTCATATGGTTAATCTACATGTTCTATCTTCTAGTAGTCCTAACAGGAAACGCCACTAATAACAAAATAGCATTGTGCCCTTTGATTATTAGCAACATTCGCGTCCAGATAACGCACTGGAAGCATCTGGATTACAAGCTCCTTTGCATCTAGTCCTTAAATGGTATTTCCTGTGCCAATATGTTATGTTAAAAGCTGGGTCATATCAAAATGAAGGATCCATTGTCTTGTTTACTTACATCTTCATCTTGTTAATTCATGAGACGTCTCATGCGACGTCTCTCACCTTCATAATAGTTCAAAATTTCAATGGTTCGTATTCATGCTTGTGGTGTCTGAATCTGGTTTTTAGGTGGTCAACTTCCTGTAGACAGCTTGATCTATCTTCTTTCCTGTATCTTAGAAATACATGTTCTTTTATATCTGATCATCGTCTTGGTATTCCTATTTCTTGTTGACCGTGCTTTCATTGTTTTAATTACTGTTAAAATGTGTCATGTTCCTTTTACCTAATGTTTGATTGTTATCCCTCTCATTTACAGTTCTATATGTTATGTTGTGTTTGACGATTTGGAAAGATGTAAACACATAACCGTAGAAGTATACATGAGAATGAATATAGTATCAGACTTCTCTGTTGTCTTGAAGAATGTGGATTGTTTTCTGCGCAGCCACCCACTTAAAATATGTCTTTCAACAAACAAAAACAAAAAAGTCCCGAGGGAAAACTCAGCGAACTGCTTCAACCGCTTCCCCTCCGTATGGGTGTGTCTTGAAAAAGGAGCCCCTAGTAGAGATGGGAGTCTTTTTGTCTTCCCTTTAAAACCACCCCCCCAAACGTTGTAATCAAAAAACGGAACCACGCCCATATGAGTCATAATCAAACCCCCGGCATTAGAACGGTCCACCCAGACCATGCTTCAAGAAAATTCAAAGAGGCGGATATCCGCACCCATTTCTGGCACAGGGGCTTAGCCCTGAACCTTCATGTGCCCGAATCGGTTTTGGAGCCATTCGTGGCTCATTTGGGAAAAAACCGATGGGTTTCCCTGGTAGTGGCATAAACTGCATCTAAACCAGTGGAACCCATCTATTTCTAACCAAACAAACCGATCAAATGGACGCCTATAAATAGAAATGCTCGCCACCTATCTAGGTCCTCCAGTAGAGAGGTTAGAATAAGGCCGCCCTTTTTTCTGCAGTCTATTTTAGACGGGGAACTCTCCCCAAAAGAAGAAACGGTGAGAAAGTTGGCCCTAGCTTGGGACCTAGCCTATCCTCGCCGACTTTTTGGCGAGTTCTGGCGCGAGACGGCGCTCACCTCCTCGGCGGTGGCCCGCAGCATGGCGCTGTTCAGGTCCCCGTTCTCCGCGCGCAGGGCCCGCAGCGCGCGGTCCCGGTCCACCCCCGCCTGAGGCGCTCGCCCCCGTGAGGTGACCCATGTTGATGTTTTGTTAAAGAAAAAAACAGATTGGTTTTAACACACATATCGTGGTTTTCAATGCAAAACAATATGTGAAAAATATGTGTTTGTTTTCAATATGGAAAAACGAATGCTTGCTTTAACAAAAAGATACGGTTTAATTTAGCAAAAATATATGGTTTAATCAAAACCACCCTCCAGTTGCTTTTTTGTTGAAGAAAAATATTGTTTGTTTTAAGAAACATATTGTTTTGTTCAAGAGAAAACAATAGTTGGTTTAACAAACATATCGTTTTTCATCAACGTTCAGTGTCAGGTGGAAGGGAACATCACCCACCCGTTTCTGACTTTGAGAACCCCCAGAAAGAGTCAAACAACTGACCCCGGTGAGGCGGTCCAAGTTGGAGCAGTGGCTTGGTCCAAGATCCATTTCCAGTGCTTTCCCTACAAACCATCCGGTTTCAAAATGGTCCCCGAGGTTGAAATCCGTTTGTTTCCCCTGAATTTGAGCGAAGAGGAACGTCGCGGCACCAACTACTTGTGGTTTGTTCGCGCGGATCAAGCTGTGTCATGGTCCTAACTCCTTGGGCAATGGTCATGGTTCCCAAAAGGAACCCATGAAATGGCGAACATCCCTACCCAAGGCATTTTTGCCCGTGCAACCTTTTTCACTTCTGCGCGGGCCGGCGCCTCCATCAGTTGCAGCAGCTTCATCTCCTCCTCGCCCTGAAGCGCGAGCCGATGGCGAGCAACACACCGGCAAGGCTCCGGGCAAAGGCAACCGCGGCATGGTTTTTTTTTGCACACAAAGCTGTCTCGTGCACGAATGAGCCGGGGTCTTGAGGCAATGGTCTGAAGCCTAAAGAAAAAAGCAAAGCTGCCCCAGAACCGGGGTCGGGGAAAAAAGGTTGAGCGGGACTGGTTCTCTTTTTGTTTTGTGCTTAAAGACTATGGGAAATGCGCCGCCGACCATTCGGTACATTCGGACCTATTTATGTCTGGAAGGTGGTCATCCCCGTATTCCCTCCTAAACTGTGGCGGGTGTTCGGGCTCTCAAAAAAGTCTGCAGGGTGTCGAGCACCCCATGGGCGGGCATGCCATTTTCACTGGCTGAGCCAGGCGGTCCGGGGTCCATGGGCCTAGAAATGCGGTCAATATCCTGAGGTTTGGTGCCCCTTACTCCCCCTCCAACTAACATAGCACCAGACATGGGGTCCCTTGAAGAGGAAAACAATCTTCCAGGTACCCTCCCAGAGGTTCCATGTTGGTGGAAGGGAGGGTAAGTTTCTCCCCTTAAGTTTCAAGGTCCTCCAGCAGAGAAGTTAGAACAAGGGTACCTGTTTTTCTTCTGTAGTCTATTTTAGTAGGGGAACCCTGCCAACCAAAAAAGGGGGCCAGTCAGTAGTGTTTCACTGTCAAAACCAGTCAGTCGGTAGTAGTTTCTGGGAAAACTGTTTCCTCAAAAAAGGGGGTAAAGAGCGGGCACCTAGCTGGGGGACCAGGGTTTCTTTCCTCGCAACAAGTTGGGAAATCGCCCTCAGAAACTGCACACTTCCAGCCTCGGGAGCGGGCGCGCCCTCCTGGCGAAGGGACAGCGAGCGCGCAAAAATCTTCCAAGTGGCACATGGGTGGCTCGTCTTTTCTTGGGCGGGACCCGCAACATGGCTTTGGCTTTCCTTTTGGCGTCCCTTAAACAAAACCACCCAAAAAGTTGGTAGCTTCAAAAAAGACACACCCACATCTTCCAAGATGGCGTGCTGAAGCACGGCCAGTTCTCTTTCTCCTTTTCGCAGGCCATGCCTTTCAAACAAACATGCTGATACTGTGGATGGGCGAAATCCATTTCACACCACCTTCCCCTGTAAATACCAACAAACAATGGTTTGTCATGGTTTATGAGGTGGTGCAGGATTTCGCCCATCCACAGTAGCATCATGGATCATCACAACCCACCTGTGATACCAAGGTGGACCATCCCGATGACTAGTACTACTACTACTACGACTATTACTACTACTGCTGCTGCTACTGCTACTGCTACTGCTACTACTACTACTACTACTACTACTACTACTACTACTACTACTACTACTACTACTACTACTACTACTACTACTATTGTACCACTTGGAAGTGACAAATAGTTGGCATCTCAGACAGTGGCCGGCCATAGAATCTGATTTCCCACATTCATGGGCAACCCTCAACATGGGCGATTCCCCTTTTGGACTGAGGGATCTCCCATTTGGATTTGTCTCAACAAGGGCTAAAATGGTTGGTTTCCTTTTGGCATCCGTTAAAGCGACCCCAAAATGGGTAATTACCCCTCCCCATTTCAGACGAATCCACCACGTGAGTGCGTCCAAATAGGCAAACCCGAAAAAGAAAGCGGCTTCCCCCCTGAGCCAGAAAAAAACGAGCCCTCAAAAAGAACCGACCTGCCTCTTGAGCAACCAACAAATAACCCCATTTCCGCCTTTTACTGGGTGTTTGTTTTTCCCCCCGAAGGCATACCAAAAAAAAAAAACACGAGGCCCCCAACACGGGGGGGAGCCAACCCCCGAACTATCTCAGCGAGTAACTCGGAAGCCACAGCCTGCGCGGGTCGGCGTCTCAGCTCCACGATGCGCTCCAAGTCCTGCGCTTCGATTCAGCGACTTCCGACTTCTGACGCGAACGACTTCGCGCGGCGGCGGCGAGGCGACGAGTCGGCGACGACGCAGACATGGCCTCGTGACTTTAGCAAAGTCACCCCGGTGTTCAGTGGTGGGTTAAAGGGAAATCGCTACGTTATTTGAGGAGCCGATGAAGGAGTTATATCATGGATATCCGTTTTTTGAGGCGATCGTCATGTTTTTACCATGATCAAAGTCACGCCCGTTCAGTGGTGGGTCAAAGGGAAACAATCGATTCCATTTTCTGAGTTTGATAACTTCCAGAAACAGTCAGGATAATGACCCCAGAAATAGGGTTGGCCCATATCCATCTTTTGAGGGAGCGATTGAGGGCTATGTTTTGTCCACCTACCTATTGATGGATGTCCTTTTTCTTGAGGGGGGCAACAAAGGTTGCTCCATATTCGACTGATCCTACGTTCCTAACCCTCTACACACCCTGAACCTCTTACTTTGTTTTCAATCGACAGGAGACAGCCCAAACCCATGGTCTGTCTTTTTTGGAGGAAACTCATTTTTTTGGGGGCCCCCTTAAACAAGACTCACCCATATCCATATCCCTCAGGGGGCGATTAAGGGCCATGTTTGGTCTAGATCCCAAATGGGCGTTCACAGAAACTGGCTATTAACCGGTCCTTAAAAGGGTGTTTTGACGCTAGCACATATGAGTCTGCCTTAGAATAGGGGCAAAATGGTCCGCTTTGAACCAAGCCAAAAGCGGAGCCGTCAAAAAACACGCACGCAAGTGGCGGAAGGGAAACCAACAGGGAAACCCCGAAGGAAACTAATTCCTCTTGAGAGTAGTCCTTTTTGGGGTTGGTTTAAAAGGAAACAAAAAAATAGAGGTACCCAAACTGGGTGACCGAACTCGTAAAGAGGGTCTCTATATGGCGAATCTTATTTTTCGCAAGAGAGGTCAATGTGGGTTTGCGAGTGTTTTTCTATGATGGGAAGCAAGCGACTTTAAGGCTGCTAATCTTGGCTCATCTGCTTTTCTCGCAGTTTGGTTCAGAGTATGTCTATTTCCGGAAGTTTCAGCTCTGCATTCCTATTGCTTGATTCCAATACATGACTAGCATATGACAAGCCTGGTGTTTGATCTCTTCGGCTTCTGAGTTGTGAATACCATTTGTCAGACTACAAGTATCGAACAGTCTTGCACATGTTTTTGAAGAGTGGCAAAAGCACCAGCTCGGGACACTGCCCGAGAAGGGGGGTACTCACCATACACCACCCACAAAAGCTACCATCCTGATCCATTTCACTGAAATGTGCCATACATTTCGTTACGCGGCAGGACATGTTCTGCCTACAAGTGCCCCGCTGCCAACTGCAATTAAAGGCAACGGGTCTCTGTCACCACACCTGCGAAAAGTGGGTACACTGGGTCTCGGGTGTGAATAGAAGGAAATGTGGCTGTGGCTCAAAAAATGGTACCAACATGACCCTCGGTACATGGAAACAAAGACTAACACCTGCGTTGTCCTGGCTCTTTAATTTTGAGCCACACCGCATGCATCGGTAATTTCTTTGCAAAATCCGATGCCCGGAGATCGCTTTTGCGTGCGAGATCCACAGTAGAATGGCACAATCTGAACCAAAACACCGAGGACTCTCCCCCAAAAGGTGTTGGACATGGCCAAATCATGTCCCTCAGGACTTTGATTTTGCTTGGCGTTCCTCGAGGTGGAAGGTCTTTGAGCATGCCCCAATATACCCCGACACCTTGTCTCGTTTTTCCTGCAAGATTTGTTTGGCTTAGTAAATGGGATGTGCGTTGGCAGTTGTTCAAATGCCTCACTACATTACCTCATGCCTAGTAAAACACTGAATCGCGCGTGGAAATCCACAGAACGTCCACTCAGGGAATTGTTTTCTGCTTCCTCAATGGGAGTTTTCCATAAGCAACATGTTTCGAAGTAAACCAAAAGGAAACTGTGGCAACTCCAAACATCTGTCTGAAGGATACTGCCAGCACTTGGCCGACTCGAATGGAGGTCCTTGATGGCTTGCCAGTCTTCTTGCATCCAGGCCTGTCTGCTTGCAACAGTCTGCAACCCTCATGATAAGACCAAATAATAATCTTAGAACGCCCCCACCCCCCCGACGAAAATGATCCTTCATATGGAATCATGGGTGTCTTTCGTTTCTTGCCCCCTTCAAGCCAGACTCTTGCCAGTCCGCCCCCTCACGTCAGGTCCCTGCAGTGGATAATTGTGCACGTATGAAGGCGGATTTGTGACTCTAGGCCTTGTTGCTGACCTGTTTTCAAGAAGTTGCATGTTGAGGACACAGTCAACTCCTGTTGCTTTCTTCTTTTACCGAAAAGCATGTGCTCTTCTGAACACCCTCTCGAAATGGCTGCAACTCATTCACTCGTTAACTGCCCCCCCTTTTGCGGCTGGCAAGAAATGTCTGTTTCAGGGTACCGGGGCTGGTGTTTTAAGCACATCAGTTGTTAAATCGCCTCTCTATTGGGGCGAGAGGCTCGTTTCTAGAAACCAAGGGTGAATCCACAGATTCGCCACGTGTGCACATCCAAACCGCTTTCAACGGCAAAAGTTTGCAATTTGCCGGTGGGCTACATGAAGTTCGCCTGCCACTTGGCCCCTTTTGTGGCCGAAGCTCTACGGGACACTTCTCCAGAAAACCGTCAGAACCTCAGGGGAAACAACTCCGTTTCTTGAAAAGAATGATGGTTGAAAAGAACGGAATTGGAATCAACCTCTAGATTTCTGGGTCTCTCTCACTTCCGATTTGAGTGGATTTCGTCCAAGAAATGTACCCGGGAACTTCTTGTCGGTTCTCCGAAGTTTCTTGGTAACTCTAAAAGGCTAAAAAGCTGAACCGGATGGCCTTCAGGAGCCAAGAAATGGAATCGGAATCGGAATCAAGCCCTCGAGAAGTTGCTAAGCTACGCTCCGGCCTTCGTCTTGGCCACTTGCCCGGGGCAGAGCACCGACTGCATGAGCTCCTGCACCGACTTCAGGCTCAGCCGGGGGATCAAGTCGTCCCGGTTCACCACCTCTCAGGTTTTGGAACACCAGAACCGGGTGGCGTTTTTTGGAACACCAGCCAGGTGTTTTTTGTTTTCCCCGCTGTGGTTTTACAGGAAATTCCCCCTTTTCGTGGGTATATGGCCCATGTCCTCTAGAAATTCCGGCTGGCTTCTCCCCTCCCAAATGCTCTAAAAATGTGCAACGCAAACATGTTCAAACATGTGCAACGCAGCAAGAATTCCATGCCTTCTCTGGTGCCTACGGACCAGATGTACCTTGTTGAGTCAGGAGACAGGTGGATTTTGTTTCATGTTCTCGAGTCCTCAACTTGGAGTCATGGGGTAATTGTGGCTGCGAAGCCTCACACACACACACATGGGTGGCGTGCTTTTTTTTGTGGACCCGCCCGCCCATGGTAGTTTTCCTTCTTGCTTCCCTTTGAAAACCCACCCAAAAAGGGGTACCCAAAAAAGACCCACCCTCGTCACAAGGGGCTGCGCAAATCTGTGGAAGCTCAGTGAGCTTCGAAGTCCCCTATTGCCCTTCACGGGGTGTGTCAAAATGGCGACACCACTGGGCTTCCCTATGTCCGACCCCAAACAGGCCTCTCAAAAAGCCCATAGGCCGGCCGTTGCACTTGGCTGTGGCTCAAAACAACGGAATGCCAAAATTGGTTGGGTAAGTGGACACATGGGCCAAAACCTGCGGTTGGCCCCTGTTTAACTTTGAGCCACACGCACTTACGTCAAAAAACAATCCATAGGCCCAGGGTGGTTGAACCGTTGCACTGGTAACTTACGCCGAGGTGCTGAGATCATGCACCCCAAAAAGCTAGGCAGCAAGTCCTCATCCACGCAGGCCGGCGTTCCGAAGCCATAGCAATCTCAGCGACAGGTCCGAGGTTCGAAGCTAAGAGCTCAACCACGACTCGGGTGTGTGTCGCTTTTTCCTCGTTTTTTTGAGGGGCCCTGTATTTTTTGGTGGCGACAAAAGAAAAACCGAAGCCTTTTTGGGGGGGGGGGGGGGGTTCAGGGGCCCCGTTTTTTTTGGGTGACGAAGGAACACCGACTCCTTTTTGGGGGAGGGGGTCCCCGAAAGAAGACCCATTCTTCCCCTGTCTGGTGCTAATCGCCTTTTCTTTTGCAGATGGGGCCCGGGGACTTCAAAGCGGCTGTCCTTTCGGCTTTCCTGGAGAAACGACCAAAGGGGTGTGCCCTCAAAGACGAGGTCCTCCAAATTTGAGAGGATAGAATACGGATACCCACTTCTTCCTGTACCTCCCCAAAAAAAGGGCAAAACGGCACGACTGGGGGACCTAGAAGACATACCCATATGAAGAATCCGGTTGAAGCTGCTTCCGCTCTACGACTCGAGACTGCCCCCCGTGCTGGGCTCTTGACGTCATAAAAAACCAAACGCCCCCAGCGAGAGCTGCTACACGTGTTGGCTGTCCCTGTGTTTGCTCAAAGAGGGTAGTAAGCAGAACATAGCCAACCCCGGCTCCCCTTGACCTCGCCTTGGCAGCAAATTGCGGTATCTTCTTGGCAGCTGCTCTCATCTTATCCCTCGCGCTACCCCTTAATCACTCTTCAATGGTCACATGAAAGACGCACTTCCACAGCCAACTAAGCGCGTCAAAAGTTACACCGGTTGAATTTGAGGTGCTGTGGCTCTGGAATGAATCGAGCAACGAAGGATAATACAGATTGCAAGGCTCCTAACTTCGTCAGATCCGAGGTGTTACTCTACATCTAAGATGCGGAAGCACGTGCGGAGGTCTAAGCCCTTGCTCATGTTCTCAAAGGTCAAGTTGCGGCAAGTAATGGTAGTTCCCGGTCCAAGCCCTTGCTCATGTTCTCAAAGGTCAAGTTGCGGCAAGTAATGGTAGTTCCCAGCACTGCATGGCTATCGTGCTGTAAATGAGTGTGAACAACAGTCATGGGGCCCGGGGGGCGAGAGATTGGGGAAGGAAACCCACATAAGCACCAAGCAAGGCTTCACTAAGGGCTTGATAAGGGCTTGATAAGGGCTTGATAAGGGCTTGATAAGGGCTTGATAAGGGCTTGATAAGGGCTACTTCCCCGTTCCCTTCCTCCCTGCCAGGCATGAAACAGCTTGACTGCCTCCAGTCTCTGCCGAAAAAATGTTCGTCTGACTGGCCCAAATGAGCCGACTCTTGTGTGAAAAGCGGTCCTATGAACTTGCTTTCGCGGACCCTTTCGCGATGCTTTCGCGACCCCATGTTTTGCTTTCGCGGACTTTGTTTTCTTTGGAATTGCTTTCGCGACGCTTTCGCGGCGGACTGTCACACAGCATGCAGGCTTTCGCGGGTCTTTCGCGGCGGGACCTTCTTTGGTTACTTCCGCGATAAGCTTTCGCCAGCTTTCGCGGCCTGCGTTTTGGCTTTCGCGGGGATTCTATAGGACACCCCTCTTTACGACTTTGTATTGTCAGGGTTTATGGCGCTGCTCAAATGGGTGTGGGTCAAAATTAAACCACTAGAGGACCGCAGGTTTTAGTCCATGTTTCCATCTACTAAGGGTCCATGTTGGGTACCTATTTTTGACCCACGGCCAAATGCCAAGGCGCAAAGGTTCGGCATCTGCGGGCGGAGCATGAGCGTCAGAAAGGCCCCCACGCCCGCACCCAGAGAGTGGCCCAAGATGGTCACCCGGTAGCCTCGCGGTGCGCAAAGCGCCACTCCCAGATGAACTCAGATGCCCCTTGGGTCCCAGTCCAACATCCCCCATTTGCAAAGGGGCCTGGTTAAACACTGAGTGTGTGTGTGTGTGGCTGCATGTGGCGTGTGTAAGCATCTATGTGATTAATTATGTGCCAGCAACATGTCCAAGCATAACCATGAGAGAAGTGCAAGCAAAAACAAACGATCTGTTCAACATCTTCAGCAGGGGGGCCGAACAAAACGGAAGTCCATTGAGTAGAGCTTTTTGTGATGTATCGGCCCAATACACTGCCAGCCAACGCGGAGCCTCCGCGGGTGTGTGAAACCACGGACAGGCGCCTACGCGAACCTACGCCGCAGCAAGCGCCTGCGCGGAGTGCCTACGCGGACCTTTCGCGGGCGCCACTCTGAAGCTTAAGGCAAGACATACCTGCGCAGGATTTTCTTGAACAGCCTACAGGGACTCCGTACGTCATCGTTTTCCCACCAGACTTGCCTATGCGGTGCCTGCGCGGCATAAAGTTGCTCCCAGATGCTAAGCGAACACACAGCCAAAAAACTTTGCCCAATTGGGATCTCTGAATCGTCAGTCAACACCCAGCTCTGGTTCTGCTAGCATCGCTGACAGCATGATCTGAATGGCCGGTTTGTCCCGGACCGTGAACCTGATGCATAGTACCCAAATACTGTGCGCGCAAAAACCTGTGATTCGTGTCAAAAAACATGTGATTCATGTCATTTTCAAGGACCAGCTTGAAGCCAAATCCCAGCTATTGTTCCTTGGCTCCATGCGAACAAATTCTGCACCCAGGTCCTGCGGCCTGCGTTGTGCAGGTCCAGCAGCACCGGGCCCACCTCCTCTGCCATCCACCGCGCGGACCTCGAGAGGAGTCAAAACCTCGAGCAAAAGTGGCATTGGCACCCATCCTCTTCTTAGTCAAGTGGTTGCGGAAGAGCAAGTGGTTCATTCCAAAAAGGCAAACAAACAAGAAAGAGGATGAAACTCATGCTTGATTGGAGCTATGGGAGGGAATCTTGAGCTTCCGGGGGAACGCAGCTTGCTGAGGGGGGCCTCCCTCAGTTCCATGGGTCCCAAGTAGACTCTACGGGCTTCATATTTACCGCCCTCCTGCGAAACCTGGGTGAGACGTCGCATGAGCGAAGACGTGAGCACTTGTGGCCTGAGCTCTAAGACTTTCGACGATTTTAGAGGTAACCTAGGTCCAGATTTGAGAGGTTAGAATAATAAGGGTGCCCGATTTTTTTCTGTAGTCTATTTTAGTAGGGGAACCCTCCCCCAAAAAGACACGGTAAAAGTTGGCACCAACTGCTGGGGGGCAATTAATAACTGAGCCTCTGGGGCTTAGCTCCCGGGATGTCCATCAGACCAGCCTAGCGCCAGCCTACCCTGGGCCTTGCAAGCCCTGATTTTCCGCGCCCCAGACAGGTCCCATGGAAAGCTGGCGCCAGCGACTTGCAAGTGGCCGACTTCCCTCCACAATCCCCTACATTTTTTCCTTGAAACATCAAACGATGATGCTTAAAAGTACCCTCCCACCGGTTTATTACACCGAAAACCGGACTTTCATTGCACCCCGGGTCCCCTTGAAACGGATCCGAAACGGCTTCCACCACCACGCCAAAACATCGAACGCTTCCAGGTGCGAATTGCCGGGAGGCTACGGAAACCCCAGACCCCCAGCGCCCCCTGGGTTTTTCGGGGGAAAAGAAGTCGGCGGCTCAAAATTCAAGAGCTAAACAATTACGGCGGTTTTGGTCTTTGGTTCCGTTTAGGTGCCATGTTGGGCTACCACTTATTTGAGCCACAGCCAAGTGGGCCTCGTCTTCAGCCTCGACTCGAACCCCCCTGAATCCGAGCTGCTGCACGATGCCCTTGTGGCCCTGGCCCTCGCCGAACCTGCGGCGAGAGAGGCGTGGGGGTAGGAGCCATCAGATCACTGGAGCTGATCCGTGTAAGACCCCATGAAACAAGCGTAACTTTTGGTGGGTTAAATGAACACCCAACCACTGCACCAACTAGAAGGCTAAAAAAAACATGAAGAAACCCTTGATCTTAAAGGGTCCCACCCCCCCCCCCTCCCCCCGCACCCCCCCCATTCCCACCCACCCACCCCTCTTTGTCTCCCCCCAACAAAAGAAGTTCAACGCCGGGCACCGGAGGTCCTCCCACAGGTTGCTTCCGAGGCACGGCTCCTCCGTGGCGTTGGAGTCCGTGGCGATGTCCGCGACGTTCCGCGTGCCGGGCATCACCAGGTACCTCCGGCCGAGCGAAAAAGAACGCCGAGTCCCGGTGGCGAGGCCCGGTGGTGAGCTGGGCTTTTAGGTGTTTGCAGGGAAAACATGGGGTGGGGAGCGCATTCACCGGCAAAAAACCGGGGAAAAGAGGGAAAACATGCGGTCGGGCGTGCATTCACCGGCAAAAACCCAGGGGGGGAAAAGGGACAAAATCAAACATGGGGAAGGAAAACACCGGTTGTTTTGCTTTTAAGGAGATTCTCTGTTCAAATATGGCTATTGAACTTGTAGCCGTCAACATGCCAGCCGGATGTTCACAGGTCCTGTAAAGTGTGTTCCGCTTGCGGGTCGCACTGACGCTTACCACACCGTCTCCCGAAAAACCTCCCTGTTTGATGGAAGCGATTTGGCCATGGGGCATAACCAATGGCTCCATTTTGGGGTGGATGAACATCCATTTGCCACCTGTTTTGATGTTGATCAGGGGTACAGGGTTTTGACCCACAGCCATTCCGCACGCAAACAGCTGGAGAAGGTCCATCCTTTCCCGGAAGCATGACTGCTCGTGCATTCCTGTCCTGCAACTTCCGCTATGCTTGTGTGTCCACAGGACTGCTCTAGCATCTTCAAAGGTTTTGCATCCCAAAGGCATGTGCCATGGATGGATTCTGAAAGAATGAAGGAGCATCGGTACGGTCTCCTGCAGAATCGAAGGGGAGTCTACGGGAATGCGAGCGTCGTTTCGAAGAGTCCTCCACCTTCTTACGCCATGTGGTCATGTGCATCAAATGGCCTCCAATGTAAGTTTCTCTCTTGCCGCAACCTTTGAGATACCTGAATGTAATCCGGAATTCTTCCGTAAGTCGTATACCATAGATTTCCCCCATGGATTTACGAACTGGCAATAATCAGACTGCATGCCACACACGAAGCGATCAGTCGGCCAACTAGTCAACTGCATAGGTGGTATTTTGGAAAAATAGATGGCCCTGGTAAATGGAAGAAACCCCACCTAAACCAGGGCCCTCGATTTTTTAAGCAAACCAACCAAAAAGGACACCTATGGTCAACTGGAGTCTGCCTCAAAATAGAATTGGCCCCTTTTGGGGAGCGTAGCTATACATGATCCACTACATTCGCTGCTCGCCTCTTCCCTCCCAGCTTCTTGATCCGAGGTGCGCGGCCTTTGCACCTCTGGCACAGACCTGAGGTAGAGGCAGCTCTGCCGAGGATGTGAATATAAACTGGACCTCATTAAAACAAACAAAAATCGTTCGCCCAGTGGAAATGGTCCGACCTACCCCCCCCCCAATGCAATACTCACCCACTAGCAGAACCTACACATGTCCTCGTCTGGGGGACCCATCTTTGCGCCATCAGGCAATCTGAATGGATGCTGAGAAAACATGGCCACAAAAGACCATTTCGATCTTGTGTTTGGCCATCCCGAGTCTGGGTTTTCCAGTTTGGGGCAGGCTGATGCGTCCAAGAGATGTGGCTTCTGCACAGCTCACCTGTAAAAGAGTTTCCTTCCCTTGGCCCACTTGTCCAGTGGGTCTTCTGGACCCCCAAAATGTCTTCGGTTTCCCGGTGGTTTCCCTCCAAAAACCAACCAAAAGGGTATCAGCTCCAAAAAAGGCGAGCCACCCTCCAAAAGGGCTGTGTTACTCGGGGGGTAAGCAGGGACGGTTCCGGCCCTACTTGGGTGCTCGGCCAAGCTAAGTTGTTGCTAGGCCAGGAAATAGCCCACTTCAGTCATCCTATCACTTGTCTTGTTGAAAGGGGGGGAAAAACCTCCTAAGTGGGAACTCGTCTTGCTAGAAGGGGGTGGAAAACCCAGGTGGGTAACTACTCACCAACTTAACAAAAAAAATCGATGTCCTGAAGGGCTGCCTTCTAAAAGAAACCCAAAAAGCAAAAACATCTCAAAGACATACCCGTGTGGAAACCGCCAGGCTGTGGCTGAAACCATGTCCTCTTAGCTTCCCTTTGATCCTTCTGCGCAAGTGCACATCTTCAAGATACGCTTTCACTTTTTAACATCACGGTACACCTTCCAACCCAGGGCTTCGAATTTTCCCCACGGAAATCAACCCCTGGGTTTGATTCTCCAGTCCAAGTGGTTAGACGTCTCTCCAGACCTCCAGGTCCACTTTTTATTCTCAGGTAGACTCAGTAAGCGCTCGAAGAACATCTGGGCTTGAGTCTCGCCCTCCAGGCCCAAACTTTCTTGGCGTCGGTTTCAGAGTCCCAAATTCTGGAGACCACTCCAGACCTGGTGACAAAGTCTGGGCGTCACATCCAGGTGAACAAGTTTTAACCTTGGTTGCTGTTGACCCCCCTGCAAAAAGTTTAACTTTTTGGGGGTTTAGTGGAAAACCCAACTTGATTTCTCAAAAAGTTGAAGTCCAAAGATCCGTTACCCAATAGCAGTCCAGTAACCGCTCGAACCTCAACCGGGTTTGAACCCTCGTGAAAACTTTCTGGGCGTCCTGGCCAGGAAGAAGCTGGGAATGGTGGAGCTATTGGACAGCTCCGCCAGCACCAGCTCCGCCCCGGGCATCGCCTGCCGCAGCAGCCGCTGGGCGTCCGTGGCCGAGTCCTCCTGGCGACCGTCGCCGGAGTTCGGGCTTCGCCAAAGAGGTGCTCCATATTTTCGATGGAGAAAAAACAGAACAGGGAACGCGTGAGCCCATGGGTGACAGAACAGCGAGGAAAGTCACAGCAGCTGGTGTGTTTTCCTTCCGAGCACCAGGGATCACTGCTCAATTTACGCGTGGTTTTTTCCTGGAGGTTCCCGTTCAAAGGTCCAAAGGTTTGCCTACAGGCAAACTTCCTGGCCCCAAAAAAGTCTGAACTGTTTGTTTACCACCATGGTTTGCCGTATCAACTCCATGAACTCCGGCGAGATTTTAGGAGCTGACCCTCGAAACGGATACAAGCAAACTAAGGTGAGGGATTGAGAACATCGTTCACCAGGTTCACTTTTCTGGAACCTGGAACCTCTCTTTCGCGGCCCGGGTGACTTCTGAAAGCGTCTCAAGATGAAGGAAACTCGGCGCAACTGGCGAAACTCCCTCGCACGTCCCGAGTGGCCCCAAAGAAAACGCGCCACGAAAGTCCAGAACACGGAACTCGGGAGGTGCGAAGAGTGAGGAACCCTTGCTGTAGATCCCCCAGCAAAAGTTTTTAACTTTTTGCTCCCGCATCTTCATGTTCGGCAACATGGCCGGACTATGTCGGACCATGACAAAGGACCCATGACAAAGGAAATATGAGGGGAATCCAAAAAGTCAAAGTCTAAAGATGCAACCCAACAGCGTAGAGAAACCCTGGGCGACAGGCTCGGGCCTTGGAGACGAGGAGTAGGCGCACCAAATGCCGCAGCGTCAGCAGCAGCGCCCGGTCCACTTCCGGCACCTTCCGCCGAGAAATTTGCGTCCAGTGGTCGGAGTGCAAGTGTAAACATGTATCATGGGTTTTGTGAATTTACACCCGTGTATATGTATATGTATATACATATATGAAAACAAGGTGTGTATATCTATGTATATATATATATATATACATGTGTATGAGTGCCAAGGTAAGCACTGATAAGCCTTGCAACCTGCGCAAACCTCAAGGGTTGTGGAGCCTGCTTCAAATTGCTTCCTTGAGCTAAATCTAAGGAGGAGCAGCGTTCGGTCTCCCCGACAAACAAATGGACAAAATACATCTGTCCGCTTTTTTTTCTTTTTCTTCTGGTAGCTTCCCCAAACGAAAAATCCACAAAGATCGGTGAGGTACGGCCTGCCACCCTCACTCATTCTCTGACTGCCTGGCCGCCCTGTGAATGCTGCGCCGTCTCCATCTGCGGGGCGCGGCCTGTCCAGCCAACTAGAGCCCTTCTCACTCATTCCACTTCGTGATCCTCCATTTGCTGAGAAGCCCCCTGGGGAAAATAAAAATGATTCCAGTAGTGATAGATTCCCTTTAAAACCAAAAGGGGAAAATAACACATGTTCCTAAGCAAATGGAAGTGACATGAGCTCTCGTGCTCGCACGAAGCAAATCTGATGCGCCTCGCTCACCCCAGTGCTCGGCCATGCTGTAGTAAAGGCCCCCAAAGAAGTCGGGGGAGGTCAGGCGGTGGTAGGCAGGCATCCTGTCGGCCCCATTTGCTCTTGAAGACCACCAAACGGAAATCAAACATGTGGGGCGCCTCAAGTTTTGACAGTTACAAAGCCAGGTGGGCTGTGCGCGAACGCTTTGCCTCCATTTGCTTAAGTCCCCTGGGAAAAATAAAAATGATTCCAGTAGTGATAGATTCCCTTTAAAACCAACAGGGGAAAATAACAAATATTCTTAACCAAATGGAAGTTTGCAGGCCCCCAAGGCAAAAGCCAGCTGGATTCCCGATGTCGCGCTCCAGATTTCGAAAGGCTGCCTCAAGGGAAGGCAAGCACTTCCCCAAAATGGGGTTGACCTACCCCGCAAATGGCCTTAGTTATGCTGCGCTTGACTGTTGGGGATGTGTTTGAGGTGCAACAGTGTGCCACGTTGTGCGAGCTTGGTCGGCTTGGTCACCCGCAAGCCCCCTCCCGCAGCAAGTGCAATACCAAATACCAGCCAGCAAAATGAGTGAAAATCCCACGGGCAAAGCAAGTGGTGGTTGCTGACACTTTGCCGGAAGGTGGGTTGGAGGTGCAGACTGTGTATTGCATATGCACGTACATGTCATGTACATATGCATATACACCTTCGTATATGTAGACATAATCTCTCTATATACATATGTAATGTACGTTTTGACATGTATATTCTGTGTACATGTAGACCGCCTCCCTGTCTTGATGTGGGGAGCATACACCCAAACACCAAAACCTGTTTCCCCTTGAAACCGCCAGGGCGCTCCAGTTTCTTGGCGAGGCCAAAGATCAACTGAAAGGACTCCAGGATCTCGTTCCCCGCGAAGATGAGTGGGCCATACCTCGCGGAACCGGGTTGGGAAACCCACCAGACGCTGTCGCTCGGTTTCTGACAGTGCTCTCAGGATGAGGCCAGTGTTCAGATCGGCACCCTGGACCCGAACCCTGGACCAATCATGATCATCACAATATGACTAAACGTTGGGTAAAGAAAGGTCTCCGTTTTTTTTTTCTTTTTTTTTTTCGGGCTTCACTGGGAGTTGAAGTGACGGCCACAGCTGGGTTGATGTGCCCGGCAGTTTCCTATGCAGCAAAAATAGCTGACGCAAAGTGAGGCATTCCCTTTTTTTGGAGGGGGGTTTACAAAAACCCAATGCATGTGAGGTATTCTTTCATTTTTTACAATAAGACCCCAATGCATTTGGACTCCGCCAAAAAAAAAGAAGAGAAATCGCCAAAGCGGGCACCTCACCACGTAGTACCCGGCGCGGATGGCCTGCGCCGCCTGGCCCCAGGGCAAGAAGCCCGAGACTTTGTTGAGGCCTGGCCAGCGTCCAGGAAGCGGTTTGGCGCCCAGTGCAGCGGTTGGGCGGCCCGGACGTTTTGGTGGGGGGTTTTCGTGCGGAAAGTAAGGCAAAACGGGTGGAAACTGTCCATGTGAAACTAAAAGGATGAAGAAATGGCCATGGAGCCATGTGAGGCATGTATACTTGATCTAAGTGTGCCATCCAAGCCAGTTGGCATGAGCTCTTGGCCACTGGGCCACGGTAAGCATGGGCCGCACGTGGACTCCCTACCCCATGAAACCCCATGCTACTGTGGGATGATGTGTCAGACACCCAGAGCTCGAGATCCGTTGTGCCCGAACCGGACTTCTTATGGCAACTTGGGACTGGTGTGACATGGGTCTCAGCCCGTCTACAATAGATGATGGCAAGGAACAACACGGCTGAGATCACATGTCTTTCTTTAAGATCAACTGGTTTCTGTTCCATGGGGTCCATAATTTCCTGCCAATTGTACACATCGTGGTTGGCCAAATGGCGACCCCGCTGGGGACCCATACCCGTAAGCAACTCTCGTGTCTTGCATTAAGCGGATGCACTTGATTGATTCCAAACAGTCAGATTGCAGACGGCATGTGGCTGTTGTATTGCCGGTCGACTGCTGTTGTCCCATCTTGCACTGAACTCTAATGAATGCATACCGGATATGCCCCGCAATTAAAAGCCTGGAGCACAAAATGGAAACATACCGACAAATTCCACAACCGCATCACATAGGCATCCACCACCAACCCCACCCACCCACCCACCCACCCACCCACCCACCCACCCAGCCACCCGCCCGCCCGCCCGCCCGCTCGCCCCCGCCCGCCCGCCGCCGCCCGCCCACCCGCCCGCCCGCCGCCCGCCCCCGGCCCACCCCCCTCCCGGCTGCCCGCGCCGCCGACCGCCCACCCCCGCCCACCCACCCACCACCCACCCACCACCCACCCACCACCCACCACCCACCCACCACCCACCACCCACCAGAACAGCAACAGCAAGAGTAAAAGCAAGGGCAAGAGCAAGAGCAACAGCAACAGCAATGCCTTTGGGGCCCTTTGTTTTGGCACGTTGTCTTCCAGCCAAGCGGGCTGGCTACTTGGAAAAACAGTCGGGTTGGCGGCTCCCATTGTCCCAAAAGCGGATTCTGCGCGCAATTTGGATGGTTTGAATTAGAAAACACCAGCATGGACCCAGATAGCAAGAATGTGTTGTTGCCAACAAACTAAAGATACCCATTCCAAAAACGTGCCAGGCCGCCCGGAAGAGCGGCCAAAAGAATTCTCACAACAGAGTGCTCCCGCAATTCGCTTGCAGCCTGCATAGGCAGCATTGCAACTGGCCGCAGTTTTGGCGGATTTGCTTGACGCACCGCCTCTCAGAGCCGATGTTTTGATAGATTTGCACAAAATATGCCGGGCAAAGCGGCCAAAACAATTCTCGCAATCAATGCTCCCTGCAGCCTGCGCAACTCTGAGTCTCGGCCTGCAGCACCCTCAACAGCACCCTGCAGCACCCTGCAGCACCCTGCCGCACCCTGCAGCACCCTGCAACCGCACCTGGCAGAAACTTTGAGTCTCACCCCTTCTTTGCTTGAAGTCAGAACCCTTGTAGCTTTCAGCTATCCGAGAGAAAAAAAACGCGATAAAAACGATCGCACCCCTCCCGGCGCGCCGGTCATCACATGGCCACTGAGCCGCACTGTCGTCTCTAGTTTGCTCCTCGCGCACTCACAGGAAGAATCCGAATCAGAGACCCTCTGGTGTCGTTTTTAGAAGGGCCAAACATAACACCAACCTGTGCCTGGGGGCGGGGGGGGGGAATTGCGCCTTGTGATGCTGTCTAGACTCCTCATGCTGACTCAAGCTGCATCTCTTTGCTAAAAAGGCCGAGGCTATCTCTCAGATGGGGGGGAATAAAAGCGGACTCAAACGACCCTTTGGCGCGAGTGTTTTTCCTTAGGAACTTACATGAAACCAAACTGTCCTGAGCTTTGATACCCGCAATATGGGAAAAACTGACCCGCAAAAACCACCCGGCGCAAAAAGGAGCTCAGACAGTGAGTAGTATTTAAACAGAAAGGAAAAACAAAACAAAACAAACAACAGTCTCAGCGCAATGCAACAGACCAGCAACATCTAAAAAGCAAAGACAAAAACACATTCCGACATATTCATGGCGTTGTCACTAGGGAGTTCAAACCAACTAGACTCTAATCATCCACTTTGGTTGGGGGAACAACCCATGTACAGAAGTCCGGTGGCGTGCATTGAGTCATTGCTTGCCACAATGTGGCCCCAAACATGTAAACACTTGGAGCAGAATTCGAGAAGCACGTGTCACAACACGCCAACAACTACCATGCATACTGACAACCCAACATGTTCAAAACCACCCCGGGTGCCCGGCTGTGTGCCATTTCTGAGGTGGACCGAAGAGGTTTTGAAGCGAGTCGCTTCATGTTCAAAGTCCAGACCCCAACCATTGAAACAGAAGCCTGGAAGAAGGTACAAGCAAGCAAAACAACCAACCAATCAACCAACACCAAACCAAACCACACCAAACCAAACCAAACCAAACCAAACCAACAAACAAACAAACAAACAAACAAATCAGCAAGCTCGAAAGCAACAAAACAACCAATCAAGCAAGCAAACAAACAAGCAAGCTGGAAAGCAAAAAACAACCAATCAAGCAAGATAGCAAGCAAGCAAGCAAGCAAGCAAGCAAACATGTACGCAAGCAAGCAAACATGTACGCAAGCAAACAAACAAACGAGCAAACAAACAAACAAACAAACAAACAAACAAACAAACAAACAAACAAACAAACACACCAAACAAACCAAACAAACAAACCAACTAAGCAAGCAAGCACGCAAAAACAAACAAGCAAACAAAAAGCAAACAAACCAAACAAAAGGGCAATGTGGAAGCACAGCCGCATGAGGGTGTGTTTTTTTCAAATCCCAGCTGCTCTGGGTCGTAGGCGAAGGGCTCCAGGCGACCAGCGAGGTAGGCCTGGGACGTTCTGTGCCTTTGCCATAATCAGCTGGTGTGGTTCTCACAATTCAAGACCAGGTTGCCGACTTTTCCATTTACCAGTGCAATCCTTTTGGCCCCACTTTTGAGCCGCAGTCTTGCAGCTTTGGGCGTCGCCTTCACAACCCGTGGGTAGTTTTCTTTGTGAGGGCACCCGAAAGTGAAACCAAAGGCACACCCCACCATCCCCCCTATGTTGACACGCATGTGTGTATTCGTTGTTGGGTATGGCATTCGACGAAGACTTGTCTGTTCGAAGTAAGCTGACAACCGACCCAATGCCGACTGGGTTGAGGGCTGAAGAATGGGACCCCAAAAAAAATCTAAGGCCGGGGTCAAGTAGTACCCTGGCCTAGAGTCGATAGATGACTTTCATTGATACCCTCATTGCGGATATGCAATGTGGTTCTCCAGGCAAACACCCCGGGCATCTTATTGCCCTAGCAACAGGACACCCAGTTGACGCGCTATCTTTCTTGAGGGAGGCCTCAGTGACGCCATAGCGTCCCTTCTTAGCCAGAGTAGGCTATACCAGGTGATGCTGACTTGCAAAAGAACATGTCAATGTACAATCTAGGGATATAGCTTGATTCTTGCCGAATTTGTTTGTTAGACAGTCTCACAAGAAAGCAGCCCACCCACGCACACATGCACGCAAACTTGCCTGCACGCACGGCACGCATGCGCGCG